>SJYX01006769.1:189741-210439 GCA_006410675.1 Oreotragus oreotragus | reverse complement strand
GACTATAAATTGCATGTTTTCAAGCTTTGAAACTTTTAAAACTTGTTTTACACCCTATAAGAATCTTTTCCTTGATAAATATTTCATGGGCACTCAAAAAATACATACTCTTATCTCATGTATATATACTCATATACTCATGTATGGAATGTTCCAGACATGTCAATTCAAATTGGTTGATAGCACTGTAATAGCCTTCTATGTTTTACTGATATCCTTTCTATTTGTGTTTTGATTACTGTAAGAGAAATGAGCTTTTCAACTGTTACTACAGATTTGGTCATTTCTCCTTTTACTTATGTTGGTGTTCACATCATATCTGTTGAAACTCTGTTGTGGGGTGCATAAACATAATTGGTCTTTCTTTTGGTGAATCAAATTTGACCTTTACATAATATCTCTTTTTATCCCTGCACATATACCTTGTCTGAACTATATGTTTCTAAATTGATAATCCTATCGACCCTATTTTGATTAATATTTTTATGACATATCTTTTTCTACATGTTATGGTCTGAATGTGTCTTCTCAAATTTTTTATGTTGAAATCTAACTGCCAACATGACAGTATTAGGAGACAGAAACACTGGAAAGATATTAGATCATGAGGGCTCTGTTTTTACGAGATTAGTGCCCAAAAGATGCCCAAGATTATTTGCTGGCTCACTTTCACTGTGTGAAGACAGAGCAAGAAGGCTATGAAAACGGAAGCCTTGATCTTGCACTTTCCAGCTTACAGAACAGTGAGAAATATCTGGTATCTTATTTCTCCTTTTACTCTTTTCCGTTTTTTCTAACTCCCTTTAATCTTGTTTACATTTCTTCTCTCTTTCCTCTACTCTCTTTTTTTTTTATTGACATATAGTTGATTTACAATATTATATTAGTTTCAGGATTACAACATAGTGACTCAGTATTTTTACATATTATACTGCATTAAAAGTTATTATAAGATACTGGCTATATTCCCTGTGGGAACCCTTGGTGTGAATGTAAGTTGGTAATCACTATGGAAAACAGTACAGAGGTTTCCCCAAAAATTAAAAATAGAACTACCATATGATCAAGTCATTCTACTCTGGGGTATGTATCTAGAAAATTTGAAAAGATACAGGCAACTCAATGGTCATAGAAGCACTATTTGCAATAGCCAAAATATAGAAGCAACCCAAATGGCCCTCCAGAGACAAATGGATAAAAATGTGGTGTATATATACACAATACACACACACACACACATATACATATACATACATATTGCTGCTGTTGTTTTAGTCACTAAGTCATGTCTGTCTTTTTTTGTGGCACCATGGACTATAGCTTTCCAGGCCCCTCTATTCATGGGATTTCCCAGGCAAGAATACTGGAGTGGTTGCCATTTCCTTCTCTGAGAGATCTTCCATACCCAGGGATCGAACCTGCCATGCCTGCATTGGCAGGTGGATTCTTGCTGAGCTACCAGCGAGGCCAACATGTATGTATATGTATAGATGAATACACATACCCACATACACATATATAATGGAATATTACCTGTCCACTACTTTCTGCTATTTACTGAATTATACGATCAAAATAGTAGTTTCTTTCACCTGAATATTTTATCAGGCCACTTTGTTTTTCACTCTTAAGATACTAAATTATATAATTTTTAAGAACTCATGCCATGGGCAATGTGTTTTGTCTGTGCCTTAGTTTCCTCAATTGTGAAATAGGGATATTAATAGTGCCTATATTATAGAGATGCTGTGAAGGTGAATTAAGTTAATCTTTGAAGAGTAACTGAATTTTGCCTAGCACATAAAACAACCATGATGTTTTTGTATGATTATTAGTAATTAAAGATTAATTTTTCACTTTATGTAAAAGTAAAAAAAGCAAAACTTTAAAATCAAGATTAAATTGTTAAAAAAAATTGCTTTTATTTCTGTTGCTTTAAATTTAAAGGGCATGTCATTTCTTGCCTTTGGCTACAATTACTGTGCCAACCTGGTAATACAAATTCTTGTTAAGTAACAATCCGAAGACAAATAGCTTCATGTTCCTTAACATTAAACTTACTGTGATAGACCATAAAATATTAAAAGACATGTACATTAAAATACCTCTATAAAATACTTTTATGGTGATATCACACTGAAATATATATTGTTATTTTAAAAAAGAATCTTCCATTTGTCCATAAAAGACAATACAAAGTAAGATTAATCCCATTTTTCTTGTTATTTGAAAGATTAAGTTTACACATAATTCTTAAATTTATTATTTTTGAGTATAAATTAAATTATAATAGTGCCCAGTGTAGTAACATTAGTATTATATGCCATGTAACTCTCAATCATGGAGAACATACCTACATTACTCTACAGCAGAACTACAATTCTCATGAGTTTTCAAATAAACAATTGAAAACTCAGACATGGCAAACTTGTGTTAGCCTTTCAAGTTCACACAACTTTAGTAATAGTGAACCCAAGTCTCTGTATTTCTAGATACTTGCAGCTTCCTCAATTATAGCTAAATGTTAATATGATGAATTTGGTCAGTCAATAATTTTCTATTTGTCAGATGTCCATGTCATAATTTTCCATAACTCATGTCTATCATAATTAAATAAATTATTTAAATTTGAGATAATTTAATATGTGGTAAAATGATCAGGAGAACTGAAACAATTTTCCCAAAAAGTAAAGTTTAAAAAAAGTGGACTATGGCTGAAGTTAGGGCTTCCCAAGTGGCTCAGTGGCAAAGAACCCACCTGCCAATGCAGGAGATGCAGGCCACATGGATTTGATCCTTGGGTTGGAAAGATCCCTTGGAGGAGAAAATGGCAACCCACTCGAGTATTCCTACCTGGAAAGTCCCATGCACAGAGGAGCCAGGCAGGCTACAGTCTATAAGGTTGCAAAGAGCTGGACACGACTGAAGTGACTTAGCCACAGTACCCATGTCTGCAGTCAAGAATAATATAATACTGTATTTAACTGAGTGTGTACTAGAATAGATCCAGTAACAGACTGCAGAAAAGCACAAATAAACAGTATCTGGTCCCTGGTTTCAAAGTGAACATGTCTTGACAGGAGAAATTAAACATAAGTAACATGAGGGAGTGAGTGAAGTAGCTCAGTCGTGTCCGACTCTTTGCGACCCGTGGACTGTACCCCGCCAGGCTCCTCTGTCCATGGAATTCTCCAGGCAAGAATACTGGAGTGGGAACCTGGAAAGTCCCATGCACAGAGGAGCCAGGCAGGCTACAGTCTATAAGGTTGCAAAGAGCTGGACACGACTGAAGTGACTTAGCCACAGTACCCATGTCTGCAGTCAAGAATAATATAATACTGTATTTAACTGAGTGTGTACTAGAATAGATCCAGTAACAGACTGCAGAAAAGCACAAATAAACAGTATCTGGTCCCTGGTTTCAAAGTGAACATGTCTTGACAGGAGAAATTAAACATAAGTAACATGAGGGAGTGAGTGAAGTAGCTCAGTCGTGTCCGACTCTTTGCGACCCGTGGACTGTACCCCGCCAGGCTCCTCTGTCCATGGAATTCTCCAGGCAAGAATACTGGAGTGGGCTGCCATTTCCTTCTCCAGGGGATCTTCCCAACCCAGGGATCGAACCCAGGTCTCCTGCATTGCAGGCAGACGCTTTATCCTCTGAGCTACCAGGGAAGCCATTAAACATAAATAACATGAGTCTATGTTATTCTGAAAGGCTGGTACTTGCAATGGAAGTTCAGATTGAGTTAGTTCAGTTTGAGTAAGTTCAATTTGAGCTACTCGAATTAGTTCAATTTGAGTAAGTTCAAATTGAACTTAGGTTCAAACTGAGGAAAAGGGTGGGAGCAAAAAGGTAACCTTACTGGTGGCCTGAGGGAAGATTTTTCTTTCTTTTTTTTTTTTTTGTTATAATTATACACAGACCATTTTACTCTGAATGTAACTACTTACTAGCATTAGAGCAATGTATTATATAAAAAAATCTCCAAAAAACCCAGCAGCTCATGCAGCTCATTACCAGAAAAATGAACAACCCAATCAAAAAGTAGGCAAAAAAAACTAAACAGATATTCTTCAAAGAAGACATACAGATGGCTAACAAGCACATGAAAAGATGCTCAAACTCACTCATTATTAGTGAAATGCAAATCAAAACCACAATGAGGTGTCATCTCATGCTGGTCAGAATGATCATCATCAAAAAGCCTACAAACAATAAATGCTGGAGAGGGTGTGAAGAAAAGGGAACCCTCTTACACTGTTGGTGGAAATGCAAACTTGTACAGCCACTATGGAGAACAGCATGGAGATTCCTTTAAAATCTGGGAACAGAACTGCCATATGACCCAGCAATCCCACTGCTGGGCATACACCCTGAAGAAAACAAAATTGAAGGAGACACGTGTACACCAATATTCACTGAAGCACTGTTTACAATAGCTAGGACATGGAAACAATCTAGATGTCCATTGGCAGATGAATGGATAAGGAAGTTGTGGTGCATATACACAATGGACTATTACTCAGCTGTAAAAAGAAATGTATTTGAGTCAGTTCTAATGAGGTGGATGAAACTGGAGCCGATTATATAGGGTGAAGTAAGTCAGAAAGAGAAATACAAATACTGTACATTAATGTGTATATATATATATATGGAATTTAGAAAGATGGTAACGGTTATCCTATATTAAAAGCAGCAAAAGAGATAGAATGTAAAGAACAGACTTTTGGACTCTGTGGGAGAAGGTGAGGATGGGATGATTTGAGAGAATAACATTGAAACATGTATATTACCATATGTAAAATAGATGACCAGTGCAAGTTTGATGCATGAAGCAGGGCAACCGAAACTGGAGCTCTAGGTCAATCCGTAGGGATAGGATTGGGAGGGAGGGGGGAGGTGGGCTCAGGATCCGGGAACACATGCGGACTTGTGGCTGATTCATGTCGACGTATCGGAAAAAACATTACAATATTGTAAGTAATTATCCTCCAATTAAAATAAATTAATTTAAAAAATGTTCTTAACAGATAAACATTGGAAGAAAGAGTTTTATTGAAAGATTTTGGAGTTTAGTAATTACATATCCCAGTTGGCATTATCGTTAGTCTATGGTCACGTGAGAAATTCTGTCCAATGAGAATGGATGTAACAGATGTTCCAGTGTAGCTTCTTGGCTCTCTCTCTTCTTTCTGTAACCACTCCAGAGGCCATAGAAGGAAACTGCAGCATCAAAAGGCAGAAGAACCCTGAGTCTTTAATCACTACGCTGAGGAGAGGTAAGCTGGAAAATCTTACAACCTTCATTGTGTTTAGGTGAACAAGACACTCAACTTTGATGTACAGAGCCACTGAGCTATGGTAGGCTGTTACTGCAGTAAAGCTTAATCTAACGACACGGAGATGGTAGGGTTCATGATCTTTTCTCCAAAGCTTGCTTGGATTACTACCAGCTATGATCCAATTCCTTTTTCCATATTTGTGAATGATCATAAGTCCTTTCCTTCGTGTTGTGGAATAACAAAAGGATACGTGAGACTCATTGCTTGGCTGATGTGACTGTCAAAGGAACACTGTGCTATGCAAAGTCACTTTAGTCATGGCTGACTCTTTGTGATTCCATGGACGTAACGAGCCAAGCTCCTCTGTCTGTGGGATTATCCAGGCAAGAATACTGGATTGGGTTGCCATGCCTTCCTCCAGGGGATCTTCCTGATCCAGGAATCGGATCCACGTCACTTATGTTTCCTGCACTGGCAGGCAGGTTCTTTATCACCAGTAACACCTGGGAAAGCCCAAAACAATGTGCTTGTCACTCATTCTCAGTCATGTCTGACGTTTTGTATCCCAGTGGACTGTAGCCCACTGGGCTCTTCTGTCCATGGAATCTCTAGCCTCTTAAAAGTGAAATGAAAGTGAAAATCGCTCAATCTGTCCGACTCTGCGACCCCCTTGGAATTCTCTAGGCCAGAATACTGGAGTGGGTAGCCTTTCCCTTCTACAGATCTTTCCAACCCAAGGAGTGAACCCAGGTCTCCCATATTGCAAGCAGATTTTTTACCAGCTGAGTCACAAGGGAAACCCAAGAATATTGGAGTGGGTAGCCCCATCCCTTCTCCAGCAGATATTCCCAACTCAGGAATCAAAATGGGGTCTCCTGCACTGCAGGTGAATTCTTTACCAACTGACCAACTGAGCTATCAGGGAAGCCCATACTATTAAGAGTTTAAAATACAGCCCATCAATCTTGGCTTGCTTCTTCTGTAACATCGAGCAAGATGGATCATGCCTCTTTGCTGCCATCTGTTATACTTACTAGAGACCTGTTTCAGACATTCTAAAAATTATCATCGAAGAACAGTCTGAAGAAGTCGGGTTCTTTTTGTTTTTGTTTATTTTAATTAAGCTTACCTGTATCCTAAACATACTTACATTTTAACATCTGTGAAATTGATACATATGCATAAAATCAGTAGTATGTATAAAAATTACACACTTTCCTTGTGATACATGAAATACTGGTGTACTTCATGTATACTTAAAATCGATGATGTTTATGTTATATTAAAACATCAAATACTGTAATATGTTTTATAGTTAAGGAACATTACTTTAAATTTTTATAAAAATTATTGTGAATTAAATTAAAATATTTAAGTGTAAACAATCAGTCTAATGGTAGATTAAAGAGTAATTTAATTCTCAAAGAGGTCCCTCAGTAATAATTAAAAGGCAACAACAAACAAAAGTCACAGACCTAAAGATAATCAGATCATCTTTCTTAAGAACTGATTAAGAAAGTCCAATCATGATTTCAACTTCTCTAACATCATTTATCTAGCTGCAATTTACCCCAAAAGCTCTGATGTGTTTCTGCGGGTTGTTCTCCTATTTGATTCATGTATAGGTAAATCACCTAGAGTACTATATATTCTGTGTATCGATGAATTTAATATTTCTCTTTGAACTGTGATTTTATATTTTATATAGTAGATAAACAAATGCCCACTAGACTTTCCATTTCCAATATTAAATTAGCAAAACCATTCCTACCAAGATGAAATGCAGCAAGAAAGAGTGAGAACCATTATGTAAAACTGAAATGAAATAAATAGGCATTGGAAACCACATCAAAGATGAAAAAGAGAAAAGCATCCTTATGCTTTCACACCAAAGCTGAACATGGCAAAGTAAACTAATGGGTTTTGATATCAGTTCATTAGATGCAAGATTCTGAACTAATCTGCTCTGCTTTTACTGTGTGGGAAATGTTTGATGCCAGCCATGTTTACTGAAAATAAATACACTGATCTTAGGTCTACATTAAATCATTCTGTTGTGGAACTATTTCTCATGTAGGCTTTTCATGCAACTCTTTGAATTTCACAAATATATGACAATCAAATTGATGGCTTCTTATTTTTTTTAAGATAATAGATTATACTTCAAGATACAGTCAATCAATTTTATATTTTAATCCTTTTTTGTTATCCTCACAAAATAAAATATAGTTACAGTAAAACTTACAAAACTTACTTCAATTTCCCCATCTACTTTCTTCTTGTTGCATAAAGAAAAATAAACTTGGGAGCTGTTACCCTTTTTTCCCAAGGAGGCACTAGGGGTAAAGAATCCACCTGCCAATGCAGGACACCCAGGTTTCATCACTGCATCATCAAGAAGATTCCCTGGGGAAGGAAATGGCAACCCACTCCAGTATTCTTGCCTGGAAAATCCCAAGGACAGAGAGGCCTGACAGGGTACAGTCCATGGAGTCGCAAAGAGTTGGACAAGACTGCATACACACACACACACACACACACACACACACACATACACACACACACCCTATCTCTCATACATTATCTGAGAAAGGCATTATGATATTATAGAAGAAACACTGTACTGAAATTCAGGAGATCTGATTTCTGATGCTGGTTCTATCCCTGTAACTAGGAGTATATGTTGACCAAAAAGCACATTTATTTTACAAATGAGAAGATTGTTACAGAAGCTTGCAGCATTTATAAGCTATGCAAATCTTTAATCATAAGATGGCTTATGCCTTAATGCTATTCAAATGTTATTGAATGTCTGTACTAAGAACTCTCTATGAGATAGTATGGAACTGAATAATTTAGGTTTATGAAAAATGTCAGCTAGTAAGTGAAACTGCTCTGGAGGACATCAGGAAGGCCTGCATAGAAAAGAAAAAAATCTTTATTCATTATATAGAGAAGGTTACAGAACATTCAGAACATTAGTTTTACCTAATACTGAAGAAATGTACTGAAACTCCTCTGTGGCCTTCACATATATCAGGACCCAGGTGATGCCCTTAGCTTTTACTTGTAAAGCTAGTGAGATGTATGCGTGCCTGCATGCTAAGTTGCTTTAGTCATGATCGACTAAAAAACAATGAGGACTATTTAATTCTTCAAGAATCTGAAAACAGACCAGATGTTTTGCTGTGACACTTTGTAGAGACAAAGTGATGCAGGCTGCTGCTGCTGCAAAGTCACTTCAGTCATGTCTGACTATGTGCGACCCCATAGATGGCAGCCACCAGGCTCCTTCATCCATGCGATTTTCCAGGCAAGAGTACTGGAAGTGAGGCGGGAGTTTGGCTTAAAAAGAGAAAAACATAGTGAATCAATACATGATCGAAGGGTAAAGAATGCAAGAATTCAGGTATTCTATGGAGGTATACTTTCTCTCCATTAAGAGATCCATAAAAAGGAGCAAACTGAGATCCATAAGGGGAGTCAGCAAGAGCTAGGTTTGTTGTCATCTATACTTCCCTGGACTTCCCTAGTGATCAGACATTAAAGAATATGTCTGAAGTGCAGGAGATCTGGGTTGGGAAGACGCCCTGGGGAAGCAAATGGCAACCATTCCAGTATTCTTGCCTGGGAAATCCCATGGACAGAGCAGCCTGTTGGGCTACTGTCCCTGGGATTGCAAAGAGTCGGAACACGATTGAGAGACTAACTAGCAACCAAAATTTTATGGGAATATTAGAAAATGGTAACTTGAGTCTTTCATATTAAATCATTCAATGTATGGACCACACCAGGGAAGAGAAGGCTAGAGTTCTCACTCTATTTCTCATATGTAAACATCGCACTGGGCTTCCCAGGTGACTCAGTAGGTAAAGAGTCTACCTGCCAATGCAGGAGACATAAGAGATGTCAGTTCTTTCCAGGAGTCAGGAAGGAAGGTCCCCTGGAAGAGGGCATGGCAACCCACTCCAGTATTCTAATCCGGGAAATCCCATGGACAGAGGAGCATGGGGGGCTATAGTCCATGGGGTAGCAAAGAGTTGGACATGGGATGGGTCAAATACAAAGGCTCTAAGATGTCAAAGCTAATGAAACACCATACTCCACAGACCCAACTCCTGAAGAATGCTTTAAGCTGCTCTTTTCAAAAAAAAAAACGCTGTTGTTTAGTCACTAAGTCATGTCCAGCTCTTTTGCAACCCATGGACTGTGGCCCGCCAGGCTCCTCTGTTCATGGAATTTCCCAGACAAGCATACTGGAACGGGTTGCCATTTCATTTTCCAGGGGATCTTCCCAACCCAGAGGTCAAACCCACGCCTTCTGCATTGCAGGTGGATTCTTTACCATTGAGCCACCTGGAAAGCCCATTTCAAAACTCAGAAATACATAAAACAAAAGCATATTTCTTATTATTTTAAAAATGGAGATTATATGGATATAACTTTATCACAGGGCAGAGATGTATATTTCAGAATATAACATTTCAGTTTTAGAACTGTAATTTGGCTGTCTCACTAAGAATTGAAATAATCATGCTTCAGTTCAGTTCAGTTCAGTCACTCAGTCGTGTCCGACTCTTTGCGACTCCATGAATTGCAGCACACCAGGCCTCCCTGTTCATCACCATCTCCCGGAGTTCACTCAGACTCATGTCCATCGAATCCGTGATGCCATCCAGCCATCTCATCCTCTGTCGTCCCCTTCTCCTCCCGCCCCCAATCCCTCTCAGCATCAGAGTCTTCTCCATTGAGTCAATTCTTCTCATGAGGTGGCCAAAGTACTGGAGTTTCAGCTTTAGCATCATTCCTTCCAAAGAAATCCCAGGGTTGATCTCCTTCAGAATGGACTGGTTAAGGTTAAAATAATTAGTTTTCAAAAATTAGAAAGCAAAAAACTTAACAGACACACAGGCTTGTATCTATAATACTCATTTTCTTAGATAAGAAAAAAATATACATGCTTCTATTAAGCAAAACATGACTTTCTGAATTAAAGGATTTTACAAGAGTCTTGGTTTTGTTGTTATGAAAATGTAATTTGTAGATTTAACTGTTATGTGATGTGAAATTATATTAAAAGCATTTAAAGAATGATGCTGATGAAAATCTTCAAATCTTTTGATATTTTAGATTTTTCCCTATGGTTATTGTTACATACTTATAAGAACAGATGAGAAAAAGATTGAGAAAGAAAATACAAAGTTGTTTTTAAATAAATCAATGACATTGAGAAGTGACCATGAATGAGGTTTTTCACAATAAGGATGCAGACAGGTATTACTTGATGGCATGGACTTTGTTGAAAATTAGTTACAGGCAATGGTTTTGATATGGGCCAAGAAAAGAATAAAATGAGTAGGAAAAAAATGATGTCATAGGTGATTTCAGCTGTGACAAGATAGTCAACCAGATGATATAGGGAACTTCAGTAGAAAGACTGAAGAATGTATTACTCAGGCAGATACAATGAATTTGCTGGGCATATTTCATATGGAAAGCAAATCTGTTAGAAGGGTAATATATTTTATTAAATTTCTTTTCAATATGCATCTTTAGAAAGGTTCACATAATCTGCAAAGGAGAGGGCATACATGCAATTTGTTTCAAAATCTGGCATCTATACAAAACGCAAAATGAAGAGTAAAGGTTAAGTCCCTAACATCCTTTTGTCACTTGTTCTTTGTACATCTGTGATAGATTTGTTTTTATTTTCTTGCTGTTTTACATTCTAATTTAGCACTGAGACCCAGATCATTGTAAACTTTGCTGAAACTGGCTGCTAAGGCCAAAGTTATTAACATTGCAGGGACTGACAGTCTGACTGATAGCCTAATAGTAATAATTGTTATTTAACTTTTATTTGCTACCTAGAGTGTGAGAACACGCTGTAGTTTTATTATTCTTGTTTCCATGGGAAACCAGGCTAAGTGCAAGGATAAGACTGTTATTTTTGTATAGTCCATTAAATTACAGTCCTTTCATTTCATATTTTTACACATGATTGGTGTCCTTGTTGATAGAGTGTAATGCTGTGCTTCATTATCTGCATTAAATTTTCATAAATATCCATTTTGGTTACAAAACAAGATAATGCAAGTGGTTTTTAGAGTGCAAGTGGCTGTCAGAATTATGTTCAGGGTCTTTTTCCTTTATCCTTTTTCAGAAGAATATTAAAATGCTGCTGTATAAAAAGCTATCCTGCTTATCTTTAGAAATAAATATATCTCTATAAAAATAATTTTCATGCAAACTATGATGCATTTTATTATTTATAATTTCATGTATACTTTTCGCCAATATATGTATGTATGTAAAGTGTATACACACACATACATACATTTGGAATACAAAGATTTATATAAATTGGATGAGGAGAGAGAAAGAATTCTTGACTTATATTTGAGTAGAACATATATGGAAAATAATGTGATAAAAAGAGAGCTAAAAACCCAAAGGCAAAAATCTATAATATCCTAAAAAAAGGGAATATTCCTAGGATAAGGAAAAGGGTCAAAAGTAACAATGTACTAAAGTAATTTACTATATATGTAAAATGGATGAGTCAATTAATGGTTGAATTTTATTGAATTGACTACATGTAACAGTATGGATGTCCGTGGAGTAGATTACATATTAGAACAAAAAATAATCAATAAATATCAATAAATTACTACATTTAAATATAAATCATAGAATAAACTGTGATACCTTATTTTCTGAGCCACATAGATATATTTAAATTTATAGAGAAGCAGCACAGTCTGATTTTGGAAGGATTAAATCTATTAAAATGAGTATTTTATATTTTTAAATGTTAAGAAGTTAACATGTCAATGGTTTATGGACGTGTTAAAATGAACATTTCAATTTTATTTTCATTGTGGTTTTCTCAATATCCAGCCTATTTTTAATATGAAATTTTTTTTAGTGGAACGAAATTTCTCTGAATTCTCTGTATTCTTAAGGGAAGAGCCATTCATTTTGGTTCCCTGTCAGTCTGGAAGCCAAGAAGACCAGGTTTGCACCTCTCCTTCCTTCTCACTTGTATAACCGGATTTCAGGTAATGGAACTGAGTCTCCCCAAGCTAGCCATCTCTCAAAAAACTCTGGATCTACAGTCACCAATGCTAGGACTAAACTGGAAATTAACAACTGCAGCTTTGTGGCAACAGGAATAATGGCAACTGTCTGTAGACTGTCCTCACTTTGAGATAGATGCTGTATTTTCTGAACCTTTCCTCTTGCCCTCATGAGGAAGCTTCATTTCCTGATTTTTCTTAGACTTGGTTAGCTGGCATCCTATCCATGCAAGTATCTCAAAAGGTTTACTCAAGATTTAAGTTTCTTGCTTAAATAACTGAAATATGGTTACTTGTGAAATGATTCATTTATTTGGTTATGCCACAAACATTTACTGAATGCCTACTATACATTAAGCACCCACTATTCAAAAAAACCAATGAAAAAATCAAATTTATTATATAAAGCCTTCACTTACATTAGCACTGCCTTATGCTAATTCCAAATTGGATGTCGTATTTTATCCCAGTTAGTTGTAACTTGCCATACTAAGTACTTTGTGCTACAGTTTCTAGACCTAACTGTAGACATCCTCTGATCAAAAGGCAATGAAATTTATTTTAATCAGTTGTGTACAGAACTATGGACTCCTTCTGACATATTTAGATTTTTTTTATCCTTAATGAGTCATCCCCCCTTCTTTTTAGTATCTACCAATTCCTTGATTTTTCTCCTGGCAAAATTACATAATGAATTTTTTCTCTAATATGTGCTCTATTTATTGACAGTAAAAAAATTATGAGCTTACTTTTTTTCCTGATAGTCTTTGTTTTACAATGTAACTGTGTAAACATAACAATAAATATTAAAAAAGAAATTAAATGCTCATGACTGTAAAAAATTAAGAAAAAAACAATTAACAATGAGATCAATGAAAAATAAAATTGCAATCAAATTTCTTTCATAATTCACATATTTAATTAGCTCTTATTATCTGCCAGGAATAGGATAAACATAAATGAACACAAAGACTTTTTTCTATTCTCATTGTTAAATATGACAAAATCAGTGAAAGTCTAGATATGGAAAACAGGCACTATCATCCACAACTTTGGATATAAACTAGTGCAACAATTTTGAGAAGTAGTTTTGTGATACACAATAATAGCTTTAACATGTGTGCATTTAACTATTTCTCTTCCTGAGACTCTACTTTGAGATAATTTGTATAAAACATTATCTGCAAAAATTTTCAAATGTTCAACATAATGACAAATTAGAAGCAATCAAAAGACTACAGTGGAGGAACTGTACTGTCAATTATGATGAATTCATGTAAAATATAATCTGAAACACTAAAAATGCTGTTTGTATAACCTAGCTGCCAAAATATGAAAGATCTTAATAAATGACATTACACGTGAAGATAAAAATTCCAAACTGTATTAAAATTGATTGTGTAAAATAGGCTGAGAGAAAAAAATAACCTTAAGAACAATATATAAGTAATAATTAAAATAATTTCCATTTAGTTGGTTCCTTTTTAAAAACATATTTTCTACTTTATTCATTTTACACAGGAGACAATTTTCCTTTTTTTCTATATATATTTCAGGAGGTTATTTTGATTGTTGTTTCTGTGTCTTTTGGTTTGATACCCAAAATGCCAGGGCATCAGGAATTAAAATGACTTTGAAATGAATTTGTTTTATTCATTGTGTTAAGAAACAGTACCGAGTAATGGGTTGCTCACCTTTGGATTATATGTATAAATATACACATATATTTTATATACAATATACACACACATACACAAATAGGTTAAGCTAAGAGTCGGACACAACTGAGCAACTGAGTGTGTGCACGTGTGCACACACACACACAAAAGCTACTACTACAAATAGAAACAATAACCTTGTAGCTTAAACTACAAGGGAAAAAAAAAGTTGATTTCTCTCATAGTACAGGGTGAATGAGTGCATGAAGCGTGAAGTCAACTCCAGCACTTAAGTTCTTGATGACTGAATGATCTATTGAAGTTCACAGATCAAAGATCACCAAGAACAGACCTATAGTTCACCTGAGTTGGGTTCATTAGTTTGCTGCAGGCCAAGACTAAGTCCTCCGTGGGAAAAATGTAATCTCTTGGAGATAGTTCAAACAAAAGACTGTCTCAGTCAGCTATGATCAGGAGGTAAAACGAATAAAGTTGGTCTGCAAATGTCTTTTCTTAGAAAAGTTAGGCACTTTGCATTTATTTGGTTTTCAGCCTTTTAATAAAATGATTATATCACCACAACAGAAGAGCAAAAGTAAAAATATCTAAAGCATTGCTGACTTGGGCTGTACACAAATTACATATTTTATCATATATAATAAGTAAATGCTTATTAGATTTTCCCAAAAGTTTAAACTTCAGTTAAGACAACTGTAGCTCATATTCCATAAGATGAAGTTTTATAAGAATTATTAATATAAAAGTAATAAAATATTATTTTAAATATAAATCATAATTATTTTTCTAGATTTTTCCCAATGAATTTTGTAATATAATATTAAACATAGATTACATTAGAGTTCCCAGGTGGCTCAGTGGTAAAGAATCTGCCTACCAATACAGCAAACACATATTATTAGATCTCTGGATTGGGAAGATCGCCTGGAGTAAGAATTGGCAAACCACTCCAGTATTCTTGCCTGGAGACTGATGGACAGAGGAGCCTGGTGGGCTACAGTCCATAAGGTCACAAAGAATCAGACACAACTGAGCACACATGTACGCATGAATTATATTTACATATGCTAGGCAATCAGCTATTTCCTCTCTAAATCTGAATTTTAAAAACTTTTCATGTATCATGTACTTTCATTACTTATCATTACTTTCATTACTTATCATGAAGAGTAGCAGAGTATACCACCCCAAAATATATCTGGTCAAGACATGCCCTCACAAAATATGCCACTTGCATACACTGATTACTTTGAGCTGTAGGCACTTTAAACATAGCAAACACAGGGAAAGGATTTCTTTGAATATCCCTTATCTGCTTAAAGACAGATTTTGCAAAAGGAACTAATTTGTCATAAATCCCTCCCCAGGAGTTTCATCACCCAGAGAAGATCAACTCTTTAAAGGAGAGGAGACAATAAATGAATGTCACACTCAAAGAGACTTTTTAAATAATCATAACTCCCATCTACTCTTCTTAGAGTCCAGTCAACTTTCCTAAAAATCATTTACTCTCCTCTAAGAGACCTACCTGGAGAAAGCAATGGCACCCCACTCCAGTACTCTTGCCTGGAAAATCCCACGAACGGAGGAGCCTGGTAGGCTCCATGGGGTCGCGAAGAGTTGGACACGACTGAGCGACTTCACTTTCACTTTTCACTTTCATGCACTGGAGAAGGAAATGGCCACCCATTCCAGTGTTCTTGCCTGGAGAATCCCAGGGACGGGGGAGCCTAGTGGGCTGCCGTCTATGGGGTCACACAGAGTCGGACACGACTGAAGCAACTTAGCAGCAGCAAGAGACCTACCTCCTCCTCCTCCTCCCCTTAGCCTATTAAGATGGCATTTAAGCTGTCTCTTATACACATCTAGATGTGTATAAGAGACAGGCCAAAGGAACACTGTGCNGGAGCCTAGTGGGCTGCCGTCTATGGGGTCACACAGAGTCGGACACGACTGAAGCAACTTAGCAGCAGCAAGAGACCTACCTCCTCCTCCTCCTCCCCTTAGCCTATTAAGATGGCATTTAAGTTTGAATTCTAAGCCACTTCTGGAAGTTACTTAATTTTCTATGGGTATTTCTCAGGTTCACATGAGGTATACATGATAGTAAATTTTTGTTTGTTTTTCTTTTGTTAAATTCTCTTTTGTTACAGGAGTCTGAGCTGAAAACTTAAAAAAAAAAGAGTGGAGGGGAAATTATTTTTTCTCATTTTTCCTCCCCTACAACAATTATAAGACAAGGACAATATTAGATAAGGAAAGCTGTGACAGTCACATAACTCTAAGCTTTTTAACTGGAACCAAATAGACACTAGATGATCCATCTCCTTTGACAAAGCAAAATTACTCGCCATTTTGAATTAATTCATGCCATATTTGGGGGAAACTCTATGCTATTTTTTAGAAAGTAAATATCTTAAATATCATCAAAATATTGAAATCAGGGTATTACTTTATGTATGTTCCTAATATATCTTATGTTTATAAATTATATAAAAAATAGAAAATATGATAGATATGTATTGATGCACTTAAATCTGATTAATTTCTAAAGACAATAAAACAATAAAATGTTCATAATGTATCTCTGAATATTAATTTTAGGCTTTGTAAGCCTTTTTTGTTGAACTTTTTAAAGCACTTTGAGAGTACTGACTGAAATTTATGATCATGACTTTGAAAAATAAAAAATGATATAGGAAATTACTTTAATGCCACATTGTTTTTAAAAAGGTGGATTTTTTTTTGATTGTTATTTTTATGATACTGGAGCAATGAGTTCCTGGATGAGAAGAGAGTACTTTTTATGAAAACTTTAAGTTATCGATTGGCAAGATAAACTCTATTGCTCAAAAAGGCCTGAAGGTGAAATCTGAAGAGAAAGCAAAAAACTGCTGAGATGAAACAATTTTATAAAATACAATGGAACATAAAATGTAGTACTAATGTAGAAGAAAGAAAAATGATGGAGATACAGGATAGTTCTCAAAAGGCAGTATGGGAATTAGATAAGATGCGATTAGTATATACAAAAACAAATCTAAAATAAAAGAGCTATCTGCAATATTCCAAAGAATGTGAGTACTTTAAACAATATCCACACAGTTATAGAACTATCTCCAAGAATGAACAGGATGGTTCTAATAGATATAATATGGCATTAGATACATGCTTATTTAAGATTTTGTCATCTTTAAAATCAGCTAAATGAGCATTAAAATTATTCTTATTGAAAAAGACTATAATTAATTTTCTCTTAACTTTAAATTGCTTTGTAAATAAATATAGAGAGGTTAATGTGGTCTCAGTAGCTGTGGCGCACGGTCTTAGTTGCCCTGTGACATGTGGGATCTTAGCTCCTGACCAGGGATGGAACCCTCATCCCCTGCATTTGAAGGTGAATTTTTAACCACTGGACGACCAAGTACCCCAACCCTATTTTAAAAGTGTATGTCAAGAAAACACAAAGTTGTTGTGTAGCTTCCCTCTTATCCATGGATTCTGCATCCCTGATAGAGGGAACGGACTGTTAGGTGTGGGGTGTGGGAGGGTTGGCAGAGATGTGTGCGACTCTACTATGCCATTTTGTAAAAGAGACCTGAGGATTTGCACATTTTTGTATCTGCCAGAGTCCTTCTGTAGATAAAAATGCTCAGCTAAATAGATTTATTACTAAGAAAAATCATATCAAAACATGTATGAATTTACTTCCTTACTTACTTTAAAAGTGAAATGGTACTCCCTTTTTCTGGGAGTCTGGGTGACTGGGACTGCTTGCAAATACAAGAGTTTGGAGGTTATAAGGACTGCAAAAAATGAAACACAAGCAGTGCACAGAGGCCAAGCATGCAAATTGTCTTCTAGGTCTCTGGCAAGTTCCTCATAGCAAAGATGAATCAACCAACTAAATGCCAATGATGACCTTGTTTATAATAAGTAACTGCCACAACAGAACTGCTAAATCTTTTACTCGATTGAAACTGACCAAAAAGTGTTGATTTAATAAAAGATAGCTTGTATATTTTTTGTCAAGAATGACCATAGAATAAAATATACCTTGGATTTCAGAAAAAAAAAAATTTTTTTTAATCAGAAAAATACAAGGTATGGAACTATCTAGAAAATCTATAAAGCATAAGATCATAATAGATAGAAGGTTTAATAGACTCATTTGTGCAAACACTAATAATGCATCAGTCCTCAAAAGGGAGTCTATACTTTGATTGTCTCTTCTCTGTTTTCCCCATCCGCATGGTAAATGTTTCAAGGCCAACTCTTCTGCCATTTTTTCCCTTATCTCTCTTGTTCTAACATAAATGCCATTTTCCTATAATACCACCTTTGTCCTTTAAGCAAATTTAGCTCTTCTGTCCTAAATTATCTAATAATTTTCATCTCTTATTATCCAAAAACGTGGCTGTATCCATTTTACCAAATAAATATTTATTTATGCAATACTTACATTTTTGGCCTAAAATTAATCAGACTCTTTGCTAGGCACTCAACACAGATAGCAAACACAGTCCATGCTTCCATCAGGTAAAGCATGCACCCATTTCCCCTAGAGCTTACTCTTTGCTTGAGAAAATAAACAATAAACTTATACCTAGAGTCAATATCAGAGTTACATCCTTGAGAGCCTAGTGTAATTTCAAATAATCTACTTAAGGAAATAAAAAGAACCTATTGACTAACTGATATTGAGCTGAGATCTGATGGATGGCATGGTGCCAAGGAAGTGGTACCAAAGAATAGGGGTGAGCCTATGAGAGGAGGCCCAGAGGAGAGATATCATGAACTGAAAGAACGGCAGAAGTTCCAGGCTGGAACACAAGACCATGCCTGGAAAGTGGTGAGACTAAAGCAGAGCTAAGGTCCCTTGTAGCCACCTGAGGAAACCGGCTTTTCCCAAGGCCAATGGGAAGACGTTGAAAGATTTTTATGAATACTATTGTTTTCTTATTATTGATGACAGATATGTTTGGAGTTTACTTATGAGATTTGGTATAGTATATATATCTTCAACTATATTGAAGGATTATCTAGGGAAAGCAACATCCAGTCTATCTTTCTATCCCCAACACTGACGCCTGGCAACTCAACTTTCTCTGGCTCAGCTGAGCTCCTGACAGTTAGTACATTCACAGTATTGTACAAAACATCACACTATCTAGCTCCAAAACATTTCTGTCACTTAAAAAGTAAATAATTGAATAAATATTCCTCAAGAAGATGGCAAGTTGGGGGAGTCGTGATCAGAAATTTCTATTACTATATAATACAAATTTCTTTTCAGTTGAGTGGGTAATATTTTTTAAACTGATAATCTGAAATGTTTCCATGGAGGCAATCTAGAATATTGAGAGCTATGAAAGAAAGAAAAATAAGATTTTAGACAACATATGTGAGTGCCTGTAATTTGTGCATGCTTCATGTATTCAAATCCAAAGGACAGAATAGAACTAATAACTAGAAATTTCAAAGAAATAGAAATAAACAAAATATGAGATATTTTACAATGTTTAATGTTTAACTTTTTAATAATGAAAAATAAAACTTTTCAATGAGAATTATGATGGTAAGTTGAATGAATAAAAACCAATTTCATTTTCAAGGTTAAGCTATTGTTCTTGCATTAATTTTCCTAGCAAAATATAAAATTCTAGATATAAACATTAAAAAAATATCACAAAGAATAAAACTATTTTAGCACATTCCAAATTAGTTTCACTTCAATTTGTTCAATCTGGATATCAGTTCAGTTCAGTGGCTCAGTCACGTCTGATTCTTTGTGACCCCATGAACCGTAGCATGCCAGGCCTCCCTGACCATCACCAAATCCCAGAGCCACCCAAATCCATGTCCACTGACTCAGTGATGCCATCCAACCATCTCATCCTCTGTCGTCCCCTTCTCCTCCTGTCCCCAATACCTCCCAGCATCAGGGTCTTCTCCAATGAGTCAGCCCTTCGCATCAGGTGGCCAAAGTGTTGGAGCTTGAGCTTCAACATCAGTCCTTCCAATGAACACCCAGGATTGGTCTCATTTATAATGGACTGGTTAGATATCCTTGCAGTCCAAGGGACTCTCAAGAGTCTTCTCCAACACCACAGTCCAAAAGCATCAATTATTCGGCTCTCAGTTTTCTTTATAGTCCAACTCTCACATCCATACATGACCACAGGAAAAATCATAGCCTTGACTAGACAGACCTTAGTTGGCAAAGTAATGTCTCTGCTTTTGAATATACTATCTAGGTTGGTCATAATTTTCTTCCAAGGAATAAGCATCTTTTAATTTCATGGTTGCAGTCACCATCTTCAGTGATTTTGGAGCCCCCCAAAATAAAGTCTGACACTTTTTCCACTGTTTACCCATCTATTTCCCATGAAGTGATGGGACCGGATGCCATGATCTTCGTTTTCTGAATGTTGAGCTTTAAGCCAACTTTTTTGCTCTCCTCTTTCACTTTCATCAAGAGGCTTTTTAGCTCCTCTTCACTTTCTGCCATAAGGGTGGTGTCATCAGCATATCTGAGGTTATTGATATTTCTCCCGGCAATCTTGATTCCAGCTTGTATTTCTTCCAGTCCAGCGTTTCTCATGATGTACTCTGCATATAAGTTAAATAAGCAGGGTGACAATATACAGCCTTGAC
>SJYX01006769.1:51371-181355 GCA_006410675.1 Oreotragus oreotragus | reverse complement strand
TGAAGCCTGGCTTGGAGAATTTTGAGCATTACTTTACTAGCATGTGAGATGAGTGCAATTGTGCGGTAGTTTGAGCATTCTTTGGCATTGCCTTTCTTTGGGATTGGAATGAAAACTGACCTTTTCCAGTCCTGTGACCACTGCTGAGTTTTCCAAATTTGCTAGCATATTGAGTGCAGCACTTTCACAGCATCATCTTTTAGGATTTGAAATAGCTCCACTGGAATTCCATCACCTCCACTAGCTTTGTTCGTAGTGATGCTTTCTAAGGCCCACTTAACTTCACATTCCAGGATGTCTGGCTCTAGGTGAGTGATCACACCATCGTGATTATCTTGGTCATGAAGATCTTTTTTGTACAGTTCTGTGTATTTTTGCCAACTCTTCTTAATATTTTCTGCTTCTGTTAGGTCCATACCATTTGTCTTTATCGAGCCCATCTTTGCATGAAATGTTCCCTTGGTATCTCTAATTTCCTTGAAGTGATCTCTAGTCTTTCTCATTCTATTGTGTTTCTCTATTTCTTTGCACTGATCGCTGAGGAAGGCTTTCTTATCTCTCCTTGCTGTTCTTTGGAACTCTGCATTCAAATGAGTATATCTTTCCTTTTCTGCTTTGCTTTTTGCTTCCCTTCTTTTTGCAGCTATTTGTAAGGCCTCCTCAGACAGACATTTTCACATAGGTATCTCTAATTGAAAGGAGAGTTTAGAAATAATTACTAGTGTTGTATACTTGCTGTTCTCCAAAATAATTTTTATTTATGAGGAAAAGGAGAAGTATCAATTTAGAATAGGTTGTATAAAATGTCAAACAACCCATTTACTATGGGAAGATAAGAACTGGAACACTGGGCTCCATTTCTGCAATGGCATCAACTGACTATTCCTGGAAGGGTATCCTCTCTACCAGATGTCTCACTGATTGTACTGCCTGTGAGGCTCCTTTAGGAATTTGTGATTATGGTTCCAATACTGCAGTGATAAACAGGGACTTGGCTATATATCCTATAGCATATAAAGTATAATGGTCATATTTAACCATTTCTGCAATGGCATCAACTGACTATTCCTGGAAGGGTATCCTCTCTACCAGATGTCTCACTGATTGTACTGCCTGTGAGGCTCCTTTAGGAATTTGTGATTATGGTTCCAATACTGCAGTGATAAACAGGGACTTGGCTATATATCCTATAGCATATAAAGTATAATGGTCATATTTAATGAATATATGTAATTGTTCTTTGAGTAAATAATTTATTCATTTTTTTTTCAGTTTCCATTTACATTTAGTTCCCCTGTAGGTTTCCTCCTAGTTTTCTTCATTGTATTTCTTTGTCTCTTACACTTTTACATTTTTTCTCTACTTTTTCTCTTGACCAAATTTTACTTCTTGTTTCTGATCAGATAGCTTTTTCCACATTTCCTTTTTTCTTTATCCTATCCATTATCTTTCCATCTACCTAATTCTTATCGTTTTTCTTTCTTCCCTTATCTCCCACATTCTGTGCTACCAACATGTTTGTTTTCACTATTAATTCTCAGATCTCTCTCTTTCTGTCTACACGCTACATTTCATAATTTTCCTCATTAAGATAGCTTTTTCCACATTTCCTTTTTTCTTTATCCTATCCATTATCTTTCCATCTACCTAATTCTTATCGTTTTTCTTTCTTCCCTTATCTCCCACATTCTGTGCTACCAACATGTTTGTTTTCACTATTAATTCTCAGATCTCTCTCTTTCTGTCTACACGCTACATTTCATAATTTTCCTCATTGTTTTCTGGCTTGCTCTTTGTTTACTTACACTTTTGTAGCTGTTTTTTTTTTTTTTCCCCCTCCACCATTTCAAGATCAGAGGCTTCATTTAGATTTCTTGTAATTTTTTATTCAATTTCTGCTTATCTCTAGTAGAAATTAAAATGACTTGGTATGATATTATTTTTAAAATATTTAAATGCCTTCTTTTACTAGTAGAATAACCAAACGATCTATAATTATGTAAACATCCAACATAAGTAAACTGAGTTTGAACATGTCTTTAGTGAAAAAGAATGTGATCAATGTGTTTATATAGTTTGCATCAATTGTAAACTTTCTTAGAAGCCATAGAAAAAGTCTTGAAAATGTTAGCTGAGAATGATACTGGCAAGATAAACAGAGATACTGAGAGAAGACGTAGATGGATGGTAGAAAGATTAATGCTGTATCTTCAGAGTACAGGTGTTTGGTCCTTGAGTACGTAGTCAGAAAACAAATTGAACATTTATTCTCCTTGACAGAGGGATTAAGAAACGTGGTTGATTATGCCTTTATAAACGAAGCTTTGAGTAAACTGCTGTCTTGATTGATTTCTTTGGTATTTGCTAACACTGCAACTGAACATTCTGCTGGGAATTCTTTTATTTGTGTTTGCTTCCTGAAGATGTGAATTAACTCATAATTAATGAGATTAATAAAGACATTGTGAAATAGCTGTGATAGTTTTATTAACAACTACACTGGAGTCTAATCGAACACAAACTATTTTAGGCACAGTGATGGTGTTTGCATGAAAATTTCTCAACATGAAAATGCCAGAGGTTAACATAACATTTCACGAGAACGTGATGGAAAAAAGAATATTAGAGTGGGACCTAAATCTGAGTCTACTACAATCCAAACCTATTGTTTATGAAAACAGAGAGCTTGATTTATTCATTCCTATTTCTTCAAATTAGATTTCATCACACATCAGGCACTTTTTGAATACCATTTACTACCAGGGGCTATAAGGACAAAATGCTGAAAACAAAGGCGAAGTCTAATGCAGCAAAAGATTAGGTAATAGAGTATTGAATGGTAAGAATTATAAAGGGAGAAAACAGAATCCTCTGAGAAAGAATAAGGTGAGTTGTGGGAGTGTCTTTTGGACATTCCTTCATCAAGGAAAACCACCCTGAAGAGGAACTAATAAACGAAGCTTTGAGTAAACTGCTGTCTTGATTGATTTCTTTGGTATTTGCTAACACTGCAACTGAACATTCTGCTGGGAATTCTTTTATTTGTGTTTGCTTCCTGAAGATGTGAATTAACTCATAATTAATGAGATTAATAAAGACATTGTGAAATAGCTGTGATAGTTTTATTAACAACTACACTGGAGTCTAATCGAACACAAACTATTTTAGGCACAGTGATGGTGTTTGCATGAAAATTTCTCAACATGAAAATGCCAGAGGTTAACATAACATTTCATGAGAACGTGATGGAAAAAAGAATATTAGAGTGGGACCTAAATCTGAGTCTACTACAATCCAAACCTATTGTTTATGAAAACAGAGAGCTTGATTTATTCATTCCTATTTCTTCAAATTAGATTTCATCACACATCAGGCACTTTTTGAATACCATTTACTACCAGGGGCTATAAGGACAAAATGCTGAAAACAAAGGCGAAGTCTAATGCAGCAAAAGATTAGGCAATAGAGTATTGAATGGTAAGAATTATAAAGGGAGAAAACAGAATCCTCTGAGAAAGAATAAGGTGAGTTGTGGGAGTGTCTTTTGGACATTCCTTCATCAAGGAAAACCACCCTGAAGAGGAACTTTATAAGGTGAGATTTGAAAGGTGACTAAAGGCCAGCCAGTAAGTATTGTCGGTAATGGCATTACAGAAAGATTCAAAATAGGGCAAATTATCTCAGGAAGAAAGAATTTGGCTCTTTCAAAAACCTGAAAGCATCACTAGTGTAGCTGGAACAGTATGTGACAGAGAGACTGTGGCAAGTTAGGCAACTGATAGGTTGGTAAAGGGTTTTAATTTTGTTCTAATTGCAGTAAAAAGGGACTTCCCTGGTGGCTCAGAGGTTAAAGCATCTGCCTCCAATGTGGGAGACCCAGGTTCGATCCCTGGGTCGGGAAGATCCCCTGGAGAAGGAAACGGCAATCCACTCCAGTATTCTTGCCTGGAGAATCCCATGGACGGAGAAGCCTAGTAGGTTACAGTCCACAGGGTCGCAAAGAGTCGGACACGACTGAGCGACTTCACCTCGCCTCACCTCGCAGTAAAAAGAGGACCCCTAACATGGCAATAAGTTTCAAATTTTGTGATAAAACATATATTTTATTTTTTACTTTACAATACTGGATTGGTTTTGCCATACATTGACATGAATCCACCACAGGTGTACATGAGTTCCCAACCCTGAACCCCCCTTCCACCACCCTCCCCATATCATCTCTCTGGGTCATCCCAGTGCACCAGCCCCAAGCATCCTGTATCCTGTATCAAATCTAGATTAGCGATTCATTTCTTACATGATAGTATACATGTTTCAATGCCATTAAAATATAGCATTTATAAAGCAATTCACTGCTAAAAATTTCACATATATCTTAAAGAAAAGCATAGCCTCTCATACACCCACCACTCATATTGATCTGCCAATGTTGGTGAAGACTTAAAAATGACACAACCTAAAAGTTGAGAGTTACATTTCATTCAGTGGAAATTTTAAGGACTTAAATTTAAAATGCTGCCCAGGAGGTAGCGTCTCAAGTAGCCCTGACAGAATTGCTCTGAGGAGGTGAGAGGAGGAGCCAGGTTATATAGGAGTAGCTGAGTTATATAGAACTTCTGCAACAAAAGGCAAGTAGCCTGAACATCAAAAGTATTTTTATGAACTAAAGAAAACCAAATATCTCAAGAAATTTAGTGCTTGTCTACGTATGAGAAGATGCAAGAGTCTGGGCTCACTGAAATCATTCCTTTCAGTATGTATCTCAGTTACCTGGAGCCAGTATCCTTTTTTGCTTTCTTCTTCTTTTTTTTTCTTTCTTTATATATATATATATATATATCTCCTGAGTTCCTCAGTGCTCACAATATGGAGTGGCTGCAGCCTGATGACTGCCAGGTAGCATGTATTGTTCTTCTTCCTGGGCATCCTTAGGCCTCAGAAATTCACATTTGGAGGGCTAGAATTGCTGATGGCTATGACATCCTTGTTTATGGATATGGCAGAAATACTCCATTTCTCACTGCTATAAAACAGTGTTCTTATCCATTTGATTGATTTATCACCACACTCAATGGGCTATATCATATATCATTTATACATACCTCATTATTGGAAAGAAGTTTATGTATCTTTTATCTAACAAATACTACTTGAGATTCTGTCTTTGTAGATATAACCACATGATAAGGGGCACTTTTTCTATTATACCAAAAATAGAAAGTATGATCCATGTGGAAATAAAATTACTTTAAACATCCCACAACCACCACCCCCTCCACACACACACAAAAAAAAACCCTGAAAATTATCTAGAAGAACATCCTTTTCAGTATTTATTGAAGTTATGCTAACTAGTGAGTTTGCCTGCTTTTCCAGGCTTCTTACACAAAAGCCTGAGGCAAGAGAAGGAATCATTGCTCTTAAGCCATGAAAATAGGATTTGAGCTTTTCTCTCCACACATGTAGCAAGGGTAGGGAGAACTTCAGCTGAACATTTTAGAGACTGAGAAACCTGATGGGCAGGAAGATTCCAACAGTGAGGTCTGCAGTGACCAGTTAGTGAGTTGATATGAACTGTTAGAGGTGCACCCAGGTTAGAGCTTTACTTCACAACTTTGTACTGTCAGAAGGCCAGCATGTCGTTGGCATCTCTTGGTATTCAGCTGCCAGTCGGTATTGTTAGGCAATGAGAATAAAGAGTCCAGAATAATGGTTAAAAAGCAGCAGCTAAGAGGCGGACAAAGAAAGGGGAACGCCTGAGAACAAGAGGACAGAGGAAAAATCCCAGGACCAGAGTGGAAACCTTCTGTGGGAAAACGTGCTCCCTTCCAGACTGTTAGTGGGTATGAGCCCTATTTTGCATAGGGCAGGCACTAGGGAGAGGAGCTAAAAAGCATGAAAAAGGGAAATCAAGATGGGTTGATGCCACTCCTTTGAGGTCAGGCACCCTCACCTCTTGAGGGTGTACTAACTGCTATTTGTTTAACAAAATCTTGAACCATAGCCAAGCTGTAACAGTGCTCCGTTGTTTCAAATCTTTGCTACCATGAGACCAAGCCACAGAAAGAAGCACAGCCACCTGATAGTATCAAGCAGGGAAGCAATATCAACCAAGGATAAGCTGTGAGGCCACTGGAGAAGAGTACCTGTGCTTTTTTTTTTCTCTCTTTGCCACCTAACATGTTTGAGGATAAAAGATCTGGAGTTAAACTGAGCAACAGAGATGACTTTAACCTATGAAACCAGTTAGAAACTTGTGAGATGATCTGCCATGTTATTTTTTTAGCAGGCAGGTCCCTAAGAGAAAAATGATGACATGTTCCATTTAGCATCATTTTTGGAGAATTTAATAAACTGACAAGTAACAAGCGTGTGACCAGATTGAAGAAAAAAAAAAAAAAAAAGACACAGGGATATTGTAGTAGTCTGGTTAACGAGAGGACTGTTACTACCTAAATCTAAAAGGTGGAGAGAGGAAGCTCTTACTCAAAGGAGAATCTATGGAGAGGCCACTTTAAAAGCAGTTGTACCCTTAAGTCAAGTGTATGTTGCAGAATAAATGCATTGATGTTTTTCTCTTTCTCCTACATCTGAACTCCCACTCAGCTTCCCAAATATAGACAGACTGGAAACCAGACAGATGTTATGAGATTTCACTGGTTAGTCTTTGCAGGTCAGTTCGAGAAGATATCAGTGCGGGTTCAGAGGTGGAGAGGTAGGGAGAACATGTCTGGTGCACTTTTAAACAAAGAGAATCAAATGTTCAGTAGAGCATAGTTCGAGTGATTGCAGAAAAAAACAAAAGTCCTTTTATTTTTAACTCACCAGGTTTGCCAGAATTGTGGCTCCTAAAAATTTTTCTTCCAGGAGTTTAAAATAATTAGCTGTCAAAATGTTTTTCTGATTTTCAGATCAAGTTTAGAAGAAGAATAAATGGATATTGTTAGGGAAAGAATGATCAAATAAAGAAAGAATCATAATTATTATCTGCAAGACAATCTTTGCAGTATAATTTTTGGAAAAGGAGTAAAGATGTAATAATAGTAAAAAGAAATTGCATTTATCATCAGAGAGAACTGGGGTTCATTTTTGCCTTTACAAATTAATTTCTGGGCATCATTAAAGTCACTTGTCCTTTTGCAGCCTGTATCTTTATTCATTAAATATTATTATCTTCCACTAGATTTCAGTGTCGGGGAAGGTAATGGCACCCCACCCCAGTACTCTTGCCTGGAAAATCCAATGGACGGAGGAGCCTGGTGGGCTGCAGTCCATGGAGTCGCTAACAGTCGGACAGACTGAGCGACTTCACTTTCACTTTTCTCTTTCATGCATTGGAGAAGGAAATGGCAACCCACTCCAGTATTCTTGCCTGGAGAATCCCAGGGACGGGGGAGCCTGATGGGCTGCCGTCTATGGGGTCACACAGAGTCGGACACGACTGAAGTGACTTAGCAGCAGATTTCAGTGCAGATTAAAAGAGACATAATAATGATAAGCATATTATCATTTTGACTGGCCTGAAATTCACCTGTAATAGTCATATAAAGGAGTTAAATTATTTTAAAAAGAGAGTTGATATATGGAGGCAACATTAAAAATACCATAACTGAGGACTTGATTTGTCTTGTACCTAAAAAGAAAAACAGGTGGCCTTTTTTGTTTGGGTTTGAAAAGGATGCTGCTGCTGCTGCTAAGTCGCTTTGGTTGTGTCCGACTCTGTGTGACCCCATAGACGGCAGCCCACCAGGCTCCCCTGTTCCTAGGATTCTCCAGGCAAAAACACTGGAGTGGGTTGTCATTTCCTTCTCCAATGCATGAAAGTGAAAGTGAAGTCGCTCAGTCATGTCTGACTCTTAGCGACCCCATGGACTGCAGCCCACCAGGCTCCTCCGTCCATGGGATTTGGAGTGGGGTGCCATTGCCTTCTGATAAATGAATCAGTATCTTCAGAGGGGCATAGACATTTCAGGAAGAGATTTATTGATCTAGTATTATGACTTAACAGAACTGTGACCAATTAAGGTCATCATCTTCTAAGATCTCTGCACACTTTGTCATTGAGAGGGAACACGGTGATAACCTAAACAGGTCCTCTGAGTGACAAAGTCAGGGAAACTTTGGGACTTTGGCAGAGGGTGGCTCCAAACAGGAAGTAGCTGCAGGGGATGGCAAAGAGTCTCCTGGGGGTAAAATCAGCCAGGTAAGGTGGAACAGAATGCCCTGCTGGCTGACCTTAAAGTAAGTAGAGTGAAGCATCCTTGAAGGAGGCATTATGATCTGCTCAATCTTATGTGCCCTACCCTGAAAGCATGCCAAGATAATTTTACTTTCCTGAACTGGCCATATTTCTTAACACTTCTGTCTTTCAAACTTCTTCCCTGCTGTGAGAATGTCATACCTATTCTTGCCACCTCTGCACCTGCTTGGATTAGTTCCTATTTTTCTGTCATGAGTTAGTGAAGGTCTTGGCTTAGCTAAACCTCACTCAGATATGTGCTAGGACTTGTCAGCCATTGTCCTATGCATTCATCTCTCACGACTTTTACCACACTGTGATGTTATTAATAGATCAGGTTGCCAATGAGACAGGGAGGGGGCGGAGAGAAAGTTATACCTTTTCATTGCCAGCTTCTAGGAATTTTCCTGCCACATATTTACTTTTCTTAAATAAATGCATGGATGGTTGAAAGAATGCATGAAGATTAGAGGCTTGCTAGTACTATGCCATTAATCTAGGCATCAATAGAGTTTTCAGAGAGTCATGTTTAGCCTTGACTTGACCTCCAAGAAATGTGACTCAAGTTCTTTTGAGCTGCTTATCAGAGCCCATATCTTCTTGATCCTGCAATCTTTCCTATATTGCTATAATGTATTTTAATTCTATTATAAAATACAGATTATATTTAACTTATTGGCTGATTAGAAGCCTATAAGAGAAAAATACAAACTGATTTAGCAAGTTTTACAATTTAGTCATCTCTCTACTGTCCACACCAAGTCTAGAATACAGTATGTGAAAAATAAACACTTAAACATCAATGAATAAGTTGATACTGACTCAAATTCTTTTTTTGCTACATGAGTTATTAGGCATATGTCAGAGAGGTAAAATACTATGACTAATTTGAAATTTTAATGTTATTTTGAAAAAACTAGGGAAGTCTATACTTTATATTATTTGTTGGATTATTTATAATCCAATTTAGATGTCCTATTTAGATATAAATATAAGAGATGTGTTGGTAAAAATAATTACAAAATAGTGTTTAGGCTTTTTATCTAGACAATTATTATAGTAAATATTATATTCTAAGGTATAAAAAATTGTGCTATATCATTTATTTTCTAGATATACATTTAACATTTAAGTACTACATAGAGAACATTTTATTTTCATAACATACTATTTGTTTTGGCTTCCCTGGTGGCTCAGAGGATAAAGCGTCTGCCTGCAATGCAGGAGACCTGGGTTCGATCCCTGGGTTGGGAAGATCCCCCGGAGAAGGAAATGGCAACCCACTCCAGTATTCTTGCCTGGAGAATCCCATGGACAGAGGAGCCTGGCGGGCTACAGTCCACGGGGTCGCAAAGAGTTGGATACGACTGAACGACTTCACACACACACACACACACACACACACACACACACACACACACACACAGAGCTATTTGTTTCATTGTAGCTTATAAAGTAATGGCTTCCCACTAATTAAAAAAAATTAGATAAAAGAGATTTGGAGTATTTCACGAAACATTCTATTATAATAGTTTCAGTAGTTATACGATGAGCGGCAATCTATTAGGAATAAGGATGAAACTCAGTAGCCCTCATCCCATCTGCATATAAATATTATTGCCGATCAATGAAAATAAGACATTACAAAATAAGGGAAAATAGAAATAAAAAACCCATGAACCACGACTATACAAAAAAAGACAGAAAATGAGATTCCAATTTCATTAGTGAAAATCCCCCCAACCGTGAAGCAAAAGAAAACGACACCCTTATCCAAATTACATATCATTAAACAAAAAGTCTCAGTTATGAAACAACTCCTCAGACCACAATTAAGATTGATAGACCAAATAAATGGAACCTTAGGATTGTTAAAGAGTTTACACAGCTAAGGAGTAAATGAATTAACTCAGAAGAAGAATTTGAATTGCTTGAATAATTTTCATATTCTTATTAATGATAAGATGCATGAGACATTGAGTCTAACATTAACGTTTGAGCCATGCTGCTATATGAATTCCATTTCCTTCAGCACCCAAGGATTCCAACATTGCTTTTAAAATAGTCCCTAACAGCTGTTTTTAAATCAACTTTGTTCGAGTATTAGAATAGGATTAATATGCACCTCTTTGTTTGTAAATGTAGCACTTTAGTCTTTACTGAAGATATGGCAGAACAGTTTTAAAACACTTTTTCACACAAATATTAAGCATGACAGGCAAGAACTGGTAATAAGACTTTTTTTCTACTTCATTAGCATTTTTCAGTAATCTTTTGGCTTCAAATTGAGCTACTAAGCACAGCACAGCAAACATGGAACAGCACCATGAAAACACAATATGTCTTATTACATTCATATATCCAATCAACTCTGAGTCAATATATCAAGAATCTAGATAGTTTTCCAATAATCACACTTGTAGAGTTCAAATATAGATACAATAATCCTTTTATGACCTTGAAAAGGCTGGGGCTGAATTCTTCCTTGGGGTTTAGATTGGTTGTTAAGAGTCAGGGTAAATTAGGGTATCAGTTTTTTCCTGGAAGGGAAATGATAGAGTATAAAAACTGAACACCACAGATAAAATTCAAAATATTATGACTCACCAAATTGTATCGCTCTATGACTTCAAAATGAACACTTCGGAATGCAATAATCTTTAAAGGAGAATTAAAGAAACTGGTCTCACAAAGTTGAGGGGCAGAATAGGGTAAAGGGGAGAATAAAATAATCTAGGGAATAAGATAGTATGAGTTTTTACTTATTTTTCAAGAAAAAAAAACAAAAAAGAAACAAGCTTAAAATATAATTATTAGAGAATATAACTTCCAATGCAAGAAACGTGCTATTCTATTCTGAATCTTTTGTCTATTATTTCACAGGGCTGAGGAGCCTTTGAGTCATTAGTATAATGACTACATGAGGTTTTCTCAAGTGACTTGAGAGAGTCTGTGTTCCAGTTTTCTACCCTCTGGAGAAATAAAATGAAAAAAATGTTTTTAAATCAATGTGCTCATATGATTTTTATGATTTTTTAAAAATAAAATCCAACATTCTTTATACCTATAATAATGTTTTCTATCTTGGGTGATTCTCTTTTTAACTGTATGCTGTCAACTCTGATTCAGTTCAGTTCAGTTCAGTTGCTCAGTCATGTCTGACTCTTTGTGACTCCATGAATCACAGCACGCCAGGCCTTCCTGTCCATCACCAACTCCCAGAGTTCACCCAAATTCACGTCCATAGAGTTGGTGATACCATCCAGCCATCTCATCCTCTGTCATCCCCTTTTCCTCCTGCCCCCAATCCCTTCCAGCATCAGGATCATTTCCAGTGAGTCAACTCTTCACATGAGGTGGCCAAAGTATTGGAGTTTCAGCTTCAACAACAGTCCCTCCAATGAATACCCAGGACTGATCTCCTTTAGGATGGACTGGTTGGATCTCCTTGCAGTCCAAGGGACTCTCAAGAGCCTTCTCTAACACCACAGTTCAAAAACACCAATTCTTCGGCACTCAGCTTTCTTCACAATCCAACTCTCACATCCATACATACTGGAAAAACCATAGCCTTGACTAGACGGACCTTTGTTGCAAAGTAATGTCTCTGCTTTTTAATATGCTATATAGGTTGGTCATAATTTTCCTTCCAATGAGTAAGTGCCTTTTAATTTCATGGCTGCAATCACCATCTGCAGTGATTTTTGGAGCCCCTCAAAATAAAGTCTGACACTGTTCAGCAATACGTGAACTGTGAAATTCCAGATGTTCAAGCTGGTTTTAGAAAAGGCAGAGGAACCAGAGATCAAATTGCCAACACCCGTTGGATCATCAAAAAAGCAGGAGAGTTCCAGGAAAATATCTATTTCTGCTTTATTGACTATGCCAAAGCCTTTGACTGTGTGGATCACAATGAACTGTGGAAAATTCTGAAAGAGATGGGAGTACCAGACCACCTGACCTGCCTCTTAAGAAACCTATATGCAGGTCAGGAAGCAACAGTTAGAACTGGACATGGAACAACAGACTGGTTCCAAATGGGAAAAGGATTACGTCAAGGTTATATATTGTCACCCTTCTTATTTAATTCTATGCAGAGTACATCATGAGAAACGCTGGGCTGGAAGAAGCACAAGCTGGAATCAAGATTACCTGGAGAAATATCAATAACCTCAGATAGCAGATGACACCACCCTTATGGCAGAAAGTGAAGAGGAGCTAAAAAGCCTCTTGATGAAAGTGAAAGAAGAGAGTGAAAAAGTTGGCTGAAAGCTCAACATTCAGAAAATTAAGATCATGGCATCTGGTCCCATCACTTCATGGGAAATATAACTCTGATTATCTACATTCTTTTATTGGTTTGACCTTTTAAATACTAACATTTCTAATTGCCTTAATTCTTTTCACATGAATTTCCCCATTTATGTGTAGATTTATAATACTTTGGACTGTCTTTGCTTTGTTAATTCATTCACATGCAAACTTGGTTGAGCGATTGTTTAAAAGAAGTAAAAGCCAACTGTCATCCTATGAACAGGGAAAGTTGCTCTTGGCTTGAATGCAATCCAAAGATTTTAGCATGCATTTTGTAATTATTACATCGTATTCAATGTTTAAATAAACATGACACTTGATCTTGTCCAATTTAAAGGTATAAAATAAATTTGATGCATATTTAAACTTCTTATCAATAATAGTCTCTCCCTTTCTAATTTTAGACAATGTGATTAATATACGATTTAAGAAAGCAAAACAACATTTGATCCACACTTTATCATCATGGTTCTCTCAGGATTAGGATTTGTGCAAACAAATATATTTTATTAATCTGTGGAATACGATTAAAAATGTACCCTTATTTTTAAGAGATAAGCTCAAGGGAAAGGAAACATTTGAAAGCTAGATTTCTTTGTTTCATCTGACCAAGCTTTCTGATGACTTATTTTCCTAAGAATTACTCTATGTTTGTATCTTTCTGCTTATGTTCTGGAGTGTAATGGACATTTTTAAAGTACTGAGAAATCCCAGATTATACTTAGCCAATTACAATGATAAAATGTATTTTCTGTGACCAAGATTATAATTAATCTGTTTATTCATAAATTATCATCACAATACTTAAAATTACATTATTCAGATTAATATTTTTCATCTTCAAACTGATTAATTTCTTTTTCTATATTATTGCTATTTTAAAAGAATTGCTTTTTACACTGAAACTTTATGGTTTCAACAACTTTTACAAATTCTCCATATTAAAGTGAACTAAAAGCCTTTAAAAAGTAAATAACATCAAATACAGATGTTTTTGGTGGAGAAAATCGTGTACCATACAAGAAAATAAATCTACCATCAAATTTTTTATTTCAAATGCTAAAATTTACTATTATACACTGCTTTTATATCAAATAACATAATTAAGACAAGTAAAATTCAGAGAGAACATTATGAGTAATTCTATCACATATAGATAAAATGATCACATAAATATACAAAAATATATAAAATGAATGTATGTATACAAACATCAGTTCAGTTCAGTTCAGTCACTCAGTTGTGTATGACTCTTTACAACCCCATGGACTGCAGCATGCCAGGCCTTCCTGTCCAACACTAACTCCTGGAGTTTACTCAAACTCATGTCCATTGAGTCGGTGATACCATCCAATCAACTCATCCTCTGTCATCCTCTTCTCCTACTGCCCTCAATCTTTCCCAGCATCAAGGTGTTTTCAAATAAGTCAGTTCTTCGCATCAGGTGGCCAGAGTATTGGAGTTTCAGCTTCAGAGTCAGTTTTTCCAATGAATATTCAGTACTGATTTCCTGTAGCATGGACTGGTTGGAACTCCTTGCAGTCCAAGGGACTCTCAAGAGTCTTCTCCAACATCACAGTTCAAAAGCATCAATTCTTCTGGCCCAGTTTCTTTACAGTCCAACTCTCACATCCACAGATGACTACTGGAAAAACCATAGCCTTCACTAGACGGATCTTTGCTGGCAAAGTAATGTTTCTGTTTTTTGATATGCTGTCTAGGTTGGTCATAATTTTTCTTCCAAGGTGCAAGATTCTTTTAATTTCATGGCTGCAGTCACCATCTGCAGTGATTTTGGAGCCCAAAGAAATAAAATCTGACACTGTTTCCATTGTTTCCCCATCTATTTGCCATGAAGTGATTGGGTGGGATGCCATGATCTTAGTTTTCTGAATGTTGAGCTTTAAGTCAACTTTTTCACTCTCCTCCTTCACTTTTATCAAGAGGCTCTTTAGTTCCTGTTCACTTTCTGCCATAAGGGTGGTGTTATCTGCATATCTGAGGTTATTGATATTTTTCCTGGCAATCTTTATTCCAGCTTGTGCTTCATCCATTCCAGCATTTTGCATGATGTACTCTGCATATAAGTTAAATAAGCAGGGTGACAATATACAGCCTTGACATATTCCTTTCCCAATTTGGAAACAGTCTGTTGTGCCATGTCCAGTATCAACCGTTGCTTCTTGATCTGCATAGAGATTTTTCAGGAGGCAGATCAGGTGGTCTGGCATTCCCATCTTTTGAAGAATTTTCCACAGTTTGTTGTGATCCACACAGTAAAAGACTTTGGCATAGTCAATACAGTAGATGTAGACGTTTATCTGGAACTCTGTTGCTTTTTCAATGATCCAGCTGATGTTGGCAATTTGATCTCTGTTCCTCTACCTTTTCTAAATCTAGCTTGAACATCTGGAAGTTCACAATGTACATACTGTTGAAACCTGGCTTGGAGAATTTTGAGCATTAATTTTCTAGTGTGTGAGATGAGTGCAACTGTATGGTAGTTTGAGCATTCTTTGGCACTGACTTTCTTTGGGATTGGAATGGAAATTGACCTTTTCCAGTCCTGTGGCCACTGCTGAGTTTTCCAAATTTGCTGGCATACTGAATGCAGCACTTTCACAGCATCATCTTTCAGGATTTGAAATAGCTCAAATGGAATTCCATCATCTCTATTAGCTTTGTTAGTAGTGATGCTCCCTAAGGCCCACTTGACTTCACATTCCTGGATGTCTGGTTCTAGGTGAGTGATCACACCATCGTGATTATCTGGCTCATGAAGACCTTTTGTGTATAGTTCTTATGTGTATTCTTGCCACCTATTAATAGCCTCTTCTTCTGCTAGGTCCCTACCATTTCTGTCCTTTATTGTGCCCATCTTTGCGTGAATAGTTCCCTTGGTATCTCTAATTTTCTTGACGAGATCTCTAGTCTTTTCCATTCTATCGTTTTCCTCTATTTCTTTGCACTGATCACTGAGGAAGACTTTCTTATCTCCCCTTGCTATTCTTTGGAACTCAGTATTCAAATGGGTATATCTTTCCTTTTCTCCTTTGCCTTTCACTTCTCTTATTTTCATAGCTGTTTGTAAGACCTCAAACAAACATTTTGCTTTTTGCATTTCTTTTTCTTGGGGATGGTCTTGATCACTGTCTCCTGTACAATATCATGAACCTCCTTCCATAGTTCATCAGGCATTCTGTCTATCAGGTCTAATCCCTTGAATCTATTTCTCACTTCCACTGTATAATCAGAAGGGATTTGATTTAGCTCATAATGAATGGTCTAATGATTTTTCCTACTTTCTTCAGTTTAAGTCTGAATTTGGCAATAAGGAGTTAATGATCTGAGCCACAATCAGCTCCTGGTCTTGTTTTTGCTGACTGTATAGAGCTTTTCCATCTTTGGGTGCAAAGAATATAATCAATCTGATTTTGGTATTGACTCTCTGCTGATGTCAATGTGTAGAGTCTTCTCTTGTGTTGTTGGAAAAGGGTGTTTGCTATGACTAGTGTGTTCTCTTGGCAAAACTCTATTAGCCTTTGCCCTGCTTCATTCCATATTCCAAGGCGAAATTTGCCTGTTACTCCAGTTATTTCTTGACTTCGTACTTTTTCATTCCAGTCTCCTATGATAAAAAGGATGCCTTTTTTGGGTGTGAGTTTTAGAAGGCCTTGTAGGTCTTCATAGAACCATTCAACTTTAGCTTTTCAGCATTACTGGTAGGGACATAGCATTGGATTACTGTGATATTGAGAGATCATTCTAACGTTTTTGAGATTGCATCCAAGTACTGCATTTTGGACTCTTTTGTTGACTATGATGGTTATTCTATTTATTCTAAGTGATTCTTGCCCACAGTAGTAGATATAATGATCATCTGAGTTATATTCACCCATTGCAGTCCATTTTAGTTCACTGATTCCTAAAATGTGGATGCTCACTCTTACTGTCTCCTGTTTGACCACTTACTATGACTAGTGTGTTCTCTTGGCAAAACTCTATTAGCCTTTGCCCTGCTTCATTCCATATTCCAAGGCGAAATTTGCCTGTTACTCCAGTTATTTCTTGACTTCGTACTTTTTCATTCCAGTCTCCTATGATAAAAAGGATGCCTTTTTTGGGTGTGAGTTTTAGAAGGCCTTGTAGGTCTTCATAGAACCATTCAACTTTAGCTTTTCAGCATTACTGGTAGGGACATAGCATTGGATTACTGTGATATTGAGAGATCATTCTAACGTTTTTGAGATTGCATCCAAGTACTGCATTTTGGACTCTTTTGTTGACTATGATGGTTATTCTATTTATTCTAAGTGATTCTTGCCCACAGTAGTAGATATAATGATCATCTGAGTTATATTCACCCATTGCAGTCCATTTTAGTTCACTGATTCCTAAAATGTGGATGCTCACTCTTACTGTCTCCTGTTTGACCACTTCCAATTCGCCTTGATTGATGGACTTTAAATTCCAGGTTCCTATTCAATATTCCTCTTTACAGCATCAGACTTTACTTCCTTCACCAGGCACATCCACAACTGGGTATTGTTTTGGCTTTTGGTCCTCTCTTCATTCTTTCCAGAGTTATTTCTCCACTGATCTCCCATATCATATTTGTCACCTACCGACCTGGGGAGTTCATCTTTCAGTGTCCTATCTTTTTAGCTTTTCATACTGAAAGTAAAAGAGGAGAGTGAAAAAGTTGGCTTCAAATTCAACATTCAGAATACTAATATCATGACATCTGGTCCCATCACTTAATATAAAATAGATAGGGAAACAATGGAAACAGTGAGAGAGTTTATTTTAGGGGGGCTCATATATCACTGCAGATGGTAACTGCAGGCATGAAAATAAAAGTCGCTTGTGCCTTAGAAGAAAAGTTATGACCAACTTAGACAACACATTAAAAAGTAGAGACATTATTTCATCAACAAAGGTCCATCTAGTTAACACTTTGGTTTTTCCAGTAGTCATGTATGGATGTGAGAGTTAGACCATAAAGAAAGCTGAAGGCCAAAGAATAGATGCCTTTGAACTGTGGTGTTGGAAAAGACTTGAGAGTCCCTTGGGCTGCAAGCAGTTCCAACCAGTCCATCCTAAAGGAAATCTGTCTTGAATATTCTTTGGAAGGACTGATTCTAAAGTTGAAACTCCAATACCTTGGCCACCTGATGGGAAGAATTGACTCACTGGAAAAGACCCTGATACTGGGAATGATTGAAGGCAGGAGGAGAAGGGGACGACAGAGGATAAGATGATTGAATGGTATCACTGACTCAATGGACAAGAGTTTGAGTAAGCTCCGGGATTTGGTGATGGACAGGGAGGCCTGGAGTGCTGTAGTCCATGGGATTGCAAAGAACTGGACACAACTAAGCAACTGAACTGAACTGAAGTCCTACAGTTTCTGCATCAGCATTTATAGCTTCACCTGGTACTATTTTTGCTATGGAGATGGCTTTTTTCCTTAAACCTGATGAATCAAACTGCTAGTTTCATGCTTTTTTCTGCATCTCCCTCATCTCCTTCAGCTTTCAGGGAATTAGGGTCCTGCTTTGGATTTGTTGTTGTTCAATTGCTAAGTCATGTTTGACTTTTTGTGATCCCATGGACTCTAGTCTGCCAGGCTCCTCCTTTCATGGGATTCTCCAGGCAAAAATACTGGAGTGGGTTGCCATTTTCTTCTCCAGGGAATCTTCCCAGCCTGGGGATCAAACTCACATCTCCTGCATTGGCAGGCAGATTATTTGCCACTGAACCAGCTGGGAAGCCCTGATTGTTATTAGCCTCACTTTTAATGATGAGGAAGTAAAGATGAAGACCTGGGCCTCTATGTCTATAAATACATAGTTTGCCAGTTACAGAGACAGAGACAACAGTACTATAGTTTTATCTTCCTATTTATTTCCTTTGCTGGTACTATACTTAAGAAATATCTTTCAACTGAAGTTGAAATACTCTTCTGCTTAACACTTTTTTTTTTTCCTGGGTAAAATTACAAAAAAAAATAATAATAATGTAAGAGCAAATAAAATAGTTTCTTTATGCTCCTGATATAATGGCAATACTGTAGGATACAGATGACTGACCCTGAATTCCTGAACCTGGTGTGGCCTCATTCAGCCAAAGCCGCTTTGTCACTCTCTCTGCTCTAAGGGGACTTGTTTCTTTCTTTCTTTCTTTTTTTTCAAACTGTTCCTTCCTGTGATAGGATGTGAAACAGCAGATAGAGCATTGAACTGAAAAGAAATTTGGCTTTAGAAAAGATTGTCTTTAGAGGTGAATGGAAAAGGTCGGTTTATAATGAAAGTCATCAGGACATTTAAGACTCAATTTCTCACTCTAATAGGGTACAGAACAACCACAACCACCACAACAAACACTCTAAGGTAGGGTTTTATACTTGTTCTATTTTGTGTGTCTGATTGAAGGCTACTATTCCAGTCTTTCTTCTTTTCCTACTTAGGTATCAGGTACATAAACCTGAGTTTATCATACCCCTTAACCATATACATTACTACCATTCATGCAAGCCTCTTATTTTTTATTTATTTGTCTGTGACCTGTATATATGTTGTGTACAAAAAACTTACTTCAGATCTAAAAGTGAAAGTGTTAGTTGCTCAGTTGTGTCTGAGACTTTTTGCAAACCCATGTAAGGTAGTCTGTCAGGCTCCTCTGTCCATGGAAGTTTCCACGCAAGAATACTGGAGTGGGTTTTGCTATCTCCTTCTCCAGGGCATCTTCCCAATCCAGAGATCAAACCTGCATCTCTTGCATCTCCTGCACTGGCAAGCAGATTCATTACCATTGTACCACCTGGGAAGTCCTTTATTTGTATATGTTTATTTCCTTTCATCCTGACTTTCATCAATTTTTTGCAAATCCTTTTGTTTGCATATGTTCATATAGAAATGTATTACTGTTTTTTATGTATATTTTAAATATGCATAATGCTGTTATTTTGTATATTACATCCTCTTTCAATTATGTATTATAGAGCCATCAGCATGTGGATCTCTACCTCCTTCTGAGTATGCCATGGTAACCATCCACCACTTTCTACATTCTCATTTCCTCTGGAATATACTTAGGCTGCTTCAACTTCTACCACCAAAACAAATTTGCATTGACTGTCCTTGTATGTGTTCCCCAAAGGGGCTTGTTGATCATTGCTTTAGGATATACAACCTGGGAAAAGAACCGCATGGGCGTAGAGTAGGCATAAAAAGAAATAAAGTGAAGTTGCTCAGTCATATCTGACTCTTTGCGACCCCATGGATTGTAGCCTGCCAGGCTCCTCCCTCCATGGGATTTTCCAGGCAAGAATACTGGAGTGGGTTGCCATTTCCTTCTCCAGACTATTATACACTGCTTTTATATCAAATAACATAATTAAGACAAGTAAAATTCAGAGAGAACATTATGAGTAATTCTATCACATATAGATAAAATGATCACATAAATATACAAAAATATATAAAATGAATGTATGTATACAAACATCAGTTCAGTTCAGTTCAGTCACTCAGTTGTGTATGACTCTTTACAACCCCATGGACTGCAGCATGCCAGGCCTTCCTGTCCAACACTAACTCCTGGAGTTTACTCAAACTCATGTCCATTGAGTCGGTGATACCATCCAATCAACTCATCCTCTGTCATCCTCTTCTCCTACTGCCCTCAATCTTTCCCAGCATCAAGGTGTTTTCAAATAAGTCAGTTCTTCGCATCAGGTGGCCAGAGTATTGGAGTTTCAGCTTCAGAGTCAGTTTTTCCAATGAATATTCAGTACTGATTTCCTGTAGCATGGACTGGTTGGAACTCCTTGCAGTCCAAGGGACTCTCAAGAGTCTTCTCCAACATCACAGTTCAAAAGCATCAATTCTTCTGGCCCAGTTTCTTTACAGTCCAACTCTCACATCCACAGATGACTACTGGAAAAACCATAGCCTTCACTAGACGGATCTTTGCTGGCAAAGTAATGTTTCTGTTTTTTGATATGCTGTCTAGGTTGGTCATAATTTTTCTTCCAAGGTGCAAGATTCTTTTAATTTCATGGCTGCAGTCACCATCTGCAGTGATTTTGGAGCCCAAAGAAATAAAATCTGACACTGTTTCCATTGTTTCCCCATCTATTTGCCATGAAGTGATTGGGTGGGATGCCATGATCTTAGTTTTCTGAATGTTGAGCTTTAAGTCAACTTTTTCACTCTCCTCCTTCACTTTTATCAAGAGGCTCTTTAGTTCCTGTTCACTTTCTGCCATAAGGGTGGTGTTATCTGCATATCTGAGGTTATTGATATTTTTCCTGGCAATCTTTATTCCAGCTTGTGCTTCATCCATTCCAGCATTTTGCATGATGTACTCTGCATATAAGTTAAATAAGCAGGGTGACAATATACAGCCTTGACATATTCCTTTCCCAATTTGGAAACAGTCTGTTGTGCCATGTCCAGTATCAACCGTTGCTTCTTGATCTGCATAGAGATTTTTCAGGAGGCAGATCAGGTGGTCTGGCATTCCCATCTTTTGAAGAATTTTCCACAGTTTGTTGTGATCCACACAGTAAAAGACTTTGGCATAGTCAATACAGTAGATGTAGACGTTTATCTGGAACTCTGTTGCTTTTTCAATGATCCAGCTGATGTTGGCAATTTGATCTCTGTTCCTCTACCTTTTCTAAATCTAGCTTGAACATCTGGAAGTTCACAATGTACATACTGTTGAAACCTGGCTTGGAGAATTTTGAGCATTAATTTTCTAGTGTGTGAGATGAGTGCAACTGTATGGTAGTTTGAGCATTCTTTGGCACTGACTTTCTTTGGGATTGGAATGGAAATTGACCTTTTCCAGTCCTGTGGCCACTGCTGAGTTTTCCAAATTTGCTGGCATACTGAATGCAGCACTTTCACAGCATCATCTTTCAGGATTTGAAATAGCTCAAATGGAATTCCATCATCTCTATTAGCTTTGTTAGTAGTGATGCTCCCTAAGGCCCACTTGACTTCACATTCCTGGATGTCTGGTTCTAGGTGAGTGATCACACCATCGTGATTATCTGGCTCATGAAGACCTTTTGTGTATAGTTCTTATGTGTATTCTTGCCACCTCTTAATAGCCTCTTCTTCTGCTAGGTCCCTACCATTTCTGTCCTTTATTGTGCCCATCTTTGCGTGAATAGTTCCCTTGGTATCTCTAATTTTCTTGACGAGATCTCTAGTCTTTTCCATTCTATCGTTTTCCTCTATTTCTTTGCACTGATCACTGAGGAAGACTTTCTTATCTCCCCTTGTTATTCTTTGGAACTCGGTATTCAAATGGGTATATCTTTCCTTTTCTCCTTTGCCTTTCACTTCTCTTATTTTCATAGCTGTTTGTAAGACCTCAAACAAACATTTTGCTTTTTGCATTTCTTTTTCTTGGGGATGGTCTTGATCACTGTCTCCTGTACAATGTCATGAACCTCCTTCCATAGTTCATCAGGCATTCTGTCTATCAGGTCTAATCCCTTGAATCTATTTCTCACTTCCACTGTATAATCAGAAGGGATTTGATTTAGCTCATAATGAATGGTCTAATGATTTTTCCTACTTTCTTCAGTTTAAGTCTGAATTTGGCAATAAGGAGTTAATGATCTGAGCCACAATCAGCTCCTGGTCTTGTTTTTGCTGACTGTATAGAGCTTTTCCATCTTTGGGTGCAAAGAATATAATCAATCTGATTTTGGTATTGACTCTCTGCTGATGTCAATGTGTAGAGTCTTCTCTTGTGTTGTTGGAAAAGGGTGTTTGCTATGACTAGTGTGTTCTCTTGGCAAAACTCTATTAGCCTTTGCCCTGCTTCATTCCATATTCCAAGGCGAAATTTGCCTGTTACTCCAGTTATTTCTTGACTTCGTACTTTTTCATTCCAGTCTCCTATGATAAAAAGGATGCCTTTTTTGGGTGTGAGTTTTAGAAGGCCTTGTAGGTCTTCATAGAACCATTCAACTTTAGCTTTTCAGCATTACTGGTAGGGACATAGCATTGGATTACTGTGATATTGAGAGATCATTCTAACGTTTTTGAGATTGCATCCAAGTACTGCATTTTGGACTCTTTTGTTGACTATGATGGTTATTCTATTTATTCTAAGTGATTCTTGCCCACAGTAGTAGATATAATGATCATCTGAGTTATATTCACCCATTGCAGTCCATTTTAGTTCACTGGTTCCTAAAATGTGGATGCTCACTCTTACTGTCTCCTGTTTGACCACTTCCAATTCGCCTTGATTGATGGACTTTAAATTCCAGGTTCCTATTCAATATTCCTCTTTACAGCATCAGACTTTACTTCCTTCACCAGGCACATCCACACTGGGTATTGTTTTGGCTTTTGGTCCTCTCTTCATTCTTTCCAGAGTTATTTCTCCACTGATCTCCCATATCATATTTGTCACCTACCGACCTGGGGAGTTCATCTTTCAGTGTCCTATCTTTTTAGCTTTTCATACTGAAAGTAAAAGAGGAGAGTGAAAAAGTTGGCTTCAAATTCAACATTCAGAATACTAATATCATGACATCTGGTCCCATCACTTAATATAAAATAGATAGGGAAACAATGGAAACAGTGAGAGAGTTTATTTTAGGGGGGCTCATATATCACTGCAGATGGTAACTGCAGGCATGAAAATAAAAGTCGCTTGTGCCTTAGAAGAAAAGTTATGACCAACTTAGACAACACATTAAAAAGTAGAGACATTATTTCATCAACAAAGGTCCATCTAGTTAACACTTTGGTTTTTCCAGTAGTCATGTATGGATGTGAGAGTTAGACCATAAAGAAAGCTGAAAGCCAAAGAATAGATGCCTTTGAACTGTGGTGTTGGAAAAGACTTGAGAGTCCCTTGGGCTGCAAGCAGTTCCAACCAGTCCATCCTAAAGGAAATCTGTCTTGAATATTCTTTGGAAGGACTGATTCTAAAGTTGAAACTCCAATACCTTGGCCACCTGATGGGAAGAATTGATTCATTGGAAAAGACCCTGATACTGGGAATGATTGAAGGCAGGAGGAGAAGGGGACGACAGAGGATAAGATGATTGAATGGTATCACTGACTCAATGGACAAGAGTTTGAGTAAGCTCCGGGATTTGGTGATGGACAGGGAGGCCTGGAGTGCTGTAGTCCATGGGATTGCAAAGAACTGGACACAACTAAGCAACTGAACTGAACTGAAGTCCTACAGTTTCTGCATCAGCATTTATAGCTTCACCTGGTACTATTTTTGCTATGGAGATGGCTTTTTTCCTTAAACCTGATGAATCAAACTGCTAGTTTCATGCTTTTTTCTGCATCTCCCTCATCTCCTTCAGCTTTCAGGGAATTAGGGTCCTGCTTTGGATTTGTTGTTGTTCAATTGCTAAGTCATGTTTGACTTTTTGTGATCCCATGGACTCTAGTCTGCCAGGCTCCTCCTTTCATGGGATTCTCCAGGCAAAAATACTGGAGTGGGTTGCCATTTTCTTCTCCAGGGAATCTTCCCAGCCTGGGAATCAAACTCACATCTCCTGCATTGGCAGGCAGATTATTTGCCACTGAACCAGCTGGGAAGCCCTGATTGTTATTAGCCTCACTTTTAATGATGAGGAAGTAAAGATGAAGACCTGGGCCTCTATGTCTATAAATACATAGTTTGCCAGTTACAGAGACAGAGACAACAGTACTATAGTTTTATCTTCCTATTTATTTCCTTTGCTGGTACTATACTTAAGAAATATCTTTCAACTGAAGTTGAAATACTCTTCTGCTTAACACTTTTTTTTTTTCCTGGGTAAAATTACAAAAAAAAATAATAATAATGTAAGAGCAAATAAAATAGTTTCTTTATGCTCCTGATATAATGGCAATACTGTAGGATACAGATGACTGACCCTGAATTCCTGAACCTGGTGTGGCCTCATTCAGCCAAAGCCGCTTTGTCACTCTCTCTGCTCTAAGGGGACTTGTTTCTTTCTTTCTTTCTTTTTTTTCAAACTGTTCCTTCCTGTGATAGGATGTGAAACAGCAGATAGAGCATTGAACTGAAAAGAAATTTGGCTTTAGAAAAGATTGTCTTTAGAGGTGAATGGAAAAGGTCGGTTTATAATGAAAGTCATCAGGACATTTAAGACTCAATTTCTCACTCTAATAGGGTACAGAACAACCACAACCACCACAACAAACACTCTAAGGTAGGGTTTTATACTTGTTCTATTTTGTGTGTCTGATTGAAGGCTACTATTCCAGTCTTTCTTCTTTTCCTACTTAGGTATCAGGTACATAAACCTGAGTTTATCATACCCCTTAACCATATACATTACTACCATTCATGCAAGCCTCTTATTTTTTATTTATTTGTCTGTGACCTGTATATATGTTGTGTACAAAAAACTTACTTCAGATCTAAAAGTGAAAGTGTTAGTTGCTCAGTTGTGTCTGAGACTTTTTGCAAACCCATGTAAGGTAGTCTGTCAGGCTCCTCTGTCCATGGAAGTTTCCACGCAAGAATACTGGAGTGGGTTTTGCTATCTCCTTCTCCAGGGCATCTTCCCAATCCAGAGATCAAACCTGCATCTCTTGCATCTCCTGCACTGGCAAGCAGATTCATTACCATTGTACCACCTGGGAAGTCCTTTATTTGTATATGTTTATTTCCTTTCATCCTCACTTTCATCAATTTTTTGCAAATCCTTTTGTTTGCATATGTTCATATAGAAATGTATTACTGTTTTTTATGTATATTTTAAATATGCATAATGCTGTTATTTTGTATATTACATCCTCTTTCAATTATGTATTATAGAGCCATCAGCATGTGGATCTCTACCTCCTTCTGAGTATGCCATGGTAACCATCCACCACTTTCTACATTCTCATTTCCTCTGGAATATACTTAGGCTGCTTCAACTTCTACCACCAAAACAAATTTGCATTGACTGTCCTTGTATGTGTTCCCCAAAGGGGCTTGTTGATCATTGCTTTAGGATATACAACCTGGGAAAAGAACCGCATGGGCGTAGAGTAGGCATAAAAAGAAATAAAGTGAAGTTGCTCAGTCATATCTGACTCTTTGCGACCCCATGGATTGTAGCCTGCCAGGCTCCTCCCTCCATGGGATTTTCCAGGCAAGAATACTGGAGTGGGTTGCCATTTCCTTCTCCAGGGGATCTTCTGAACCCAGGGGTCTAACCCTGCACACTGCAGGCAGACTCTTTATCATCTGAGTCACCAGGGAAGCCCCCAGAGTAGGCATAAGTGATATTTAATTTTGCTATGTATTACCAGCTAATTCTTCAAATCGGTTTCAACAGTGTTCACTCCTGTCAGCTGAGCACGTGAGCCCTATCAAGGGCATATCCCTCTCATAACTTGTCTAATTTCTTTTCCTCTAACAATTTCAGAGTGACGTTTTATAGTTGTCATTTGAAATACTTTGATGTCTTATGAGATGAGAAACCATCCCTTCACAGATCTTGTCTGCTGTGACATTTTCTATCTTGAATAATGTCTATTAATGTATTTTTCCATGTTTCTATGATAGTAATGAATTAATGCATTTGAGAGAGGGAAAGAAAAAGAGAGAAACTGTAGATGTTATTTATATTTGCCACAAACTATTAGCATCACATTATGTTTGGCATTATAAGTAACTCAAATGAAGTAACACCTCAGTCCTTTATCATGTCAAGAAAGTTTATCGACATTTTATCATGTCGAGCACAAAGTTTCCCGGCTTGCTATGGATTCCACATCTCACCATGAAGCTTCCAACAGTGTTAGAACAGTTAAGGGTGTGTTACTCAAAATTAAGGCCACATTTGAGGCTGCTGTGCAAAGACAGAGCAGAAAATCTCATCTTTGTCCTGTACTGTTTGTTTTTCCCATCGATATTCAAGCTGTTGTCCCACATATTTTTATTCTTCCTTCTCAAATCTGAATCTTCCAACAAATTGCTTCCGACTTCATGGATATACCTTTTTTCATACCTTAAATATGTATTTGAACTTCCCTAAGCCACTTTGTTAGCTAAATGCTTCTTTTCTATAAATGGTTATATAAATATATGGTTGTTCAAGCCAGGAGCCATTTTCTACTTTTTCTACTGTCCATTTTAAATTCCTTGAATGTTGTTGAATCTGTAAACATTTTTGAGCATGAAGACGGTTCAATGCACCCAGTGTGCAGAGTTGATTAATTAAGCACTCAAATCACGGATATATAGCATAATTTAAGTCATTAAATAAAAGCCCTGAAATGATTTTGTCTATTTAAATCACATCCCCTTTATTTTCCATATTCTTTATAACAAATAAAAGTGTTTCAAAGTCTGAATTAATTCATAACAGTGTTGGCTCTTGTTTATTACTTAGCTGAAGTGACAGAATCTATGTCCAGGAACAGCTTCATGAGGTCACATCCATTGCATGTGCAGGTAAACAACGGTTGCAGCGCTTAGCCATTACACTGTTGTGGTAAATTACACCAGTAGATGGCACTCTCACTTAGCAAAAACTAAAGGTGACCTTTTTTTAAGTCTTTGGGTAAAAAATCATATTATTCTTAAAATTCCCCAATAGTGTGAGGTGACAAAGACCTTGCTTAGCCACAATCAATTTTTATTCACCGGTAGATTAAAATGGTTAGCTATACTTGATTGCATCAAGCTTAGGATAAAACTGACATAATTTTATGTTTGCTGAGTATTTATACTTTTGGCTCATTGCTACCTTTGTGTCAGTTTTACAAATATATAGTAATAGAATCTCATTTAAATTTGCTTTTAAACATTTAATTTGATAATGTAAGCTAATATCTTAAAAAAGCATTTTAATATCTTAAAAAAGCATTTAGAAACAGACTGTTTTATATAATAATAAATGCTGCAGAATATTACTCTAAATCCTTACAAGGCACAGGTACTCTTGACAGCTTTTCACCTGTTGTGGAAGTGTATAGGTTTCTTTCTTTATTTATTGACTAACTTGTTTTGCTTAAATAGTAATAGTGCTCATAGTCTGGTAGATCTATTTATCTTTATTATCTTTATTGGCCCTGCAATGTAGTTTATATTATGGTTTATCTAAGTACGATATTTAAGTAGAGATTAAATGCTAAAATAAGATTTAAAATAAGCACTATAGATGACCATAATTCTTATGGTATATAGTTATGTCTATCAACATTCTTTTACTTTTTGCAGTACATTTTAGAATGATTGAACAATAAAAAAAAATGATAACCTATTTGGAATTGAACAGAGAGGGGTTTTCTCCAATATTCTTTGAAATTTCTGCTTCTTTTTCAATATTTAATTATTTTTGGAAGCACTGGCTCTTCACTGATGCGTGGGGGTCTCTCTAACGGCAGCGAGCAGAAGCTATCCTCCAGTTGCGGTGCGTGGGCTTCTCGTTGCCATGGTTTCTCTCGTGCTCATCTTGTGCTCTGCTCTTGCTGCGCGTCTCTTGTTGTCTTTCAGGCTCAGTAGTTGCGCTACACAGGCTCGGTTGCCCTGCTCCATGTGGTAGCTTCCTGGATCATGGATTGAACTGGTGCCCCCTGCATTGCAAGGTGGATCCTTAACCACTGGACGACTAGAGAAGTCCTCTAATACTCTTAAAACAAAACTGATTTCATAGGAACCAACTTCTTATGTTAAATGTTTTGCCCCTTTTGATGAAATACAAACAAGAATAGTATTTGTATGAAAACATGTCAAGGACCAGAAGCAATATATATGTACCTCAAATCATAAATGTGAATATAAAAACAGAGCGATCTGCATAGCTCCAATAAATCTAACTAGTGAGTTGGTTGCTTAATGGAAGTGAATTAAATTTAGTAAAGCTCCAAGTGTATCCACTGGAGTAAACGAATGTTCTAAATTCTGTAGAAAGCAACTGGAGTGTGTCACACGAGCATTCAAAGAAAACAGGTGGTGAGTTCAGATTTCCCAGGTGAGGATTACAATCAAGCTGCAACTGTGGAACTCTCCCCTGTAAGAGCAAACACGGATTGTTCTTTATAGTCATGCTCTGCTGGTGTTCTATTTGCTGCATACACTGCCCTTTCAAGTGACATCTCCTCTACAGGCAGATAAATTCATCGTTTTGCCAAGGACATTCATAATTGTCAGAGCCTTTGCTGTTCTCTTTGACTGGGGTGAATCAGCTGTTTAACTGAACAGTGAGAAAATGGTCACAGGTTCCTCCTTTCTTCCACTAACTGCAGCTTTCTTTCATGCTTTATGAAATGCCCCCTGCTAGGCAAAGCCAAACAGTGCATAATGGACTTTCGCAAAAGCCAAATGTATTTACTCCAAGTACAAAGACTTTGAGCAGCCTGTGATTTAATCTTTGCTATTTGTTTTCCCTTATCAGGTGATTGACAGGATGAAGCAGGCACAATCCATTTCTCTGATTAATACACTACCATGCACTTTGATTTCTTCTGTATGAAGGTTACTCAGACTAGGTGGTGCCATCAAGGAAAAAAGTTCTTCTAAAGGAAAATGCCAGACTCATTCTGTTTTGTGGAAGATAGCTGAGGCCATGAGGTTTAACAAAAGAAGCAGGGCTTTGGAGTCAGAGAGCCCTGGAATTCGGCTTCTGCTGGCCTGCTTATGTGCCTCTGATGTGTACTTTAGCCTGTAATACCAGGCTAGGAGACACTTTACCCTCCCACTCATCCTACTATGACGTTAACATTTTGAATCAGTAAGTCTCCTGGCAAATCTTCATTATATTGGCAGCATTTTATATTTCTTGTGGTAATAAAAGGATATGTATAGTAAAATGCATGGGATTAGTTTTAGATTCATTGAAATATGGTAATCCTTTTGTTTCATCACCGGAAAATGAATGAGTTAGTTCTTACCTCAAGGGATTGTGCTGAGCATTGGCTATGTGAGATATATAAAGTGTCTGATACATAATAGGAGTTCATTTAATGTTAAGCATAATCTTTCATCCTTTCTCAACTGTAAACACTGCAAGGTTGTGAAATAATCAGTTCAGTTCAGTTTAGTCGCTCAGTCGTGTCCAACTCTTTGTGACCCCATGAATCACAGCACGCCAGGCCTCCCTGTCCAGCACCAACTCCCAGAGTTCACTCAGACTCATGTCCATCAAGTCAGTGATGCCATCCAGCCATCTCATCCTCTGTCGTCCCCTTCTCCTCCTGCCCCCAATCCCTCCCAGCATCAGAGTCTTTTCCANACTCAAACTCATGTCCATCACATCAGTGATACCATCCAACCATCTCATCCTCCATGGTCCCCTTCTCATTGCTATTCCCTTCTCCAGGGGATCTTCCCAACCTAAGGGTTGAACCTGAGTCTCCCACACTGCAGGCAGACACTTTACCATCTGAACCACCTGGGCAGCCCCCCCAAAATATAGTCTCTCACCGTTTCTGTTGTTACTCCATCTATTTGTCATGAAGTGATGTGACCGGATACCATGATCTTAGTTTTCTGAATGTTTAATTTTAAGCCAACTTTTTCACTCTCCTCTTTAACTTTTATCAAGAGGCTCTGTAGCTCTTCTTCACTGTCTGCCATAAGGGTGGTGTCATCTGTGTATCTGATGTTATTGATATTTCTCCCGGCAATCTTGATTCCAGCTTCATCCAGCTGGAATGCTTCATGCAACCCAGCATTTCACATGATGTACTCTGCGTATAAGTTAAATAATCCTGGTGACAATATACAGCCTTGACGTATTCCTTTCCCGATTTGGAAACAGTCTTTTGTAACATGTCCAGTTCTAACTGTTGCTTCTTGACTGGCATACAGATTTCTCAGGAGGCAGGTGAGGTGGTCTGGTATTCCCATCTCTTTAAGAGTTTTTCACAGTCTGTTGTGATCCACAGTCAAAGGCTTTGGCATAGATAATAAAGCTGATGTTTTTTCTGGAACTCTCTTGATTTTCCAGTGATCCATCGGATGCTGGCAATTTGATCTCTGGTTCTTCTGCCTTTTCTAAATCCAGCTTGAATATCTGGAAGTTCATGGTTCACCTACTGTTGAAGCCTAGCTTGGAGAATTTTGAGTATTACTTTGCTAGCATGTGAGATGAGTGCAATCATGTTGTACTTTGAATATTCTTAGGCATTGCCTTTCTTTGGGATTGGAACGAAAACTGACCTTTTCCATTCTGGTGGCCACTGATGAGTTTTCCAGATTAGCTGGCATATTGAGTACAGCACTTTCACAGCATCATCTTTTAGGATTTGAAATAGCTCAACTGGAAAATCCATCACTCCACTAGCTTTGTTTATAATGATGCTTCCTAAGGCCCACTTGACTTCACATTCCAGGATGTCTGGCTCTGGGTGAGTGATCACATCAACATAGTTATCTGGGTCATGAAGATGTTTTGTGTATAGTTCTGTGTGTTCTTGCCACCTCTTCTTAATATCTTCTGCTTCTCTTAGGTCCAAACCATTTCTGTCCTTTATTGTGCTTATCTTTGCATGAAATTTTCCCTTGGTATCTCTAATTTTCCTGAAGAGATCTCTAGTCTTTCTCATTCTACTCTTTCCCTATATTTCTTTGCACTGATCACTAAGGAAGGCTTTCTTATCTTTCCTTGCTATTCTTTGGAACTCTGCATTTAAATGGGTATATCTTTCCTTTTCTTCTTTGCTTTTTGCTTCTCTTCTTTTCACAGCTATTTGTAAGGCCTGCTCAGACAACCATTTATCCTTTTTGCATTTCTTTTTCTTGGGGATGGTCTTGATTACTGCCTCCTGTATAATGTCATAAACTTCCATCCATAGTTTTTCAGGCACTCTATCAAGTCTAATCCCTTGATTCTATTTGTCACTTCCACTGTATAACCATAAGGGATTTGACTTAGTTCATACCTGAATGGTTGAATGATTTTCCCTATTCTCTTCAATTTAAGTCTGAATTTTGCAATAAGGACTTTATGATCTAAGCCACTGTCAGCTCCCTGTCTTGTTTTTGTTGACTGTATAGAGCTTATCCATTTTTGGCTGCAAAGACTATAATCAATTTGATTTTGGTATTCACCATCTGGTGAAGTCCATGTGTATTCTTTTCTTGTGTTGGAAGAGGATGTTTGCTACGACCAGTGGGTTCTCTTGACAAAACACTGTTAGCCTTTGCTCTGCTTCATTTTTTCACTCCAAGGCCAAATTTGCCTGTTAGTCCAGGTATTTCTTGACTTCCTACTTTTGCATTCCAGTCCCCTATAATGAGAAGGACATCTTTTAGGGGGGTGTTAGTTCTAGAAGATCTTGTCGGTCTTCACAGAACTGTTCAACTTCAGCTTCTTCAGCATTACTAGTCAGGGCATAGACTTGAATTGCTGTGTATTGAATGATTTGCCTTGGAAACAGAGATCATTCTGTCGTTTTTGAGATTGTATCCAAGTACTGTATTTTGGACTCTTTTGCTTACTATGATGGCTACTCCATTTTTTCAAAGGGATTTTTGCCCACAGTAGTAGATATAATGGTTTTCTGAGTTAAATTCACCCATTCCAGTCCATTTTAGTTCACTGATTCCTAAAATGTCAGTGTTCACTCATACCATCTCCTGTTTGACCACTTCCAATTTGCCTTGATTCATGGACCTAACAAAAACCCAAGGAAATTCTAATTCCCATTGTTGACAGTTTATATATTTCACCTTTCTATTTTCTTGTCTCTCCTTAGTTTCCATTCTTTCTCTCTCTGTCTTTCTCCTATTGCCATCAGTTCAGTTACCCACTCATGTCTGACTCTTTGTGACCCCATGAACTGCAGTCTTAGTTTTTGCTTATGTTACTTCATTTATAATATTGCTGATTCATATTTCTGGTATTCATATTTCTTTTAATCTATGGAAAATATTCATAGTAGTGCTTAAGTATATATAGAAAAGCTATTTTATTTTGTTTACATTTGCTAGAGAAATGCAGGGTATTTGTGGCTTCTAGTTCTGAATCACTTAATTTATTTGACAGGATAAAATTTTGAAATATTAATGGGTTAGAGTTTCCTCTCTCTTTTTCTTTCTTTTATTTTCTCCTATTGCTTAGTCTTTTCTGCACTTAGCCCAAGAGAAGGGGAAATGAGAACAGGAGGCCTCTCAGCAATGACCAACACAGACCCCAAAGTAACCAATAAGCCACGTTATACACACATACACACACATAACACAATCCATCTCTGTATCACCCATGTGAATAAGCATGCATGCATATCTCCTGTGTATAAAAATTAAACACCTCAAATAGTCTAGCACTGTTTATTTTTGTCTGTGTTATAGAGTGAAGTTTGTTGAGTTAAAGAAAAACAACTGCNTTATACACACATACACACACATAACACAATCCATCTCTGTATCACCCATGTGAATAAGCATGCATGCATATCTCCTGTGTATAAAAATTAAACACCTCAAATAGTCTAGCACTGTTTATTTTTGTCTGTGTTATAGAGTGAAGTTTGTTGAGTTAAAGAAAAACAACTGCATTTTACTCATATGCCTATTCCTGATGGTGATTGATATGATTTCAGATATTGGATATCACATCTAGACACATTATTAACTCTACCGTGTGAGGAAATTATGCATGAGGAAATGATCAGGTCCCAGGGTAAATCAAAGAATGGTGAATATGTAATTCTCGGGACTTGTAGCTCAGTCACTCAGTTGTGTCTAACTCTTTGCAACCACAAGGACTGCAGTACACTGGGCGTCCCTGTCCTTCACTATCTCCCAGAGTTTGCTCAAACTCATATCCACTGAGTCAATGATGTCATCCAATCAACTCATCCTCCATTGCTCCCTTCTCCTTCTGCCCTCAGTTTTTTCCAGAATCAGGGTTTTTTCTAACGAGTCAGTTCTTTGCATCAGGTGGCCAAAGTATTGGAGTTTCAACTTCAGCATCAGTCCTTCCAATGAATACTCAGGGTTGATTTACTTTAGGATTGACTGGTTTGATCTCCTTGCAGTCCAAGGGACTCAAGAATCTTCTCTAGCATCACAGTTCAAAAGCATCAATTCTTTGGTGCTCAGCCTTCTTTATGGTCCAACTCACAACTGTACATTACTGCTGGAGAAACCATAGCTTTGACATTGTAGATCTCTGTCAACAATTCTCAGGATTAACTGATAATAAAATGAAATTTTAAAGAATTCTGAAAATACTAGATCTGAAAGAGTACTAATAGTGTTTAATCTACTAAAGAGTTATCAGTTCCTTGTCAGAATGAAGTTTGCTAACACTTATAGACTATAACTTAGTGATTTTATTCCTATAAATTAAAAGATGCTTGCTCCTTGGAAGAAAAATTATGACCAGCCTAGACAGCATATTAAAAAGCAGAGACATTTCTTTGCCAACAGAGGTCCATCTAGTGAAGGCTATGGTTTTTCCAGTAGTCATGTATGGATGTAAGAGTTGGACTTTAAAGAAAGCTGAGCACCAAATAATTGATGCTTTTGAACTGTGGTGTTGGAGAAGACTCTTGAGAGTCCCTTGGACTGCAAGGAGATCCAACCGTTCCTTCCTAAAGGAAATCAATCCTGAATATTCATTGGAAGGGCTGATGCTGAAGCTGAAACTCCAATACTTTGGCTACTTGATGCAAGAGAGGACTCACTAGAAAATATCCTGATGCTGGGAATGACTGAAGGTGGGACAAGAAGGGGAGGATGGAGAATGAGAGGTTGGATGGCATCACCGATGTGACAGACATGAGTTTGAGTAAACTCTGGGAGCTGGTGATGGACAGGGAGGCCTGCCATGCTGCAGTCCATGGGGTCACAAAGAGTCAGACACAACTGAGCAACTGAACTGAACTGATACACCCGAGAGAAACTTTTGTTCCTATCCCGCAAAAGACACAATAAAATTATTCCAAGTATCAGCAGATAAAAATGCAATTGGAAAAACAAAATTGCTTAAAAAAATGATGTATAAATAAATTGTAAAATATAACCAGAATGAAATATTATGCATGATTTGAAATAAGGAACCAGATACATAAATTAAATTAACTAACACAATACTTAACTCCCAAACAAGTAATAAAATAACTATAGCATAAATCTTCAATATACACAGTGAAATCAGCAAATCAATATATATTGTAAAACATATTGACATATATTTTCAAACAAGAGATGGCAAGAGTGAACATCATTTTAGGAATCAGTGAACTAAAAAGGACTGGGATGGATGAATTTAATTCAGATGACCATTTTATCTACTACCATGTGTAAGAATCACTTAGAAATAGAATACCCTGGATAGTCAAGAGTCCAAAATGCAGTTCCTGGATGCAATGTCAAAAATGACAGAATGATCTCTGTTGGTTCCCAGGACAAACAGTAATCCGTCTATGTCCCAACCACTAACACTGAAGAAGCAGAAGTTGAACAGTTCTAGGAAGACACACAAGACCTGTTAGAGCTAATACCAAAAAAAAAAAAAAGTTCTAATTCATGTTAAAGCTTGACAGAAAACAACAAAATTCTGTAAAGCAATTATCCTTCAGTAAATAAATAAATTTTAAAAATTTCCTATTTAAACAAAATAAATAAATAAATAAATAAATATGTCCTTTGCATAATAGGGGACTAGAATGCAAAAGTAGGAAATCAAGAAATACCTGGAGTAACAGGCAAGTTTGGTCTTGGAATACAAAATGAAGCAGAGCAAAAGCTCACAGAGTTTGGCCAAGAGAAAACACTAGTCATAGCAAACACTCCCATCCAACAACACAACAGAACACTCTACACAGGGACATCACCAGATGGTAAACACCAAAATCAGATTGATTATATTCTTTGCAGCTGAAGATGGAGAAGTTCTTTACAGTCAGCAAATCAAGACTGGGAGCTGACTGTGGCTCAGATCATGAACTCCTTATTGCCAGATTCAGACATATTGAAAAAGTAGGAAAAACCACTAAACCATTCAATTCAGGTATGATCTAAATCAAATCCCTTACGAGTATGCAGTGAAAGTGACAAATAGATTCCAGGGATTAGATCTAACAGACAGAAGGCCTGAAGATCTATGGATAGACATTTGTAACATTGTACAGGAGGCAGTGATCAAAACCATCCCCAAGAAAAAGAATGCAAAAGGCTAAAATGTCTGTCTGAAGAAGCCTTACAAATAGCTGAGAAAAGAAGATAATCTAAAAGAAAAGGAGAAAAGGAAAGATACACACATCTGAATAAATAATTCCAAAGAATATCAAGGAGAGATAAGAAAGCCTTCCTCAGTGGAAAACAATAGAATGGGGAAAAGATCTCTTCAAGAAAATTAGAGATATAAAGGGAAGATTTCATGCAAAGATGGACACAATAAAGGAGAGAAATGGTATGGGTCTAACAGAAACAGGTGATATTAAGAAGAGGTGGCAAGAGTACACAGAATACACATAAAAGATCTTCATGATCCAGATAACCATGATGGTGTGATCACTCACCTAGAGCCAGACATCTTGAGAGTGTGAAGTCAAGTGGGCCTTGGGAAGCATCACTATGAACAAAGCTAGTGGGGGTGATGTAATTCCAATTGAGCTATTTCAAATCCTAAAAGATGATGCTATGAAAGTGCTACACTAAGTATGCCAGCACATTTGGAAAACTCAGCAGTAGCCACAGGACTGGAAAAGGTCAGTATTCATTCCAATCCCAAAGAAAGGCAATGCCAAAGAATGTTCAAACTACTGTACGATTGCACTCACCTCACACACTAGCAAAGTAATGCTCAAAATTCTCCAAGCCAGGCTTCAACATTATGTGAATCAAGAACTTCCAGATGTTCAAGCTGGATTTAGAAAAGGCAGAGGAACCAAAGATCAAATTGCCAACATTCGTTGGATCATTGAAAAAGTAAGGAATTCAGAAAAGCATCTACTTCTACTTCATTGACTACACTAACACCTTTGGCTGTGTGGATCACAACAAACTTTGGAAAATTTGTAAAGAGACAGGAATACTAGCCCACCTTACCTGCCTCCCGAGAAACCTGAAAGCAGGTCAAGAAGCACAAGTTAGAAAGGGACATGGAACAACAAACTGGTTCAAATCTGGGAAAGGAGTACATCAAGGCTGTATATTGTTACCCTGATTATTTAACTTATATGCAGAGGACATCATGAGAAATGCTGGGCTGGATGAATCACAAGCTGGAATCAAGATTGCAGGGAGAAATATCAATAACCTCAGATATGCAGATGACATCATCATTTTATATCATTCATATCATTAAATCATCATATCATTTTCCCCAGCAATATCACTTCCAGGAATTTCTCTAAAAGTACAGTTATGGATGTGCAGAAAGATTTGCTTATGAGGTTGATTTATTCATTGTCCCTGGAGAAGGAAATGACAACCCACTCCAGTATTCTTGCCTGGAAAATCCCAAGGATGAGGAGCCTGGCAGGCCTCAGTCCATGGGGTTGCAAAGAGTTGGACATGACTGAGCAACTTCAATTTACTCTCTGTATTATTCCTTATAATAGCAAAAATCAGAACAAAAAAAATATTTGACAATTAGGGTGAGATGATACAAATAAAAGTGCTACCATATGCTGAATTATGACAGTATTAACAGAAATAAATAAAATAATGCTGCCTGTCAATGTTTTCAAGTTCAACGTCCATGTTCTCTCAAAGTTCTTATAGTATACTTTGCTACTAAAGACATTCCCTTTTAAATATTTGCCCTCTCCTATGTGTGTTTATATGTGTGTATGCGCTAAGTAGCTCAGTCTTCTGACTCTTTGCGGCTCCATGGACTGTAGCCCGCCAGGCTCCTCTCTCCATCAAGGCAAGCATACTGGAATGGGTTGCTATGCCCTCCTCCAGGAGATCTTCCCAACGCAGGGATTGAACACATGTATTTATGTAGCTGGGCGTATATAATATTTGTTATATGTCCTTTTTTTTGTTTCTCTTTATCATTTTATATCTGTCTGTATATGAATTGAATAATTCTACTTAAAACATATTTCAAATATACTCACCTATTTTTATCACTAGAGTATGTATAACAAAAATAATGCATTTAAAATGTTTTTAAGTGAATGGAAGGCACTGATAAGCTTTGGTTTTAGGCACCTAAGAAATGAAGCAAAGAAATATCTCTTTTCACCTTTTTGGATGGCTACGTGAGAACGCGGAGTAAACTAAGAGTTGGTAATACGCTAGATACAGAGTACTCCTTTACTTCTGGAGTGAGAGTGAACTAGAGCAATCAGTCTGGAGATGAAAACAGAAAAGCTTGTTAAATGAATATATGATCTGAACATTCAACTCCTAGATATATTAACCAGAGATATGTCTACACAGTTCCAACAGAAGACATGAGTGGATTACAGGCTATGTGGCATCAGGGAATTGGAAGAGATTTGTAGAAACACAGGCAAATTGTGGTTAAGGGTACAACATGGAGTCCTTTGCCATAGTTAGAATCAACGGACTAAATAGAGCCATAAATATAAAGACTAAATATACAAAATTAAAAGTGAATGAATCCTAGAATTTTAGAACTGACTTTAAAAAAAAAGTGAAAAACGAAATAAAATATATACCTCCACTTCCCTTGTCACTCAGGGTCTAGATTAAGTCTTTGTAACAAAGAGACCCAAAAATACAGTGCTTCAGAAAACAAATATTTGTTTTTCTCTTGAGTAATCTGCCCAAGGTCCAACAGCTCTTCTACTCTGTACCAGCTTACTTTTGTTCAACCTGTGGCTAGCTAAGAATGGATTTTAAAATTATAAATGACTGTTAGAGGAAGTAGGAGAAGCAGCAAGAAGAGGAGGAAGAGGACAAAGGGGAAGAAGGAGAGAATAAGAGCCTAAAATACTACTGAAGTTTGCAGAAAAAGTTTTGCTGGCCTTTGCTATAGACAGTCATTGTCTATAGCGATGGGGATTCACGTCCTTGTCTATCTTCCTGCTTTGTGTTCTCAACCTGCAATACATATCGGAAGCACTTGTAGAGTTAAAGCAGCAATTGACGGCCCAACCTCAGGGTCTCTAACTCAGCAGGTTTGGCTTGGACCTGAGAATCTACATTGCTCACAGTTATTAACAATTTCCACTGTGGTGCTGATGTTTTGAGTCTGGGAAGAGCACTTGGAGAGGCAATGCCTAGGAGTCTTGTTGTTACTTGCCTGGTTTAAACTGTAGTATTTCCATGTCTGGGTAGCAGAGAGCAGGGAAATGAGAAGAAAATGCCTAATATTCAAAGGTCCAGACCTGGAAGTGTTTTCCACAGCTTCTGTTTCCATTACTCATGGACACAAAACTACAGACGGTCCTTGAAATGGAGCATATAAATCTATTCTTACTGAATAATGGGATGATGATTTTTGTAAAAAATTCTTAATCCCTGCCATTACACTATTTACATAAAGGTGCATGCATGCATACTAAGTCACTTCAGTCATGTCTGACTCTTCGCAACCCTATGGATTGTAAACCCCCAGGCTCCTCTCTCCTTGGGATTCCATAGGCAAGAATACTGGAGGAGGTTACCCTTTCCTCCTGTAGGGATCTTCCCAACTCAGGGATTGAACTGGCATCTCTATGTCTCCTGCATTGGCAGCTGGCTCTTTATCACTAGCACCACCTGGTTAGAACCCATTTACATAAAGGTGGTGGTGGTTTAATCACTATGTGATCTCTGACTCTTGTGAACCCATGGACTGCAGCCTGCCAGGCTCCTCTGTCCATAGGATTCTCCAGGCAAGAATACTGGAGTGGGCTGTCACTTCCTCCTCCAGGGAATCTTCCCAACCCAGGAATCAAACCAACGTCTCCTACATCGCAGGCAGATTCTTTACCAGCTAAGCTACAAGGGAAGCCCTACATAAAGGTACATGACCACAAAGTAAAAACACCCATTATGTAAGAACATATGGAAACAGAAACACACATGTAGAATCATTCAGTTGTTTGCTATGGGGGAGGGGGAATTTATATAATCTTTCATAGACCGACTGAGTAAGATAATTCAATTCTCTACACCTGAAGTTTAAAACAAATCAGTCACTACAAATAAGCATAGATTTACTTCAGAAAAAATACATACAAATTTGTCCTAAAAATTAATTTCTTTTTATGAGTTGATTATAAAACCAGTTTTTAAGTAATCATATTTTTAATAACTATAAAATTTGAAAATATCTGCATGAGAAAATTGTTGAACAAAAAACTGAATCACAGATTATTCAGACAGGCTTACTGATGGCTGAAATATTAAAACTAAAATGTTTTAATAATATAAGCCCTTTGTGGTAGGAAAAAAGTCCATACTGTAAGACTTGATTCAAAGCCTAGATATGACACTTAAAAGTCATGGAAGATTTGACAATTTCTCATTAATAAAAAAGAATAGTAAAAATTATAACTGGGATTTCTTGAAAGCTTGTGGCACAACAGCATGCCAGTACTGTTTAGTATGCATTTATTCTTTATATACAGCCTTGACATACTCCTTTTCCTGTTTGGAACCAGTCTGTTGTTCCATGTCCAGTTCTAACTGCAGCTTCCTGACTTGCAAAATAACAAACCGTTATAAGAAGGAATTTTTCTATATTTCCATAAACAAAAACACTATTTTATGAAATGAATGTAAGCTAATGTCAAAATTTCCTTTTTCCTCTCAAAGAGTAATTTGAAGGTATATTCCTTTTAATTTGCTAGTTCCTTTTGCTATTTAAGTAAAGTTATCTATTATAGTATTTCCAAACATAAGACAGTCGATTATTATTCCATATGCTAAGCTCTCATAAAATGATATTACACATGTATATTTTCTAAATATATATTACACTAGTAAAGTACATAAGCAGTATACAAAGTAGAATTCACTGGATTCAATTTATTATTCTACTACTGAATTGATATTGGAACTCAATGGTAATTTAACACTCTATAACTCTGCGACATGCTTAGAATGAGAAGAGTGACTTATTCAATATAACTTTGATATGGGGATTAATGGCTAAAATGTATTATTTTGAATTTGAAAATATTTCACAATGCCATTATGTTATCACTATTAAGGTTGAATGAGTAGACATTAATCTAAGATTTGAAGAAAGACAGGCTATATTTTGCACTTACTTGAATTCTTGCAATTCATATTCATTGAACTTCCAAAGTTCTTTTCAAATAAAGTTAATGTTTCAATTATGTCTATATCTCAAGTACAATTAACTCAAGTGAAATGAACAGGTCAGGGTGATTTGGGGTTATACATAGATAAAATAACCACTTCTGTGATAAATGATTTGTCTATATTAATAATTTTAAATAAAATTAACCTTATATTCAACCCTAAGTAAACTTTTTAACTTGAGAAATCTCTTTTAACAAACTGGCCTGAGGTTCTACCAATAATTTTAATATTGGTGAAAATTATGCAGTGAACAGTTATTCTGTGGTCAAGTTTTATGGTTAGTAACAACACTAATTTTTTTCTTAATATATGTTCCTGATAAATATTATTTTTTAAGTATCTGGAACTTTGTATATGAAAAAATTCATTTTGACATTTACCTTGAGAATAGTTTTTTTTTTTTTTTTTTCTGTGTAACTGAAAAACAGGCAAGAGGAGAAAATATACAATTGATATCAGCCATCATCTTTAACATCATAGTCTTTTGGACGAGCTTTTAGAGAAATGCTTTAAACTAAAGGGTTTTAGGTTAAAAGCTTAATAATCCTGAATGAATGGAAATGGCAAAATGACTAGATATGGAAAAAAGAGTGGTGACAAAGGACCACAAAAGAAAGAAAGGAAGTATTTTCTTTATAAAGAGCATTTGAATTGGAAAGGACTATAAACAAAAACTCAACTCAGTGCACTCACTTAGTCACTCTTTGCAACCCCAAGGACTGCAGCACGTGAGGCCTCCCTGTCCATCACAACCTCCGGAGTTTNCTTTAAACTAAAGGGTTTTAGGTTAAAAGCTTAATAATCCTGAATGAATGGAAATGGCAAAATGACTAGATATGGAAAAAAGAGTGGTGACAAAGGACCACAAAAGAAACAAAGGAAGTATTTTCTTTATAAGGAGCGTTTGAATTGGAAAGGACTATAAACAAAAACTCAACTCAGTGCACTCACTTAGTCACTCTTTGCAACCCCAAGGACTGCAGCACGTGAGGCCTCCCTGTCCATCACAACCTCCGGAGTTTCCTCAAACTCATGTCCATCACATCAGTGATACCATCCAACCATCTCATCCTCCATGGTCCCCTTCTCATTGCTATTCCCTTCTCCAGGGGATCTTCCCAACCTAAGGGTTGAACCTGAGTCTCCCACACTGCAGGCAGACACTTTACCATCTGAACCACCTGGGCAGCCCCCACAAAATATAGTCTCTCACCGTTTCTGTTGTTACTCCATCTATTTGTCATGAAGTGATGTGACCGGATACCATGATCTTAGTTTTCTGAATGTTTAATTTTAAGCCAACTTTTTCACTCTCCTCTTTAACTTTTATCAAGAGGCTCTGTAGCTCTTCTTCACTGTCTGCCATAAGGGTGGTGTCATCTGTGTATCTGATGTTATTGATATTTCTCCCGGCAATCTTGATTCCAGCTTCATCCAGCTGGAATGCTTCATGCAACCCAGCATTTCACATGATGTACTCTGCGTATAAGTTAAATAATCCTGGTGACAATATACAGCCTTGACATATTCCTTTCCCGATTTGGAAACAGTCTTTTGTAACATGTCCAGTTCTAACTGTTGCTTCTTGACTGGCATACAGATTTCTCAGGAGGCAGGTGAGGTGGTCTGGTATTCCCATCTCTTTAAGAGTTTTTCACAGTCTGTTGTGATCCACAGTCAAAGGCTTTGGCATAGATAATAAAGCTGATGTTTTTTCTGGAACTCTCTTGATTTTCCAGTGATCCATCGGATGCTGGCAATTTGATCTCTGGTTCTTCTGCCTTTTCTAAATCCAGCTTGAATATCTGGAAGTTCATGGTTCACCTACTGTTGAAGCCTAGCTTGGAGAATTTTGAGTATTACTTTGCTAGCATGTGAGATGAGTGCAATCATGTTGTACTTTGAATATTCTTAGGCATTGCCTTTCTTTGGGATTGGAACGAAAACTGACCTTTTCCATTCTGGTGGCCACTGATGAGTTTTCCAGATTAGCTGGCATATTGAGTACAGCACTTTCACAGCATCATCTTTTAGGATTTGAAATAGCTCAACTGGAAAATCCATCACTCCACTAGCTTTGTTTATAATGATGCTTCCTAAGGCCCACTTGACTTCACATTCCAGGATGTCTGGCTCTGGGTGAGTGATCACATCAACATAGTTATCTGGGTCATGAAGATGTTTTGTGTATAGTTCTGTGTGTTCTTGCCACCTCTTCTTAATATCTTCTGCTTCTCTTAGGTCCAAACCATTTCTGTCCTTTATTGTGCTTATCTTTGCATGAAATTTTCCCTTGGTATCTCTAATTTTCCTGAAGAGATCTCTAGTCTTTCTCATTCTACTCTTTCCCTATATTTCTTTGCACTGATCACTAAGGAAGGCTTTCTTATCTTTCCTTGCTATTCTTTGGAACTCTGCATTTAAATGGGTATATCTTTCCTTTTCTTCTTTGCTTTTTGCTTCTCTTCTTTTCACAGCTATTTGTAAGGCCTGCTCAGACAACCATTTATCCTTTTTGCATTTCTTTTTCTTGGGGATGGTCTTGATTACTGCCTCCTGTATAATGTCATAAACTTCCATCCATAGTTTTTCAGGCACTCTATCAAGTCTAATCCCTTGATTCTATTTGTCACTTCCACTGTATAACCATAAGGGATTTGACTTAGTTCATACCTGAATGGTTGAATGATTTTCCCTATTCTCTTCAATTTAAGTCTGAATTTATATAATGTCATAAACTTCCATCCATAGTTTTTCAGGCACTCTATCAAGTCTAATCCCTTGATTCTATTTGTCACTTCCACTGTATAACCATAAGGGATTTGACTTAGTTCATACCTGAATGGTTGAATGATTTTCCCTATTCTCTTCAATTTAAGTCTGAATTTTGCAATAAGGACTTTATGATCTAAGCCACTGTCAGCTCCCTGTCTTGTTTTTGTTGACTGTATAGAGCTTATCCATTTTTGGCTGCAAAGACTATAATCAATTTGATTTTGGTATTCACCATCTGGTGAAGTCCATGTGTATTCTTTTCTTGTGTTGGAAGAGGATGTTTGCTACGACCAGTGGGTTCTCTTGACAAAACACTGTTAGCCTTTGCTCTGCTTCATTTTTTCACTCCAAGGCCAAATTTGCCTGTTAGTCCAGGTATTTCTTGACTTCCTACTTTTGCATTCCAGTCCCCTATNGATGAATCACAAGCTGGAATCAAGATTGCAGGGAGAAATATCAATAACCTCAGATATGCAGATGACATCATCATTTTATATCATTCATATCATTAAATCATCATATCATTTTCCCCAGCAATATCACTTCCAGGAATTTCTCTAAAAGTACAGTTATGGATGTGCAGAAAGATTTGCTTATGAGGTTGATTTATTCATTGTCCCTGGAGAAGGAAATGACAACCCACTCCAGTATTCTTGCCTGGAAAATCCCAAGGATGAGGAGCCTGGCAGGCCTCAGTCCATGGGGTTGCAAAGAGTTGGACATGACTGAGCAACTTCAATTTACTCTCTGTATTATTCCTTATAATAGCAAAAATCAGAACAAAAAAAATATTTGACAATTAGGGTGAGATGATACAAATAAAAGTGCTACCATATGCTGAATTATGACAGTATTAACAGAAATAAATAAAATAATGCTGCCTGTCAATGTTTTCAAGTTCAACGTCCATGTTCTCTCAAAGTTCTTATAGTATACTTTGCTACTAAAGACATTCCCTTTTAAATATTTGCCCTCTCCTATGTGTGTTTATATGTGTGTATGCGCTAAGTAGCTCAGTCTTCTGACTCTTTGCGGCTCCATGGACTGTAGCCCGCCAGGCTCCTCTCTCCATCAAGGCAAGCATACTGGAATGGGTTGCTATGCCCTCCTCCAGGAGATCTTCCCAACGCAGGGATTGAACACATGTATTTATGTAGCTGGGCGTATATAATATTTGTTATATGTCCTTTTTTTTGTTTCTCTTTATCATTTTATATCTGTCTGTATATGAATTGAATAATTCTACTTAAAACATATTTCAAATATACTCACCTATTTTTATCACTAGAGTATGTATAACAAAAATAATGCATTTAAAATGTTTTTAAGTGAATGGAAGGCACTGATAAGCTTTGGTTTTAGGCACCTAAGAAATGAAGCAAAGAAATATCTCTTTTCACCTTTTTGGATGGCTACGTGAGAACGCGGAGTAAACTAAGAGTTGGTAATACGCTAGATACAGAGTACTCCTTTACTTCTGGAGTGAGAGTGAACTAGAGCAATCAGTCTGGAGATGAAAACAGAAAAGCTTGTTAAATGAATATATGATCTGAACATTCAACTCCTAGATATATTAACCAGAGATATGTCTACACAGTTCCAACAGAAGACATGAGTGGATTACAGGCTATGTGGCATCAGGGAATTGGAAGAGATTTGTAGAAACACAGGCAAATTGTGGTTAAGGGTACAACATGGAGTCCTTTGCCATAGTTAGAATCAACGGACTAAATAGAGCCATAAATATAAAGACTAAATATACAAAATTAAAAGTGAATGAATCCTAGAATTTTAGAACTGACTTTAAAAAAAAAGTGAAAAACGAAATAAAATATATACCTCCACTTCCCTTGTCACTCAGGGTCTAGATTAAGTCTTTGTAACAAAGAGACCCAAAAATACAGTGCTTCAGAAAACAAATATTTGTTTTTCTCTTGAGTAATCTGCCCAAGGTCCAACAGCTCTTCTACTCTGTACCAGCTTACTTTTGTTCAACCTGTGGCTAGCTAAGAATGGATTTTAAAATTATAAATGACTGTTAGAGGAAGTAGGAGAAGCAGCAAGAAGAGGAGGAAGAGGACAAAGGGGAAGAAGTAGAGAATAAGAGCCTAAAATACTACTGAAGTTTGCAGAAAAAGTTTTGCTGGCCTTTGCTATAGACAGTCATTGTCTATAGCGATGGGGATTCACGTCCTTGTCTATCTTCCTGCTTTGTGTTCTCAACCTGCAATACATATCGGAAGCACTTGTAGAGTTAAAGCAGCAATTGACGGCCCAACCTCAGGGTCTCTAACTCAGCAGGTTTGGCTTGGACCTGAGAATCTACATTGCTCACAGTTATTAACAATTTCCACTGTGGTGCTGATGTTTTGAGTCTGGGAAGAGCACTTGGAGAGGCAATGCCTAGGAGTCTTGTTGTTACTTGCCTGGTTTAAACTGTAGTATTTCCATGTCTGGGTAGCAGAGAGCAGGGAAATGAGAAGAAAATGCCTAATATTCAAAGGTCCAGACCTGGAAGTGTTTTCCACAGCTTCTGTTTCCATTACTCATGGACACAAAACTACAGACGGTCCTTGAAATGGAGCATATAAATCTATTCTTACTGAATAATGGGATGATGATTTTTGTAAAAAATTCTTAATCCCTGCCATTACACTATTTACATAAAGGTGCATGCATGCATACTAAGTCACTTCAGTCATGTCTGACTCTTCGCAACCCTATGGATTGTAAACCCCCAGGCTCCTCTCTCCTTGGGATTCCATAGGCAAGAATACTGGAGGAGGTTACCCTTTCCTCCTGTAGGGATCTTCCCAACTCAGGGATTGAACTGGCATCTCTATGTCTCCTGCATTGGCAGCTGGCTCTTTATCACTAGCACCACCTGGTTAGAACCCATTTACATAAAGGTGGTGGTGGTTTAATCACTATGTGATCTCTGACTCTTGTGAACCCATGGACTGCAGCCTGCCAGGCTCCTCTGTCCATAGGATTCTCCAGGCAAGAATACTGGAGTGGGCTGTCACTTCCTCCTCCAGGGAATCTTCCCAACCCAGGAATCAAACCAACGTCTCCTACATCGCAGGCAGATTCTTTACCAGCTAAGCTACAAGGGAAGCCCTACATAAAGGTACATGACCACAAAGTAAAAACACCCATTATGTAAGAACATATGGAAACAGAAACACACATGTAGAATCATTCAGTTGTTTGCTATGGGGGAGGGGGAATTTATATAATCTTTCATAGACCGACTGAGTAAGATAATTCAATTCTCTACACCTGAAGTTTAAAACAAATCAGTCACTACAAATAAGCATAGATTTACTTCAGAAAAAATACATACAAATTTGTCCTAAAAATTAATTTCTTTTTATGAGTTGATTATAAAACCAGTTTTTAAGTAATCATATTTTTAATAACTATAAAATTTGAAAATATCTGCATGAGAAAATTGTTGAACAAAAAACTGAATCACAGATTATTCAGACAGGCTTACTGATGGCTGAAATATTAAAACTAAAATGTTTTAATAATATAAGCCCTTTGTGGTAGGAAAAAAGTCCATACTGTAAGACTTGATTCAAAGCCTAGATATGACACTTAAAAGTCATGGAAGATTTGACAATTTCTCATTAATAAAAAAGAATAGTAAAAATTATAACTGGGATTTCTTGAAAGCTTGTGGCACAACAGCATGCCAGTACTGTTTAGTATGCATTTATTCTTTTTTTTTTTTTTTTTGTATTTATTTATTTTTTTTTACACGAACTCCCAAACATGAATCCCCCTCNTGTGGAGTTTGCTCAGCCTTGAGATGTTCTTTTGATGAATCTGTGAGGGAGAAAGTGGTGTCCCCGTCCTATTCTTCCGCCATCTTGACCGGCTCAGTCGCTTCCCGCATTTATTCTTTAATCATTGAAATAACCCAATGAGATAAGTACTACTGCATACACCATTTCATATATCAGGAAACTAAGGTACAAATAATAAATTATGCATGATAACTGTTAAAAACTCAAGTTGGAAATTTATGTCAGCCTGCTTTCTGAGACTGCATTATACCACCACTATGTTAAACTTTCTCTTTATAAAAAGAGAACCTTGTTAACAATTTTAACAGTGAGGAAGATGAAAGGTTGTTACTGAACCATGAAAGACTCCAGGATTCTTGGACTCCAGAGGAGCAGAAATCAATCTGGGGCCGCAGACGAGGCTTGATAACTCAGAGCTTTTGTGTAATAGAGTTTCATTAAAGTATAAAACGAACAGAGAAAGCTTCTGACATAGACGTCAGAAGGGGACAGAAAGAATACCCGCTTGCTAGTGTTATAAATGGAGTTATATACCTTTTCATTAGTTATTACAATGAATCATATGAATACCTGGAGGTTGTAAAGATCTTACTAAACCCACTCCCATAATTTACATTTTAAGATAACAGGATTAGCCAGAAGGTTTTCAGGAAGGAGAAACTGTCCTCAAGCAGGATACATTGTTGTTATATAATCCTTAGTACAGATTTTAAACTGAGCTGTTTGTTGTGTAATCATCAATTCCAGGCTTAAAGATAAAAACATTTTATGTGACTAAGACTAAGGAATGTAGAGGAAAAAAAAAAAACAAAAACCTTTGTCCTTTTCTCCTCCTTGAGAATTCCAGACCCCTGTCTCCTTGGGGACCCCCAGACTTTTTATCAACCTGCCAAGGAATTGACTCTCTCAAAGCAAAACAGACACATATACGAGCGCACACATACACACACGAGGGCACTTACACAGACTAGTGCATTTTACCTGGAAGAAAATGTTGTTTCACTGTGCTATTATTGGAAAAAAAGAAGGATAGAGTCATGGGCACAGAATGAACAAAAATATCTTATTTTTTATCAGTTCAGTCACTCAGTCATGTCTAACTCTTTGCAACCCATGGACTGTAGCATGCCATGCTTCTCTATCCGTCACCAACTCTGGGAGCTTGCAAACTCACATCCATCGAGTTGGTAATGCCATCCAACCATCTCATCCTCTGTTGGTCCCTTCTCCTCCTGCCTTCATCTTTTCCAGAAGGTGAAGGTGGAGTTGCTCAGTCATGTCCGACTCTTTGCGACCCTGTGGACTGTAACCTACTAGCCTTCTCCATCCATGGGATTCTCCAGGCAAGAATACTGAAGTGGATTGCCATTTCCTTCTCCAGGAGATCTTCCTGACCCAGGGATCGAACCCAGGTCTCCCAGCATTGGAGGCAGACTCTTTAACCTCTGAGCCACAAGGGAATCAGGGTCTTTTCCAGTGAGTCAGTTCTTCACATTTGGTGGCCAGAGTATTGGAGTTTCAGCTTCAGCATCAGTCCTTCCAATGAATATTCAGGACTGATTTCTTTTAGAATAGACTGGTTCTATCTCCTTGCAGTCCAAGGGACTCTCAAGAGTCTTCTCCAACACCACAGTTCAAAAGCATCAGTTCTTCAGCACTCAGCTTTCTTTATAGTCCAACTCTCACATCCATACATGACTACTGGAAAAACCATAGCTTTGACTAGATGGACCTTTGTTGGCAAAGTAATGTTTCTCCTTTTTAATATACTGTCTAAGTTGGTCATAGCTTTTCTTCCCAGGAGCAAGAGTCTTTTAATTTCATGGCTGCAGTCACCACCTGCAGTGATTTTGGAACCTAATAAAGTAAATTTTGTCACTGTTTCCATTGTTTCCCCATCTATTTGCCATGATCTTCATTTTTTGAATGTTGAGTTTTAAGCCAGCATTTTTACTCTCCTCTTTCACCTTCATCAAGAGGCTCTTTAGTCTTTTATATTCTCTATAATCTTTTATATTCTCTACACTTTTAAGATAGGCTCTGCTATTCTGTGATGTACTAAGTAGACAGAATTTCTGCCTAAAATCAGTAGAGTGAAGTTTACTTAATTAATGGTATCTATGTCAGAGATAGCTGAAAGTTTTCTTTGAATATAAAACCATGACAATTAAGTTAAGTTCATCAGAAATGCTTTGCCAAGTACTGGCTTCTGTTCTCTCTTTTCCATAATTTTGAAAAAGTGGCATCACTGCTTACCCAGCTCAGGGAAGTGAAGATTAATTATTTCATCCAGGGTTGGCAAATTATCACCCTGGCCAAATCCACCCCTTCTCTATTTTTATAAATAAAGTTTTATTGGACTACAACTAGACCCCATATTTAGTAATTATCTATGGGCTTTGGATTCCCAGCTCAGTTGGTAAAGTGTCAGGAGCCATGTTAGGCATTACTGACAAAATGAAGGCATGGCCCCAACCCCCTCTCCTCTTCTTGCAGGCGCAGCCCTAGGATGAAGGAGTTAGGCCCTGTGATTCTGACTTGTTCTTTCCTTTCTTCCATTGAGTTGGCTGGAAAGAATGTTAAGCTACTTGAGAGAAGCATGAGAAAGCATAAAGCCTTCTAAAGTTGTGCCCAGAAAATAATCTATAAAATAACCATTGACATTTGTACAAAGATCTTTACAAAGAATGTCACAGGATGAGCATGTAGGCCACAGCTTGAGGCCATGGAAAGGATTGTTTTCTGAGACCTGTTTGTGAGGGAAATATTTATGGCAAAAGAAGATTGCTGAGTTTCACTTCAGTTCAGTTCCGTCGCTCAGTCATGTCCAACTCTTTGCGACCCCATGAATTGCAGCACACCAGGCCTCCCTGTCCATTACCAATTTTTTTTTTTTTTTTTTTTTTTACTGCTGAGCCACCAGGAAAGCCCAATTAGATGTGTAATTTTAGATAAATCACTTAACCTCTCTAGACCTCGGTTTCTCGTCACTAATTGCTCTATCTAGTCCACAGGTTATTGTGCAGATCAAAAGAAATCATAAATGTGAAAGCACTTCCCAAAATATAATACATGCATATTATAAGGTATTATTAATACATACATTTATTATTAGTCTGCAATGTCAACATTAGACTAAAGCAAGAGGAGCCCTCGCCCTGATCCCTGTACTTCAGTTCAGTTCAGTTCAGTCGCTCAGTCGTGTCCGACTCTCTGCGACCCCATGAATCGCAGCACATATCTAGTCCACAGGTTATTGTGCAGATCAAAAGAAATCATAAATGTGAAAGCACTTCCCAAAATATAATACATGCATATTATAAGGTATTATTAATACATACATTTATTATTAGTCTGCAATGTCAACATTAGACTAAAGCAAGAGGAGCCCTCGCCCTGATCCCTGTACTTCAGTTCAGTTCAGTTCAGTCGCTCAGTCGTGTCCGACTCTCTGCGACCCCATGAATCGCAGCACACCAGGCCTCCGTGTCCATCACCATCTCTTGGAGTTCACTCAGACTCACGTCCATCGAGTCCGTGATGCCATCCAGCCATCTCATCCCCGGTCGTCCCCTTCTCCTCCTGCCCCCAATCCCTCCCAGCATCAGAGTCTTTTCCAATGAGTCAACTCTTCTCATGAGGTGGCCAAAATACTAGAGTTTCAGCTTTAGCATCATTCCTTCCAAAGAAATCCCAGGGTTGATCTCCTTCAGAATGGACTGGTTGGATCTCCTTACAGTCCAAGGGACTCTCAAGAGTCTTCTTCAACACCACAGTTCAAAAGCATCAATTCTTCGGCGCTCAGCCTTCTTCACAGTCCAACTCTCACATCCATACATGACTACTGGAAAAACCATAGCCTTGACTAGACAGACCTTAGTCGGCAAAGTAATGTCTCTGCTTTTGAATATACTATCTAGGTTGGTCATAACTTTTCTTCCAAGGAGTAAGCATCTTCTAATTTCATGGCTGATTTTGGAGCCCCCCAAAATAAAGTCTGACACTGTTTCCACTGTTTCTCCCACTATTTCCCATGAAGTGATGGGACCAGATGCCATGATCTTCATTTTCTGAATGTTGAGCTTTAAGCCAACTTTTTCACTCTCCTCTTTCACTTTCATCAAGAGGCTTTTTAGCTCCTCTTTACTTTCTGCCATAAAGGTGGTGTCATCTGCATATCTGAGGTTATTGATATTTCTCCCGGCAATCTTGATTCCAGCTTGCGTTTCTTCCAGCGCAGCATTTCTCATGATGTACTCTGCATATAAGTTAAATAAGCAGGGTGACAATATACAGCCTTGACGTACTCCTTTTCCTATTTGGAACCAGTCTGTTGTTCTGTGTCCAGTTCTAACTGCTGCTTCCTGATCTGCATACAGATTTCTCAAGAGGCAGGTTAGGTGGTCTGGTATTCCCATCTCTTTCAGAATTTTCCACTTCAGAGGGCCCTGCATACAAATTTATTAAATATCCATTAACATGTTCCTAGAAAATATGGCCCTATCTCTGACAGCAGCAACAACATTCCTTGGAGTGATTCAGAGATAATATACAATATTTTCTGGATCTGACCCAAAGTGGATCATCTTGATTAAACACATTGAATCTGACCTCACAGCTGTTCTGGGTTAAAAATGGAGATGCCATTTAAATACTGTCAGAGCAGTTAGAGTTAATTTAGACAGGAGAGGAGTATACTAGGAGAGTTAAGTAAAACAATAGAAGAGTCTCAGATAAATAAGGAATTATGGTCTGTGGTGAAAAAATTTATTTATTTTGTGCTAACCACAGTTATTTGGTACTGACTGTTGCTTGACAGATCTAAGTTTGCCTACTTCACTTTTTAAATAATTTAAAAAACTTTAAAAATTTTTAGAGAAAATTATTTTCCTACATAGAGATGTGTATAAGAAAGGAGAGTTAAGTAAAACAATAGAAGAGTCTCAGATAAATAAGGAATTATGGTCTGTGGTGAAAAAATTTATTTATTTTGTGCTAACCACAGTTATTTGGTACTGACTGTTGCTTGACAGATCTAAGTTTGCCTACTTCACTTTTTAAATAATTTAAAAAACTTTAAAAATTTTTAGAGAAAATTATTTTCCTACATAGATTCTAAATGTGACACATACAACAAAAGTGACATTCCAATAAGACAAAAGAAAATGGGAACAAGGATATAAAAGGGTTTACATGATTATGAAGACATTCACATTCAAGTATGTATATCTATATAATAATCACATGTATTAGTATATAAATATATGTTTACATTAATACATGTGTATGTATACACATATATACATATATACTACTTTCAAAATATTCTAAATGAAGTATAGTCTCCTATGAAGATAGATATGAACAAACTGAACCACATATTTTTCTTTTTTTAATGATATCCCAACATTAAAAATTTTGAAAGAAGAATTTAACACTTTATGGATAAAGACACTGCTTAAAGACTGGTAAAAAAAAAAATCATGTGATAGAACTTATAGGATAAAATTAAAAATTTCTAGTATCTTCTGTGATAATGATTATCATTGCAACCCCATTAATATGTTTGAATACAATGTATAAAATTCATGGTTTATTTCCAAATATAGATTTTGATTTAGAAATTTTATTGACAATTTCAACTGCTATTGCCTCAGCAGAATAAAATTTCTCCAATTCTATTGAGCCAAATTTTAAAAACATCTAATATTAAGTGACTATTCTTCCAAAATCACTGCAGATGGTGATTGCAGCCATGAAATTAGAAGACGCTTACTCCTTGGAAGAAAAGTTATGACTAACCTAGATAGCATATTCAAAAGCAGAGACATTACTTTGCCGACTAAGGTCTGTCTAGTCAAGGCTATGGTTTTTCCTGTGGTCATGTATGGATGTGAGAGTTGGACTGTGAAGAAAGCTGAGAACCTAAGAATTGATGCTTTTGAACTGTGGTGTTGGAGAAGACTCTTGAGAGTCCCTTGGATTGCAAGGAGATCCAACCAGTCCATTCTGAAGGAGATCAGCCCTGGGATTTCTTTGGAAGGAATGATGCTAAAGCTGAAACTCCAGTACTTTGGGCACCTCTTGAGAAGAGTTGACTCATTGGAAAAGATTCTGACACTGGGAGGGATTGGGGGACAGGAGGAGAAGGGGATGACCGAGGATGAGATGGCTGGATGGCATCACGCACTCGATGGACGTGAGTCTGAGTGAACTCCGGGAGTTGGTGATGGACAGGGAGGCCTGGCGTGCTGCGATCCATGGGGTCACAAAGAGTCGGACACCACTGGGCTACTGAACTGAACCTGTCTCTTATACACATCTAGATGTGTATAAGAGACAGCTTATACACCCTGTTAGTTTGTGGAATGCTCTTGCCATTGAATTTGATTTACCCTTCTTAACAATCCTTTAAGGTACAGCTCAGATGCAGCCTCATCAATAAATCCTTCTTGGATCTTCCCAGCTGGAAGTAATTGCTTCTCCCTCACACTGGGCTACTGAACTGAACTGATTCTTCACATGAAAATACTATTAAGCTTAATTTTTAAGATGTCCTCTTTTCTAAGGATTCCTATTGATACATTCATGAATAAAATGATATGTCTAGGATTTAGAGTTGAGGAGTATAGATAAACCAAGACTGACCAAGAGTTAACACTTGTTGAAGCTAAATGATAGGTACATGGGATTCTTTATATTTACATTTGTAAACATTTGTTTTTTCCTATGGTAAAAAGTTAAACAGAAAAAACTAAATACATTGATACAAGAAAAATTACCTATTTTGCTGTTAGTGTCAACAGAACACAAATTTCATATAACAGAATAAATGACTTTACTGGAAAAAATGAAATATACAGAATAAGTATATGGTAATTTATAATTACATGTTTATCTTATTCCTCATCCAAACATCACCAGTCCATCCATAAAATGCAAATATATAATATTAAGTGCAATCATTTTTTAGCTGATAATCATATTTAGCTGACTTTCAGTCATGTAAAAAAACATTGCTTTATACATTAAAAATATGTTTTTGGTCGGCTAGAACATATGTATTTAATTTATTTATTTTTAGCTTGATTTATAATTTTTAATGTTTTAGACCTGTTGTTTGGAGTCCTCTACTTGTACTTTTATCCTGGGTGCTAGAAATGATAGGGACAAGCATATTGTCAAAATTTCCCTTTTATTCTTAATTTTGACAACTGAGACTGTTTGGATGATGATAACTGGAATACTGCTTCAACTTATAATTGTCTTTCCCTGTTTATTTTAGAAAAACAATTGTGTGATTATGCTAAACATCACAAACAAAACTAGGATACCTCAAAACATTTTACCCAAAGCAGGAACCACGGTGTTCCTGATTATATTGACACTCTGCCCCTCTCCACAGACCAGTGACCAAAGCAGCCATCATATCTTTAGCAAGAATAAGTAAGATCAAGTTACAGCCTTTTGGGGGAAGACCTTAGGGATGGTTTGAGATAACTGATCATCCATATTAAAGTCATTCTGTAGAAAGTTCTGCTTATAACCTTAATTTTTTTGTCTAATACAAATATTAGGCTTTAGGACAACTTATGCAGAAAGACAGTTTAAGATCTCCTATCTTTTTTCTTAATTTGTTTTTTAATTGAAGGAAAATTGCTTTACAGAATTTTGTTGTTTTCTGTCAAACATCAACAAACGTTCCCTATCTTTTATATTATGAAGGAATTTAGTTTCATATTTCCTTTACATCTAATCCCCAAAATTTGTTAGGTGAGGGGATAATTATATGGTCAACACTTATTAGTCCACAAAACCAAGTAACAATTCATTTGTTTTGCCTAACCTGTTCATATTTTCCTACCCCAGAGCCCTCTGTTTGAATTAACTGTGTGTGTGTATGTGCTCAGTGACTGCAGCCACGTTTCTTGTGTCTCCTGCGTTGGCAGGCGGGTTCTTTACCACTAGCGCCACGTGGGAAGCCCTTTGAATTAACTGTATGATAGCTCAAAAATCCACATGGAGCAACATTTTCTGACTCATGAAAGAGCTTCTTTCTAGTAAGGTACATTCATATGACATCTCTCCAATTCTAAGACATTTTTGATTTAGGATTGACCAAAGATGTAGTAAGCACTTTTTTAGGAGGAAAAAAAAAAAAAAGGCGAAAGAAAGACTGGAAAATTAACTCAACTTTCAGAAACACTGAGATGGGGGTAGAGGGGCAAGGAGTATGTCTTGGAATTGAGGAAACACTTAACTAGGGTTTTCTTAAAGTACACTTTAGAATTAAGAAAGTTATTATAATTCTTATGGGAAGCTGTAAGGAACTACAGGAGCCAGAGAAAGAAGTACCTGTGGGTCATTATGCAGAAGCAGCATGGTGGCCCTCAGCTCTGGTCATACAGGCATAAGGATGAGGATGAGGACCTAACAGGAAGGACACCCAGAGCAGAGAGAAAGAGGCTTGAGAGACGGCATCATGGGTCATGCAGGCATTGGCCTTAAAGACACCTTATATCAGAAAATTTGCCTGCGGCTGGTTTTGCTTCCAAACAATCCTAAATAACCAGGAAACTACAGAAAGTGATTAAGGTGGTCCTCACTTCTGTACTTCCTTACCTTAGTTTATTATCAAAACCTAAACCAGGCAATGCAGCCGCCTTTCAGTTAGCCTTCTTGAGATATAGGACTGAGTAGTCTATGTTCTGAAACATTTAAAATTATATTTAATCTTATGTTTATAAATCTAAATGTATATAGTGGAATGTTAAAATATTTTTTAATTCTATGTATTAAGAAATACAAAATGTTTGGTGACTAAATACCAGAGGGTATAGTCATTAGGTGTTACTGTGTTTACCTGATAATTGGTTCCTTTCCTATAACAGATGAATCTGTTTCAGAACAGAAAAATAAATTAAACAGAAAACAAATTCCCTACATAAAGGTCATATGAGCTCTTTGTAACCAGGAATGAAGTATTACAGTACACCTACTGCGCACCTTGTATTTAGTTCAGGTGGCTTGCTTCACTCTGTAAATGTCAATAACTAGCATTTGTAAGTCTGAACTATCATAATGGTCACTTTCATGTACTAATCTCATCCTGATTCTGTAACTGGAAAAAATGACTAAAAATCATGAACGCTATGTGACTAAATAGGAGAAATAAGTATTCTTTAACTGTTTGGGAATAGGAATAGTGTCTGAAGAGGGAGACAGGAAAAGAGGCATTCTGGACCTTCTTGGCAGTTTTGATTCTATCTTCAGTGGTTCCAAAATCTAAGAGGGACAGAATGATACAAAAATCTTTAACATCTCTATCTTCCTAATTCCTAGCTCCTGATTCAGTAGAGAACATTTTTGGTCTGTATGTATTGTTCTATTTCTTAAGCCCTGGGTAAGGGGATGTCAGATGGTAAACAAGGGAATTGCCTCCTTCATTCACTGAGCTATTATGTGTCAGGCACTGTGCTGGGTATCTTGGAACCAAATGTAACTAACTAAGGTAGCATTCTTGCTGTTCAGAAGCTTTCATGTGATGAGGGGAAAACAGTCAGGAATTGAGACCAGACAAGGAAACAAATCACTGGGTTACTGGTGTTGATTATAGCTATATACCAAACAAGATTATTTAAGTCAGCCTGCAGTGTGTGTCTTGAGGATAGGGAATAGAACATCAGTGGTGTACTGGAATTTAAAGTCTCCACCAGGACTCCCCTGATGGTCCCGTGGTTAAGAATCTGCCTGCCAACGCAGGGGACGTGAGAGCTTGATCCCTCTCCTGAGAAGATTCCACATGACTGGGAGCAACTAAGGCCAGCACCACAGCTACAGAGCCCGAGCGCTGGGGCCTGTGCTCTGCAACTGGAGAAGCCATAGCAGTGAGAAGCCCGTGTTCCGCAACTAGAGTAGCCCCCACTGGCCACAGCTAGAGAAAGCCAGCACACAGCACCAAAGACTCAGTCAGCACAGCCAAAAATCAATTAACTAATTAGTTAGAATGAATAAATAAAGTCTCAACCAAAGAGCAAGAATTAGCCAGATGAAGTACAGCAAAGGAATATGGAAGAACCTTCTGGCAGAAGGTGCAGAAATAAAACTGGCAGAAACTGGTAAGTCATTATTTGGGGGTTGGATCAAAAAGAAAAAGAAGAATCTCATAGATCGTCAGGTAGAAGCTGCAAAGGTATAGGCACAGAAGTCAAAATCAAGTTTCTGTCAGATTTCTTTTCTGCCAACTTTGCTTTGGATAATGTCCCCCTCCCCTTGTTAATGGGTGCCTTTGTCCTGACCCAAGTCATGGCTTCTAATCTGGCTCCAATAACTAACCTCACTCTTCTGGGTTTCATATTTTGGCAGGTCACCACCTTTTTTAGCTTCCTCCCGCTTTGCATCCCTGACATTCATTCCTATTAAACCCTTTCATTCTGTGCATTTTGCTGCTTGCTTGGCAAGTGTTTCAGATTCCTAACACCCAGTTAAATTAAACTTAGTTTTATACGTATTGATTTTCCTTTGCTAGAAAGAATACACTTATCCCAAATAAGAGCTCTCTTAGTTTTTGCTTTTGTAATGATTTTTAAAGAAATGGACAAGCACCAGGGGCTAAGGGCCAAGAAGTCAATAATAATGACAATAGCTACAAGCGCGGACTTTTGTTGGTTGCCTGCTCAGTGTCTCAGCCCTGTTTTTTTCCCTCCACAGTAGCTTGATCTTCATCTGAGGACTCCATCCCTCCCCATGGAGGCCATGTGCCTTCAGAGAAGCGGGCCCACTCCCTGGTTAGTTCAGGCCAGCCATCACATTCCATCGTCCCATGCATTGCTTTCAGATTTAAACGAGTATCACGACACTTGCTGGACTGATGGAAATCACTCTGTCTAGATGTGGATGAGGGAACATGTGCTTTACAGGACTGTTGGCACATTGTGATCATAACAGTTGCTGGTTTTAGGATAAGGCAGTAGTTGCAGAAGACAGAGAAAGATGGATGGAAAAAATCTGAACCTTTAGGGATATGGCTGAACCTGTAGTGCCTGAAGACCTAGAGAAACAGTCCCTAATGACAAACCCCAAGGCCAGCCTTACCTCTTGATTTCCAATTTCATAAATCAGTACATTCCTTTATTGTGTAAAGCAGTTTGAGTTGTGTTTTTTGCTACTTGCAACATACAATATTCTATGCTGTACAGCTACTATTTGTTGAAGGTCTACTCTGTGCCAGGAATTATAATGAGGGGCTCCATAAAGACTAATTCTCACAACTATATATATTTTTTAATTGTGGTAAAATATATATAACATAAAATGTTCCACTTTAATAATTGTTAACTGTACAATTCAGTGACACAGTGTTGTGCAACCATCTCTACTCTCTACTTCTGATCACAACCATAACTTGAGGTGGGCGTTAATATCCTCATTTCACCAAAAAGGAAACTGATCCTCAGAGAGGTGCATCACCCAGAGCAGACCACAAGTCAGTGCTACAGTTAGGATCTAAGCCCAAGTCTGCCAATTGCAAAGCTCATTTTTTTTTCTACTTTATTACAGTGCCAAAGTAAATAATCAAGCAAGAAAACACAAAACCCTGGTCAAATTACCAGCACAGGGTCCACAATACAGAGAGGAGCAGATCCAGCAAACAAAAAAGATAAGGAACAAAATGTGATCAGAATCCAAGTCATCAAAGGTAGGATACTAGAGGCTGGAGTCATGGGGAATAGGGGAAAATATTTAGGTTCAAGAAGTACGGTTTAAAGGTGGCTTATCAGATAAAGAATATCTGGTCTATTTGTTTACCAGACCCTCGTTTTTCAGGTGCGCAATCCTTGTGTCCTGCCTACTTTCCAAAAGGATTTTGACCTGAAGATGAGTAAGACATGCTTAGTCACTCAGTCATGTCCAACTCTTTGTGACCATTTGAACTGTAGCCTGCCAGGCTCCTCTGTCTATGGGATTTTTCAGGCAAGAACACTGGAGTGGGTTGCCATTTCCTCCTCCAGGGGATCTTCCTGATCCAAGGATCGAACCCGCATCTCATGTATCTCCTGCATTGCAGGCAGATTCTATACCGCTGAGCCATCGAACTATGCTTTAAAACAAAAATACCCCCAATTTTATGTTAAGCATTCATTTAAATAAGTCACAGAATAAAATTGATCTGTATCACAAAGGAGACATATCCTGTGGTGAGGCCTGGCCCTTTAAATGAGGTCTGAAATGACAGAAGAGCTCTATTACCTTCTTGTTAGAACAAGATAGGTTGCAAGTAGTGTTCCCAACTCCCCACCCCAAAATTACAAGCTTCTATGCTATAAAAACTATCTACCTTTGATGAGTATCTCTTGTTTACCTTTTAACCAAGGGTTTTAAACTAGGACTATTAGAAATCTAGAAGGTGTTTTTATCTGTTGATCTGTTTGTTTTCAAAAGTCTGATTCCTTTCATTTGTGATCCTAGGTAAGTAATAGCTTGGAGGGTTTTACTTATACCAAAAAATCAGTTCCCTAATTTTGTTTCTGTGTTAATTTCTAGTTCCAAGGCTGTCTTGAAATGGGAGAGGGGAAGTTATGAGAATGGATTGGGTAAGACTCCCTGATGTTTGCATACCCCTAAACTTGACTTATTTGAAAAGACCCTGATGCTGGGAAAGATTGAAGGCTAGAGGAGAAGGGGACAACACAGGATGAGATGGTTGGATGGCATCACCGACTCAATGGACATAAGTGTGAGTAAACTTCAGGAGTTGGTGTTGGACAGGGAAGCCTGGTGTGCTGCAGTCCATGGGGTCGCAAAGAGTCAGATACAACTTAGCGACTGAACTGAACCTGACCTTCAAATCAAGGCTCCTTCTCCAGTTGTGAGTAAACAAAAACACTAACATTTTCTCAACAATTGTATTATAAATAAATCTGAATGCTGATCTTAATGATTCACTGCACACTTAATTTGAACAGATAGTGGTAGGAACCCCCCAGAGTGGTCACTTGACATAGTTGACACGTGCATGAGGCTTATCACTCTCCTCCCTCTAGAGCAGCATTTGGAGAGTGAATGTCCATCATATGAATGGATAATTTGTTTGGCAATATAGTTTTTTTGTAAAATAAAACAGAAAACTGAATTTTTTTCTCTTTTAGAAAAACAGTTTGCTTTGTATTTTTTTTCTAGTGTAATTTATTTCTTTAGATAAAGTTGGATTCATAGTAAAATTGAGCAGGGAGTTTAGATATTTCTCATTACCCCTATCTTCACACATGTATCTCCGCCCCCACCCCATTAGAGTGGTACATTTGTTACAAGTGATGAACCTCCATTGACACATCATTATCACCCAAAGTCCACAGTTCATCTGAAAGTGAAAGAGGAGAGTGAAAAACTTGGCTTAAAGCTCAACATTCAGAAAACAAAGATCATGGCATCCGGTCCCATCTCTTCATGGGAAATAGACGGGGAAACAGTGGAAACAGTGTCAGACTTTATTTTTGGGGGCTCCAAAATCACTGCAGATGGTGACTGCAGCCATGAAATTAAAAGACGCTTACTCCTTGGAAGAAAAGTTGACCAACCTAGATAGCATATTCAAAAGCAGAGACATTACTTTGCTGACTAAGGTCCATCTAGTCAAGGTTATGGTTTTTCCAGTCAGTAGTCATGTATGGATGTGAGAGTTGGACTGTGAAGAAGGCTGAGCGCCGAAGAATTGATGCTTTTGAACTGTGGTGTTGGAGAAGACTCTTGAGAGTCCCTTGGATTGCAAGGAGATCCAACCAGTCCATTCTGAAGGAGATCAACCCTGGGATTTCTTTGGAAGGAATGACGCTAAAGCTGAAACTCCAGTACTTTGGTGACCTCATGTGAAGAGTTGACTCATTGGAAAAGATTCTGATGCTGGGAGGGATTGGGGGCAAGGAGGAGAAGGGGATGAGATGGCTGGATGGCATCACTGACTCGAAGGGCGTGAGTCTGAGTGAACTCCAGGAGTTGATGATGGACAGGGAGGCCTGGCGTGCTGCGATTCATGGGGTCGCAAAGAGTCGGACATGACTGAGCGACTGAACTGAACTGAACTTGGTGTTGTATATCCTATGTGTTCAGACAAATGTATAATAACATGAATCCATATACATACTGAGTAGTTTCACTGCCCTGAAAATCATCTGTGCTCTGCCTATTCATCCCCTCCTCCTCCCTAACCCCTGGCAACCACTAATCTTCTTACCATCTCCACAGCTGTAACTTTTCCAGAAATGCCATAACGTTGCAAACATACAAGTGTGTAGCCTTTTCATATTGGCTTCTTTCATATAGTAATGTACATTTAAGGTGCCAACAAAGGTCCGTCTAGTCAAGGCTATGGTTTTTCCAGTAGTCACGTATGGATGTGAGAGCTGGACCATAAAGAAACCTGAGCACGAAAGAACTAATGCTTTTGAACTGTGGTGTTGGCGAAGACTCTTGAGAGTCCCTTGGACTGCAAGGAGATCCAACCAGTCCATCCTAAAGGAAATCAGTCCTGAATATTCATTGGAAGGACTGATGCTGAAGCTGAAACTCCAATACTTTGGCCATCTGATGTGAAGAACTGACTCATCTGACAGAAATTCTAGGAAAGATTGAAGGCGGGAGGAGAAGGGGACGACAGAGGATGAGATAGTTGGATGGCATCACCAACTCAATGGACATGAGTGTGAGTAAACTCCAGGAGTTGGTAATGGACAGGGAAGCCTGGCGTGCTGCAGTCCATGGGGTCACAAAGAGTCGGACACAACTGAGCGAGTGGACTGAACTGATCTGAAGGTTCCTCTATGTCTTTTCACAACTTGATAGCTCATTTCTTTTTAGTGCTGACTAATATTCCACTGGGCTTCCCAGGTGGCAGTGGTAAAGAATTCACCTACCAATGCAGGAGACACAGGAGATGTGGGTTCAATCCCTGGGTCAGGAAGATCACCTGGAGAAGGAAATAGCAACCCACTCCAGTGTTCTTGTCTGAAGAATTCCATGGGCAGAAGAGCCTGGTGGGCTACAGTCCATGGGGTCACAAAGAGTCAGGCACAACTGAGAACACACACACACACACATTACCTGGATATACCACAGTTTATTTATGCACTCATCTACTTAAGGATATCTTGATTGCTTCCAAGTGTTGTCAATTATGAGTAGAGATGCTATAAACATCTGTGTGCAGGTTTTTGTGTGGAGGTAAGTTTTCAGTTCCCTTGGGTAGATGCCGAAGCACGTAATTGCTGGATCACACTCTTATATAGTAAAAATATAGTCAGTTTTGTAAGAAATTGCCAAAGTGAAAGTCACTTAGTTGTGTTGACTCTTTTGTGAGCCCATGGACAATAGACCACCAGGCTCCTCTGTCCATGAAATTCTCCATGCAGGAATACTGGAGAAGCTTGCCATTCCCTTCTCCAGGGTATCTTCCTGATCCAGGGATCAAACCTGGGTCCCATGCACTGCAGGCAGATTCTTTACCATCTGAGCCACCACGGAAGATCAACTGCCATACATTCTTTCAAGGAAGTTGTACCCATTTGCATTCCCATCAGCAATGAATAAGAGCTCCAGTTGCTCCATATCCTCCCCAGCATTTGGTGCTGACTGTTCTGCGTTTTGGTCATTCTCATAGATGTGTGCTGGGTTTCCTTATCTTTTCAGTTTTTACCCTTGTCCACCTCTCCACCCCCACCATTCCTTACAATTGCTAATCTTTTCAGAAAGAGCCATGGAGTTTGAGAGTTGAGCAGTAGGTGGCACAAGCTAAGCAACATCAGGCACATGATAGAGGGAAAGACTGAGAAAGGACTGGCTCAAGTCACATGGGAGCCCTAGGAAGAGGAGTAATCTGGCACTCCTTCAAGCCAGTATTCTTTAAATAGCTGAGGGCAGAGAAAAATTCATTTTCTATTAATATAAAATGTATAGCTCTTTATGGTTAAAATAAAGAATTTATTACATGCACTGAATATAACAATATTTCCACTTATTTGGAATTATCTTCATTTTACATTTTTTGTACCACTTATAACTTGAACAGCAGCATAGAGTTAAATTACAGCCACAAAAATCTTGCTCAAAATATAGTTACAAGTTTTATATGTATGTATATATATATATATATTTTTGTATGTCACAAAAACAGTTCTAAATTTTCTGAAATTCTTATTCTTTCTTCATTTTTCTTTTGGGAATTTCTGAGCCCAACAACCACAACCTCCTGTAAGACATGTCCATGGCTTTATTTATTTATTTGGCTGCAGCAAATAAGTTGCAGCATGCAGGATCTTCAGTTGCAGTATGTGAACTAATAGTTGTGGCATTTGGGATCTAGTTCCTTGACCAGGGATTGAACCTGAGCCCTCTGCATTGGGAGTATGGAGTCTTAGCCCCTAGACCAGGAAAGTCCCTCCATGGTTTTAAAATGTAGAAAATAATCATCTGTCCCAAAAATTGTATTAGAAATTTGGGGTAGAATTCCAAACTCAAACCCTGCCCCCATTTCTTCTTCTGACTGGCTTACCTGAGGGAGTATGCATACTTATACTCTGTCCCCGTGAGAACCCCAATGATTTCATTAGTAAGCAGCAAGTGTCCAACTTAAAGCTTGAGTCAAGGTTGGGTGGAGGCCAAGAGATCTAAGTGAGGCCTCTGGCTTTTCCAATCCCAAATCTAAGTTCTGTGACTTCCTAAAGTGTGCCAGAAGAGAGAAGAGTAAGAGTGAGGGTAAGAAAAAGACTAAAGTTCTTAGGTATTAATAGCCGAACTGCAGGAAATCCACATAGTTGACCAGGTGCCAGGATGACACTGGACTGTCAGACCCATGAACTCGGGAATCAAGTGGGGAAAGGAGGAGGATCAGGCCTCCTGAGGAGAGAAATCTACCTTCACTCCTCCACTTCCACCCCACCTCTTGGTTTGCTTACTACATGGCTTCCCTGCTGCTGCTGCTAACTCGCTTCAGTCGTGTCCAACTCTGTGCGACCCCAAAGACGGCAGCCCACCAGGCTCCCCTGTCCCTGGGATTCTCCAGGAAAGAACACTGGAGTAGGTTGCCATTTCCTTCTCCAATGGCTTCCCTAGTAGCTCAGAATCTGCCTAGGTTCACAAGTCCTGGGTTTGATCCCTGGGTCAGGAAGATCCCTGGAAAAGGGAGTGGCAACACACTCCAGTATTCTTACCTGGAGAATTCCATGGACAGAGGAGCCCGGAAGGCTACAGCTCATGGGGTCACAAAGAGTCAGACATGACCGAGTGACTAACACACTGGAGAGAATATGTGTACAACAGCCTGCTGCTCCAGCGGTAGGAAATGAAAAAGCAGGCATTAGGAGTTATACAGAAGGAAAGCATCTTTCAGTGTCACCTTTCCTCTAGGAGTGTCCCCAGTCTCTGACCAGACTAGTCACTTCTTCCATATAGAACAACTAATAGGAGGTTAGATTGAGACAGAAGTTTAGATGGAAGATTCCTCCTTCATGAGCTCTGGCAGAAATGCAAGGGGAGATACTGTCCAACATCCCACATACCCCATTATTTTCTATTTAACAACAGGCCTTAATAATCAAACCTCTGTTCAGTCAGGATTGTCCAACTTGGAGAGACCAGCAGCTCCCTCAGTTATTACCACTTCTCCTCACTGTAACTTCCTGGGCCCAATGAAATGCACAGTTAAATTAGTCCTCCTAAAATGAATTAAAACAGGTCATTAATCAATTTAACTTCAAGACTGTTCTGCACCCTAGACTAAATATTCACTCCCTAGTTTATTTCTCATTTGAAACTATGACTAATTATATTGCCCAAAACTGGTCGATAGAGATTACTCTTACAAGTCCAAATAAAACAACAGAGAATGGTTGAAAACGGAATAATGTGAAGCCCTCCCCATTATTAAATTACTACAGAAATTCAAGTCCAAAATAAACTACTCTTCCTACCGTAAGTTAAATTCAGAAGACCATAAAGTTTGACTACTCTTCTCTCTGGTTTCCAGATCTTTTCAGTCTCTGTCAGAAGAGTCTCCCTCAAATGCCTTGGGATTTAGGTTCCTTCAGCAGCCACTGCACCCTGAGCCTTCTTCCATTACATGGGTGTAGCACCTTCAGTAACATCAAAACTGAAATAAGCCACCTGAAACTGTTGTATCCCACAAATGTGAAAGCAAATGTGACTCTGGCAGTAACAATGTCTTGCAAACAAAATATTCCTAGAACCCAGTGTATAGATCCGTGTTGCTGTTGCCTATCAGAGACTGCGGCAGACCAAGTATTATCTGGGAGAAGGGGTTAATGTAAAAGGGAACAACAACAAATGGAGAACATCATTTTGGTTTTTGCCATGCCAAGATGCCTATTAGATCATGTCAGTTTTCCAACTACTATATGTGAATTTAAATTCAGCTGTGATACATTTCCCATCAGGAGGTTAACTGTGACATAGAACCTAATTGCTTTTAATAAGGTCAGAGCTAACTTTCTACATAGTGTCTTTCTCCTGCTTCTAAAAATGTACCCACATATCCTCCATCCAGCTGACCACCTCTGAAGCTTCAGGGGAAATTCTGATTGGCCTGAGTAATCCTCTCATGCTTTCCAGAGATTAACTCAAGAGTGGGCACAGGGCCCAACGGGGTACAGATCCGTGAGGAGGTTTACAGTGGCAGCATTTTCAGTGTCTACTAGATCACACCCAAATCTTCCTTATGTCTCTTGAGATCCTTCCCATGTTTTGAACACTTCTATTTCCACTTTCCTTGGAGTCTGGTATTTCTGGCCTGGAAGCCCACGTTAAATTGAGCCTGGTCTCAGTTGAGTGACATAGCTTCCCTTTCCATGGTGAACGCAGCACTACACATTTAATAATAGACAACCCTATAATCCACGCTTATAGCCTTATAGCAGGTCTTCTCTGGGTATTTGTCCATCTCTAGTAGGATCCCAAATAATTTTAAACTTTATGACACAGCTGCTACCACTATACCCTGCTCTAGAACTCCTTAGGTCTATTAACCTTGCTTCCAAGATCTTCTTTCCTGAAATGTGTCTTAGCTGGATCACTCTCAACAAACTCCTGAATCTGAAGCTTCTGTGGATGCTTGTAGAGGCCATAATCTCAGGATCACAGAGGCTGTCATATATCCTCTGGCACATGCTCCTCTAAAATTCTCTTCCTTTATGTTTCAAATTCTCTAGTCCTTGAGTAACTTGTGCCTTTTCATGTATTACTTACTGCTATTTCTATTTCCACCCATGTTCCATTTCTTTCCATAATTCCTACTCCTTTCAGGGAGGCCTAATTGAATTTTAAAATTTTAACATACTAAGTGAAAGTGAAAGTTGCTCATTTGTGTCCAGCTCTTTGCGACCCCATGGACTATAGAGTCTATGGAATTGTCTAGGCCAGAATACTGCAGTGGGTAGCCTTTCCCTTCTCCAGGGGAATCTTCCCAACCCAGGGATCGAACCCAGGTCTCCCACATTGCAGGCGGATTCTTAACCAGCTGGGCCACAAGGGAAGCCCAACATACCACTTAAATGAGTCCAATTTTTCAATAACACAGATAAAACTCCAGCTGCAGTCTTTTTTTTCTTCCCTTCCCACCTCCCTTCCTTCCTCTTTCTAGGTCCATGCATTTGTTTCCTGACATATTCCATAAACCGCCTCTTCAGAGGCTCCCATAGTGAAAGAATATTCTGCATCTGCCACAAGATCCTCAGTCCAAACATTGCTTGAGTGGAAACAGCCTGAATAGGTCTTCTGACATCAGTTTCAACCCATGTCTGATCTCTGCTGATTGTTGCTTTGCCTCTTTCCTTTTGGTGTTGTCTTCCTTGTTCTTTTAAAATATTTTCCTAATACCATTTTCTAGTCATATTTCCTTATAACAAGAGCCATACCTGCTGCTAAGTAGCATCAGTCGTGTCTGACTCTGTGTGACCCCATAGACGGCAGCCCACCAGGCTCAGCCGCCCCTGGGATTCTCCAGGCAAGAACACTGGAGTGGGTTGCCATTTCCTTCTCCAACGTGTGAAAGGGAAATTGCTCAGTCGTGTCCGACTCTTAGCGACCCCATGGACTACAGCCTACCAGGCTCCTCCGTCCATGAGATTTTCCAGGCAACAGTACTGGAGTGGGGTGCCATTGCCTTCTCTGAGCCATACCTGCTTCCCTACATATAATGTCTGTGTAATCTTGAAACTCATCAAGGAATGCATGAAATAACATCAGTATCAACAGCAGTGACGATAATGGCTAATAGTTTATTGAGCTCCAACTGCATACTGAGCACTCTTCTCAGCATTGTATAATCGTCACAACAATCCCATGAAATGAGGACTATTATCACCCCCATATTACTGACATGGAAACTGAAGCATAGAGAGGTTCAGTAACTTGGCCAAGGTCAGAGAACCAGTAGGTAGCAGAGCTCTGTCACCGTCTTTCATTCACATCTGCCCACAGTTCAGTCACCTGTCAGTCCTTCCATAATATAACACCCTTTTATTGTTTGGCCTAGTCTTTTCTCAATACTTCAAAATTGGGTTCTCCTTTTAAACGCAAAAAAAAAAAAAAAGATTTACAGTGGTCTATCACAGCCCATCCTAAATCTTAAACATAATTTCTTTTGATAGGGCTATGTCTCTATTATTCCACAGGGAAAGGTATTAAAGTTAGGTTCTATAATTTTTTTTACAGATAACCTCTGTTATGCGGATCATTTGATTGCTTACCAGGTTTTCCCACATATACACTGAATTTAAATTCTTAGTTCCAAGTTAATTTTCACTTACTAATTGATAAAACATTAAAGGGCTATGTCTCTATTATTCCACAGGGAAAGGTATTAAAGTTAGGTTCTATAATTTTTTTTACAGATAACCTCTGTTATGCGGATCATTTGATTGCTTACCAGGTTTTCCCACATATACACTGAATTTAAATTCTTAGTTCCAAGTTAATTTTCACTTACTAATTGATAAAACATTATCTGAGCATGTACTAAAGAATGAATTTTTGCAGCTTAGTGAGATAAGTCATTCATACTCTAACAAGGATATTTTAAACAGAGCTGGTTATTCCTTCAGGAAAACCATATTCAGATCAAACTAATTTCCTAAATGACATAAAAGGAATGAGCAGCTTTCAGGTATCCTATATAACTGACTTGAGTACTGACGGCTTAGGACTAGATGATGGAATGACAGGGAAAGGGGAAGCTGAATCTTTGAAATGGTAAAAATTATCATTTAAAAATCACAGTAAATATCACCTGCCAGGTATTAAAATGATTAAAGGGCTTATTTTTTCCACATTCCTATTGTGATAAGTTTTATAAACAAATAATTTTAAGTACACAAACCTGTTAAGCACCAGTAATTAGTTGAGAAAAACAAACACAAATATTCTTGAAGAGCGAGCAAACCCTGAGGGAACTCAGTCCTCTGAAATTATGCTAAGTGTATATTGAAATCATTTGGAAGACTGCTACCCACCTCCCCCACCCCCCAAATAAAAATCTCCTTTATGTTTTTCTTCTGTTTTCTCTCACACATACATCCTATGGCAGCTAACTAACCGGATTATTTGCTAACACAAGTGGACTTGGCGATGGCTAAGACCATTTGGAATATTTTGGGTTTCACTGGAAGAATTAAAAGTCTATAATAACTGTGAACAGAAAGGGCACTGGACTGTGAGGCATTAACTTTGCTACTAAGTAGTTATGGGATTTGCTTCTGTCACCTCATTTCTTTGAATTTTAGTTTCCTTATATAGCAAATACAAACATGAGAATTAAATGATCTCCAAGGCCTATTCTAACAACCCAAGTTTTAACTTAAAATGGCTTTAAATACTTTTTCACAAAGAAGTCTCTAACGTTTAATGCTTTTGTAAGATAAACAAAAAATATGTAGGAGCCAGTGATATGATAGGATAATATTTTTTAATATCTCCCAGTAGATATTCCATTATTGTTAATGGAACGCTTTCCTGCGTCCCATCTGCCATCATGGCTCCAAAAAAGGGAGCACAGTAGAAGTCATCACAAAAAATGAAGAGGATGTGGTATATAACAAAAGCTCTTGTCACACAATAAAAATAATCTCTTTTAAAAAACTTTTTAATTAAAATACATATTTTACAATGTTGTGTTAGAAAAATATATCTCTTATAGCCCTAAGAGATCATGGAAAAAAGGGAGACAGAAAGAGGTAATCAGACTCAGTGTGCTTACTTCCTGTCCCTTCTCAATGTGGAAACTAGAGTTGGAAGTATATAGTTGAAATATTCACAGAGATATGGGGAAATCCAAGAAAAATGAGGATAATGGTTTGCTTCTCTGGGCATGCCTGTGAGAAGCTGAGTCCGCTAGGATCTCTGCTTTCAGCTTAATGGCATGTTCCACATGACATAGGGAGAAAAATGCAACATCGGTGAAGGGAGGTGGCTCAGTAGATGAGCTTGAAGCAAAGTTTCTGGCTCATCAAGGCCTAAATGGGATATTCTGGGAAACCAGAAGTCCCCACGTTTCATGGAGAAGATGGAATGGCATCAGGAGAATCAGTGGACCTGCGGAGGCCTGGGGTCAGGACAGAGGTTGCAGTGTATAAGGCAAATGGTTCAGTGTGGAAGCAGCACAGCTTCTCGAAAGGACAGAAGGAGCAGTTCTGTCTCTGAGGCTGGCAGTCCTGCTTTTGGACTATACCAGACGCTCCACAAGTAAAGGACAACACAAGGACTGGCATGCGTGGCTCAGGGCTTTTCCTTGATGCCCTGCTGACCTTCCCATCCCACAGGCTTCTACCAGCCCACTAGTTACTGTGTGAATTAGAAAAAGGCACTATCAAGGCATTTTACTTCCACCTATCAGAAAATTATCATAATATACTGGTTTTGTTAAAATAAGGCATCTTACTGGCACATGCCAGAGAACTGTCATTCCAAGTTTATTACAACTTGGAAATCTAGGATATTGAATGAAGATGCGACATTCCGTCTATATACTTTACACAAAATCCCTCAACTCCCATGTATATCTTGGATGACAGGGAAGTGGGGAAATCTGTAAGATTCAGTACTTACCTATAAAAGAAAAGGGTTAACATGGGGACTCAAGAAGGATAAGCTACAGAGAATAAGCTATGTTTTCTCTGTACATCTGAATTAACTAAATCAACTACCATAAAAAAAAATACAAACTATGCCCCATATTTTGCAATTTATTTTATTTTTTGCTATCTCCCATAGCACCCTACATAGCAATACATAGAAGGAACTAATACATGCATGCTGGAAAAAAGTAAAGTTTTAGAAAAAATAAAGAGTTATGGACCCACTTATAATATGTACAATAGCGTGTAATTTTCCTTTTTTCCTGCTACATTTATTTGAACCAAATCTAAAACTGTTCCCATTTGTACCTTGCTAACCACCATAAACATTTGCAGTTCTTCATTGTAAGCCTCCCTCCTCGATTTTTTTCTTGAGAAGGAAACTTAGATCTAAGTTTCTCCATTGTCAGGACCAAACAGAGCTCATCCCAAAATTAGAGAATGTTTTAAAATTAAAAACAGTATTATGTAATTCAAAGTGAATTCTTATTGAAATGGAGGGAACCCTGAAAGCTAGAAACGTAAAGTATTTTGCCCAGAGGCATACATCAAGTCAGAGACACAACACAACAGTGGTTCTCACTGTTCCTCTCTCCCCTTCCAAAACACACACTGCTACTGCTGCTAAGTCACTTCAGTCGTGTCCGACTCTGTGTGACCCCACAGACGGCAGCCCACCGGGCTCCCCCATCCCTGGGATTCTCCAGGCAAGAATACTGGAGTGGGTTGCCATTTCCTACTCCAATGCATGAAAGAGAAAAGTGAAAGTGAAGTCGCTCAGTCTGTCCGACTGTTAGCGACCCCATGGACTGCAGCCCACCAGGCTACTCCGTCCATTGGATTTTCCAGGCACGAGTACTGGGGTGGGGTGCCATTGCCTTCCACACTACCCGGCTCTTAACCCTGCTTCTCTTATTGTACTTTGTAACCACTTAGTCATCCATCTCAAACCTAAACTAAGAGCACCTGGCCAAAATGAAATGAGAAAGAAATCACCTAAGATCGAAAATCAGAGAATCAGGTAAACTGCCAGGTTTACCATTTCCATAAGTTGATAAACAAAAGAGCGAAAGAACCGAGAAAGGATACTTTTTCAGTCATCACAACAGCAGCGAGGGAATAAAAACACGTTTTCCCTGGGGAGAGATTATCTCGAGGGGACCAGATACAGACACAAAAGATAATTCCCCTTGGGGCTTTTCTTTTCCTGAGTTTGTGAGATCTAAAAAAAAAAGTTAAATTAAAAAATTAAAACGTTTATCACATAAACAATCACACATTTACTTCTCTTTTCTCACCTATTATTTCCCCAAACATTATAGAGGCCGCGTCTTCAATAAGTAAACTGACCAAAGGTCTATTCCCTATTGATCACAATCTTTTCAAGATTTAGATGACTCCTTTTAGACTACAAGTAGGAACCGACTTCTAACTTCGGTTCCCGAGCTCAAAGCTCGGTAAAGTGGATCTTCAAGGTTTAGCAAATACCCTCAGCTGAACTAAAGGGTACAGAATCTCTAGCGCTCCCTACAGCTCAGAGTTTGAACCTACCTACCACAAAAAACCCCCAGTTATCAAAGATTGGCTACCTCGCTCTACTTTTCTTTTCCGCTTAAAAAATCGGATGGGGGCGGGGGCGGGGGCGGGGAGAGGTTGAAACGGCGAACCGAAGGATTAATCACTTCTCCCCATTACATCAGCAACCCCCGCCCTTTCCTCCGAGCACCTCCTCTCCTAGAATCGTCGCTACGCACTAGCGCTCTCTTCATCCACCCCCCGCTCTATTATATGCCCTGATACCTCCCCATTATCACCCGCCCCACCACACTACCCCTCTCCTCCTTCCCCCACCTCCTTAGCCGGGGAGGGAGGAAACCCGAGAGAGGAAACAGGGCGTTGAAGGAAGGGACTTGGCGATAAGAGCAGAGGTCCCATTGGCCCAAAGGTTGTATGAGCGCCTCCCGTTGGCTCCTTGGCCGGAATCCCCGCCCCTCTTCTTCCCCGCCCATTTGCCCCTCCCCCCGCCGCTCCACGGCCCTCCCCCGCGCCCCTGGCCAGCCCCGCGGCGGGGAGGGACCCGACTGGGCGAGTGGTGGCTCCGGCGGTGTCAATGGCTCCTCCTGCCACGGAGCAGCAGCAGAAGCAGCGGCGACGGGGCTGAGGAGGAGGAGGAAAGGCTCCTTTAAGGAGGAGGAACGACGACGCCTCTTTTTCCCCCTATCTCCTCCCTTCACACTCATTTCCCCTTCGCCGAGGAGAGAAGGGGGGGGAGGAGAGAAGAGGCCGAAGAAAGAGAGAAAAAATTCCTCTCAGAAATCTCTTTCAGGGGGTGTGGGGGGGAGGAAGAGAAAAAAAAAAAAGAGCCGGGCGCCCCCTGCTCCCTCCCTCCCTTCTCTCCCTCTCTTCTCCTCCTTCTCCCTTCCTCACCCGCCCGCCCACTCCCCCCGCCGCCGGAGACGCCGCTCGGGAGTCGGCGGGACCAGGGTCTGTGTCCTCAGCCGCCGACGCCGCGCTTCGCCTCAGGATCCCCAGGCGGGCGGACGCCCTTTCTTTCTTTCTCTCGCTCTGCCTGTCTTTCTGTCTCCGTCCCTCGCGGCCGCCCCGCCCGGCGGCCTCGGCCTTGCCCGTGCGTCAGGCCCGCCCGCCTGGCCTCGCTCGGTCTCCGTCTGTCTCCGCGGGCCTTTCTCTTGACTCGGGGTCCCGCTCGCCCCTCCGCCCTTACCATCTCCCCTTCCCCTCGCCCCCTTTCCTTCCTCCCCCCTCTCCCCACCCCCTTCTCCCGCCCCGGAGCTCGCGGTGCGTGTGCGTGTGTGTGTGTCCCTCCGCCAACGCCGCCACCTCAGCCCGGCAAATGAACTCCGTCCGAGCCGCCAACCGGAGACCCAGGCGAGTGTCGCGGCCGCGCCCGGTGCAGCAACAGCAGCAGCAGCCCCCGCAGCAGCCGCCGCCGCAGCCGCCCCAGCAGCAGCNCGACTCTTCTCCCAACCTCATAATGTTTGCTGCGCAGTTTGGCTTTAGTTGCAGAACCCCTGGGAAGGACCCGTTAAATTAAGACCTTTAAATAAATAAATATAGAATCCATCGGCCATTTCCAGCCCCCTCCCTCGCGTGAGGTGCAGTTACCCTTCCGCTCTATCGACTCCCCTCTCGCTTGTCCTCTCCTAGCATACCCCCACGCCACCATGCTGCCCCTCCGTCTCCCAGTGGGATTTGAACGCCCCTTCCTTAGAACTGGCCCCTTGTGGGAGAGAGTACGTGTGTTTGTGCCTGTGTGTGTTGTGTCCAGGGCCTAGTGAAATGTGTCATTTGGACCCAACTGTGCAGCTCTGTCTGGTAACCACCATTGTCTAAGGGCTGAGGCTCCCGGGGGTTGAATTCTTGCTTTAGCAAAATTAATGTTCAGTTCTACTTTGATGATGTTATTTGGGGAGGTTTCGGAGATGGGGTGTTGCACCTTGATCTCCAAATGTAACTATTCTGTTTATTAATTAGCTACTCTCAGTGGGAGTGGAGGTCAATACCATATTTATGTGTACGGTTGTTGTTTTAAGGAGGAGGGGGAATTGTTAGGAGACATTTTGCGTGTTTTCGTTGGTGGATTAAGGTTAATTTTACGTGCGTTGGTTGTCACACCTCCTTTGGCTGAGGGAATTAAGATTAAATGCCTTTTGAAAATTATACATTCTTTCCTTAAAAATTGTTTCTTTGTTGTGCATGATCAAAATGCCGAACAAATGAAAGAGGGAGATGATAATTGAAAAATAGTTTAAATGGTTTTCACTGGTTACTGTTACAGAAGTCCTTGTGAAAGCTATACGTTGCTTGAAAGAATGTGATCTTTCAAGCCAGTTAGAGGTCTTGTGCTACATTACTGGTAAATGTGTTTTAATGCTTCTTTGATACATTTACAGTTTTTTTTTTTGTTAATTAAAAGTACAGTTTCATCATTTCCTTTTGTATTTGCATATCACGGTTCTCCTGTGTTTCATTCAAATAATAGTCAAGTCTCAGAATTGACACTATATGTAATACAGTTGACTTTTTTTTTTTAAGCAATGACATTGGGTTGAAATCCTAGGGTAATAAGGATTCTATTGCTAGAAGTAAGCTTTTTCAAGATGTACTGATTTGTTAATTACATTAACAGTGAATCAGACTCTTTCAGCCAAACTTCGTCTGATTGTGTATTTTTAAATGTTAATTCCGAATCTTCATTTGTGTGTATTTTCAACTTAGTTGAGGTACTTATATTTGATCACTTTTCTTAATTTGTTTAAAATTATTAGCTACTGAAGTCTATTTCCTTTTGAAGTAAGAGTGACTTGGTCACACATGCCAGAGTGTCATTTTTCTTTTCATTGATATCCATAAACTGACTAAGATATTCATGAATCAGAATTTCAGTATGTACCCAACCAAATGGTAAATCAAGTTCACTGTAGAATTGTTGTTGCTTTGCTGCTGCTAGTAGAAACTGTTCTATGTTGGCACAGGGAGGAAAAGAACTGCTGATTAGCCTTCAGGGAAAATGCTATGGGTCTTTTTGGAGGGCAAATCAATGGCCTTAAGATGAGTTAAAAGACTAAAATTAGAAAAAGTTTGCTAGTGTTATGTAAAAAATAGTAATTCTTTGAAAATTGGCATTTTAAAATTAATTTTAAATGTACAGTTTGCATAATGATCAGAGGCTAGCCAAGAAGAATACTCTTTTAACAGTTGTACGAAGTATGCAAAGTGTCACTATTTCTGGTTTGGATAGGAAAGGTTTGGTTGTTGTTGGTTTGAAAATAAACCGGGTTTCATAATTTTGAACAAGGTAATTAAGGAACTACAGCTAAGCGTATGCATAGGCCCGTTTTAGTATTTGCTAACTTTTAATGGATATGTAACTCTTGCATTAGAATTTTGGATAGAGTTACATAATAGTGGATCAGAGAGCTTTCAGAGTAGGGAACTGAAGTGAGACTTAACTGTTTTAAGACAAGTTAACTCAATCTGTATATAAAAATCACTTATTTCATGTAAAGGGTGGACTTTAGGCTTCTGAGTTGTAGTAAGTTATAGGAAAGTATTTTTTTCAAGCAAAAATTCTGTCGGAACTGGTTTTTAGTTGCTTCTTTGCCCACAGGTTAATTAGTCTTAAAATTTTCCTTGATACCTCCTTTTAAAATGTATATGTTTGAGTGTTGTCATGGCCAGTGTTTGAAAAAGAGAAACAAACCATATGGAGTGAAATCTTATGAGGACTTTTTAAAGGCAAGAGATTTGCTTACACCCCAAATGGGAAATAATCAGCCTGGGTGTTCCATGGAATGCTGTCTTCTTGCATGTTATCTGAAACTGTCTGCTGTCTAAAGATGGAATACAAATCATTAGCATTTTTAGGCTTTTATTTTAAATCTTGAGTTTAGGATTTCACATACCAGTTTTAGCTAGTAGAAAATAATTTGTGTTCCACATAGGAATCCTTTGATAATATATTCCAGCTTCAGTGAAACTGAAAGTATGTGGGATTGGATTTTATATATTTGTTTTCTTTTAAAATCCTGAATGAGTTTTTGCAACTTGTTCTGCTGAATTTATCATGAAATCTATTTGGCAGTCTTGTTTAGAAATATATCTGAGGAACGCTTACAAATCTGCAGACATGCTATGTATTCTGAGCATTTTTAGGTTTTAGTTGAAATTGATTACTTTGATTAGGTATTAAATGCACATGATTTAAAATTCAAAAGTCTCTTTCCTACAACTGCCTTCAGCTCCCCAATTTTCCTACCTGGAATCAACCTATTGATTACTATGTTACTAGTTTCTCATTTATTATGTTTTACTAAAAGATGAAGTTTGACTTCTGAAAATCTTGATATGAAAGTTTTGAAAAATAAGTAATTTCCTAGTTATTGGCAAATTCATAAAGTTGAAATGTTGAAATTTTAACTGGGTTATAGTTCAAGAATTTAATGAATTATAACAGTATATTAATGGATTTTTCTATTTCTAGTCTGAAATAATCATATAGAGTAAAAATGTAATCAGTCTCTGTAATCTCCTGTTTGTGAGATTAAAATCTCACCTATGATCTTGGATTTATAGTTGTTGCCTTTTTTTTTTTAAGTGAGCTTTTAAAATAATTCATTGTATATATAGTGTTACATAAAATATTCCTTAGTGGCTGCATATTGTGTGGAGCAGTCAGGAAGCTCTTTAGTGTTCTAGTCATGCGTCCTAGTTACACTTTTCTGTGGAGTTGTCCTAGCCCATTATATTTTACCTGTAGGTTCTCCCTACTACTTACAGAGTAAGGAATTTCTGCAATCTTTCCAGATAGAAGAATTCTGGACAAGGAATCTGATTTTTCCTCTTTTAGGAATTAAGTACCATGAGTCACTGCTCTTCCATCTTGTGGCTAACCCTTCGAAATATTTACATCCGTAAGAGGAATGCCACTTAACTGTGTGTGTGTGGTGGTGGGGGGTGGCTGTTTTCTCAACACTTAAAAATTATTTGAGGAATAGAAATGCAGTAGTGACAAGACTGAAGTTAGAGTTCTGCTGGTAAGGCCTAAGGCCTGTCCCTATACTGCTTGCCTTTTTTTTTTTTTTTTTAAACTGGAAATTCTGGCAAACCCAAGGAAAGGCTAACCAGCTTGAAGACCTATCAGGTAAGGCAAGAATGGCCAGTAGATCCTGACCTGTTAGTGAGAATCCCTGAACTTAAATTTGGCAGAATTCAAAGCTAGTGAGTATTTTCTGTCTTTTCCTCTGTTTGTTTTAATTTTGGAAGTAATTTATAATAGTAAGTTATTTCACCTTGAGGTCTCTTACTGTCTTAACTGTTCTCTTTTTTATTCCTAACAAGTTACTCGTATTTTGTGTCTTATCTTGTCCCATTGGTCTCTGAAGGGTTATTCTGTTTTAGACCTTCCATTTCTCAAGTTTATCAGTCATTGAAAGTGCATTCTTGTCTTCCAGAAAACTGGTTATGTGAGGTTGTAAGGAGAGTACTCCCAAATTGTAGTTGTTACCCTCTGAAAGCAAATTTATAAAGGTGTAAAGTATAAGGGATGAGATGATTGGAGATAGTATGTTGGGAAGAGCTCAGAGTTAGAGCTAACTAGAGGTAGGTGCTAAACTTAGCCACACCACTAATGAGCTGTGTGTGTGACATGGGGCAAGAAGTGTAACCGCTCTGAGCCTTACTCTGTTATCTTTAAAATAGGGGTGGTAACACTTGTCTGACAGTAATTTAAAGATAAGAGATAGTACTGTATAGTAGATGCTCAATAAATAGCAGCTCTTTTAAATACTAAAAATAATAGTATGGAACAGAAGCAGCCATTTATAAAACTAAACCTAAGAAATAAAGTATGTATGAGTCACCGAAGAGTTTCTGATAGATCCCAAAATGCAGTCCAGGTGATGTGGTATAACCTCAGAGAAACTGATTTGCAATTGTAAATCAGTAATCTTATATTTAATGAATTGAAATATTCTTTGAAAAAAGAATAACAGAAGAAATGGGTATTTGGAGTAATAAACATGACTGTTTCTTAAGTACTAGAGTCTGTGCCAGATACTCTTATATACTATACCTCTTAGCAATTCTGTACAATGACTGTGCCACAGCAGTGATTGTACTTAGTAAGTAGCAGAGAATTTCAAAAATGATTTATATATCCTAGTCTTTCCATCAAAAGGAGATGCTGAAATACATTTGACTGAGTATCTTCATCACCTCCAGAGAAAAGAATATCCTAACTCTTGCAGCACATCGGTCTCCTATCCTACCTATCTGATCGAAGGCTGATACAGTAGTACGATGCCAATGATAGTTAAATCATTCGGTTTCACATTTCTGAGTAGCTTTCTGATTATAATTTTACCTCATGTTTCCAGATGAGTTTGCAGTGATTGGCCCGCATGTTTTTCCAGTTTGTTGATGAGATCACTAAGCAGTCATTGTACAAAGAAGGTTAGATTTCCCTTGAATTACTCATAAGTTATGAATAAAGGGTGTTAAGTCATTTTTTAGCTCATAGTTATAGACTGGACTGTTTCAGGAAGGAGAAAAATGTGAGTTAATTAGACTTCAGTAGGAATTTTGACAGATTTGTAGACTAAGTACTCTTTACTCTTTTCTCACCATAATTTGGTGTCCTTACATGCACAACTTGATGTCTTTACATGCATAGCTTGAGGTTTTTGTATAAATTTGGTTAATATATGTGCTTGAATTTAATCCTTAGAAAATAGAGAAATGAAACCAACTAACTTCTTTTACGTAATTTATTTTAATTGAAGGCAAATGTTGAAAATATTTACTTTGAAAATGAATATGTTGTGTGTTTTTTTATTTTAAAAGATGCGCAAGTAAGATAGTATAGTTAAAAGCAAACTTGTATCATATCATGTAAGTTAGTTGCTTATTCTCTCAGGTTCTAAAAATCCAATTATCAAATGTTCTGCTTTTCTAGCAAATGGAAAATGGTATGACCGTGTTCAACAGAGTAGAAAACATTAATAAACACTGTAAACTGGAGGTTAAGCCTTAAAACATTAATGGGACTTCCCTGGTGGCCCAGTGGTTAAGACTCTGTACTTTCAATGTGGGAGGCATAGGTTCAGTCCCCGATCAGGGAAGTTCTGCATGCTGCATGCACTGTGTGGCCAAAAAAAAATATTTTTTAATGTATACTTTCACATCTCATTAGAGATGAAGTGCCATTCATCTTTTCTGTGAGGAAAGGCAACTTTTCTCAAAGTTTAGAAATGGGGTAAGAAGCTGCTTTAAAATTATTTTTCTGGTAATGGTGGTAATCTAGCTTTCTTGTAGTGTACACTCAACCCTCAGATGGTTGAGTTGGGTTGTATCAATCTTTGCTGAAAGTTTGTGAGGAACTATGTGAATTCAGCCTTTGGTGTTGGTTTCTTTAGTATGATGTGTTGCTGGCTGACTTGAATCAGTTTAGCCTTTGCTGACTCTACTTGGGTTTAGATAAGAGAACTCTTTGCACTCAAGTATTGATTTTGTATCTTGCATCCATACTATATAATTGTGTGTGTATGTATGTGTAAGAACACATGGCCTTATGAGGCTCTTAACACTTAGGAGTAAGCAAGTGGGGGAAAGGAAAGACATAGTCACCTATTGTAGCTTGAGGATTGGGGGTTGTGTGTGTGTGTGTGTGTATGGCTTCCCTGGTGTGTGTGTGTGTGTGTGTGTGTGTGTGTATATGGCTTCCCTGGTGGCAGCTAGTTACTAGTAATTGATCTACATTTCTTAAAAAAGAAAATAAAATAAGAAGTGAGTAGAATTTAACAATGGCAAGTGGGAGTCATTCAAGTTTATATTGTGGTAGAGAAGATCAAAGAAGACTTGTTTAAAATAAATGAGAGTAGGTGAAGACAGTATATTTTGAAATTTAGTATTTTTGGCAAACTGTATGATAAAAGAAATTGTGGAATTGCTCATTTTTCTTCTTTGTATAGAAGAACTTTCTTACAGTTTTTAGTTAGAAGTGGACACACAACTTTGAATCACTGTGTCATACACTGAAACTTATATAACACACCTGAAACTTACATAATAGTTGTACATCCACTGTGCCTCAATTTTTAAAAAGTTGTGTGTGTATGTGTCCTTAGGCATGTCTGACTGTTTGTGACTCCATGGACTCTATAGCACACCAGGCTCCTCTGTCCATGGAATTTTCCAAGCAAGAATACTGGAGTGGGTTGCCATTTCCTCTTTTAGGGGGTCTCCCAACCCCAGGATCGAACCTGTGTATTTTGCATTGACGGGTGGATTCTTTACCACTGTGCCACTTGGGAAAGCCCCAAAAAGGTTGTGTGTGAGTGACCGATATCTTTTTAGTCCTTTGAAATGGATTTGCAATTTGAAAAAACTGATTATTTGGTCAAATTTTGATATTTTAAGCCCAGTAAAATTGATAGGAGAAATAAGCAATTTGGAGAAAGACTCTGTAGGAAGGAGTGCTCTCTCACAGGCAAAATGAGCACATCAGAGGAGAGGGAGGCTGGACGATTTGTTTTTTGTTTTGTTCAAGAATTGCTTACCTTATATGTTTATTTTCCCTGATGAAGTACTTCTGAACCTTAGCTTTTTCTGAAGTTTTACTTTTTTTTCCCCCAAAAGAATAATTTTGAGTTGATTGGAGAAAAGAGAAAGAATTTGAGCAGGTACAAATGACAATATGTGTAAGTCATTTACATTAGCAGTGGTAATTTGGATTAGAAACTGTCTTTACATGAACAGAGGAGCCTGGTGGCCTACAGTCCATGGGGTCACAAAGAGACACGACTGAGCAACTGAACCAGGCAACTTGCATATGGATATGAATATATAACTTTATATAATCTGTATGTGTATGTACTATATATAAATATAACTACATTTAAATTGTAGACATACAGTTTAAGTATTACAATTAAGTTGTAGAAATACAATTAGAAATTCTACAATTTAAGTTGTAGAAGTAATTTTTATGAGCTTTTTTTTTAACTTAAAGTTTTGGTGAAAGTATACAAGTACACAGAAATCACTGATACAGCTTGTTGCCTTTTTGCAAAATGAACATGTCTGTGTAATCAGTAATACCTAAATCAAGAAATAAAATATTACCAACATCCTAGATGGGCAAAACTTCTATTTACTTTATAAGAAATGGAAGATAAAACATCTTTAAGACAAATATGGATATGGCCCCTTTATGTTGTTACAACAATTTATTTCAGATACTAGTGTTTTTCTTAAATCTAGATATTTTCGCTTGTGTATCCTTTAACATAGAGAAAGCAATGGCAACCCACTCCATTCTTGCCTGGAGAATCCAATGACAGAGGAGCCTGGTGGGCTACAGTCCATGGAGTCACAAAGAGTTGGACATGGCTGAGCAACTAACACACACACTTCCATTAACAATCCAATGTTAGGAAGCTTACCCATCAACTTAATATGCTGAAGTTTTCCCCAAAGATCATTGTTGTTGTTCCGTCACTAAGTCATATCCATCTCTTGGAGACCCCTTCACTATCTCCTGAAGTTTGATCAGATTCATGGCCATTGAGTTGGCAATGCCATCCAACCATCTCATCCTCTGTTGCCCGCTGCTCCTTCCCCTCACTCTTTCCCAGCAACAGGGTCTTTTCCAAAGAGTCAGGTCTTCCATCAGGTGGCCAGAGTATTGGCGCTTCAGCGTCATTCCTTCTAGTGAATATTCCTTTAGGATTGACTGGTTTGATCTTCTTGCTGTCCAAGGGACTTGCCAGAGTCTTCTCCAGCACCATAGTTCAAAAGCATAAATTTTTCAGTCAAAGATCATAGGTTAGGTTATTTTGAGGAGAGGGGAAATCTTGTTTTTTATATTTAAGAATTGTAAAAACTAATGTGGAGCTTAATATGTGATTCTGAGTCTTCATTCCAAAAACTGTTGTTTCTCTTTACTACTGCCATAAGTATTTTTGATTCTCCATTTCAGTTTGTAACTACTTTTTCTAACTACTGTTAGTAGTTCACACTGTTTCTAACTACTTTTTTAAACTTGGTTTAACTCCTGTGAAAATATTTTGATATTGCTTGGTCAGTTATTTTATTTCTTTTTCTGTGTATTTTGTCATCCTTTGTTATCTAACATTCAACTTATTTTTAAATTATAAAACTTTCACAGAAAAATTGTGGCACATTTTACTTTCAGAATTGTATTTTTAGTCCTTGACCAGATCTCTTCATTCCTTTCACATGGGAAGAAGGTGTAAAAGTGCCTCTGCCAGCATCATTGATAAGTTCTTCATCAAGTTAAAGCTTGTGCTGAAGTGCTAGTGATTTATAAGCTTGTACACTTTATGATACAAGTATCCCCTGAGAATGACAGATGACCTCTGTTCTTAAGGAACTACTTGCTTGAAACTGATGATACAGTAGCCTTAGATACCAGAGGAGTAAGATTTCATTATTTCATGTCTGCTCTTTCAGCACTTAACAGTCCAGTGTTAGTACTAACAGTTGTTCTTTCTTGTCTGCAACAAGCAGTGTGAAAATTGTCACCTTCCTTTCTATTTTATCTTATTATTATTTTAACATATAGCCACATTCAGTAATTGTTGCTTGTTAAATTTGGTAGGGATAGGAGCTTTTCAAAGTGGCTTGCTTATACTTTTTTCTGCAGTGGTTTCTCATTTTTGCAGTATTTTTTTTTTAATTAGGAGATTTTAAATAAGTTAACTTTTGAAATGCTCTGAAACCCTTCCTGTATCATTTGCGTTACCAATATAAATCAGCAAGATCTAAATTTGGGTGGTGGTAGTGTTCTAGGGATTGAATGTAAATAGCATTTCAGATCAAGATGTCTTGTAAATAAGTGGGTTGATACTGTTTTCATTGTCTTCTGGTATATATTTTTAAAGAATGAGTGTGTATGTGTATCTGGCATTTCATTTGTAACTTTATCATTAGACAGTTTGCAAGACCAAAGTTTCTTAGTGGATTTTTCATTTAGGTGCTATTAAGATAAAGTTTTGTTAGGACTCCCTACTCTTTCCTGTATGTTTTACCCTTTAGTTATTCATTGAATTACCTTTGTGCCACACTTAGAAAGTTGCTGCAACCTAAATACTAAGCCAAGTTGTGGTGCTTTGATGTAACTGAGAAAGAAACATGTACCAAGTAAAGGAAACTACTCAGAATTGGAGTCATTCATCTTGTTTTCATGGTATTTGTCCTTCATTACATTCATTGTTTTGCCCTTACATCTAGAAACTGAGACTAGGTTAAAGTTAGATCGTGTTGCTAGAATTTAAGCTCAATTGCAGAAATAAACAACACTTTCAGGTTTTTCATAGCATCTGTAATCCCACATACCTAGTAGTTGTAGCTCTCAGGATGCTTTATTGGATTTTTCTGATTCTCTCTCAGTATCTCTGTTGCTGTTTCTCACAGGGAACCTGTTGTCTGTTTCTGAGTTATTTGGTTTGAGAACCTATTAGCTGAAGTCTTTAATGCTGAAAAACTGAGCTTGGAGATCTGGAGGTAGTGAATTTAGTCTGAGTCTATAAAGTTAAGTCTGGTTTTAGAGGGCTAGAAAAATGTCACACACCAATCATAGACATAATTTGATAACATACGCATCAACAATGAAACTGGGAACGTGTACTCTTGATATTGTGAAGTGTCTAAAATTGTTTGGTAAAATGTTAACAATAATGTCTTAGGATGATGTAAGTGAGATGATTTTTTTAATTCTTCCTGTAATTTTTTGTTTTTCAAAGACTGTATGGAATCTGGAAAGGGGGAGGAGTGTGTGTGTGTGTGTGTGTAAGAATTTAGTAGTTCTAATTGTGATGCGAAGTTCTACTTGGTTTGATGACATAGTCCCCATGTGGGTCATTTTAAATGTGAATAAAAGCTTAAAACTCTACATTTTTCAATGCTATAAGTGTGTTTTAAATGCATATTTATGGACATTTTGGGTTTTTATATTCGTTATAACTTTAGGATAGTTATATAACTGTGCCATATATAGGAAATGAGGATAACTGGTGATCAGAAAGTCAGAATTCAGAATTTAAAACAAAATTTGGTATTTGGAAGTTTGAGCCAATGATTCTGTCTTTTCAGGATGTCTGTAGCAGTAGGTTGTGGTAGTAAATACATAAAAATAAAATTTCAATTTGCATGCCTGACTGAATGATGAAAGTTGGAAATTTAGTGTGCAAACAAACTGAATAATTAGGCGAATAAAAGATGTATTATTGTTCACAACAGATGGATGCTTGTTTTGTACCCTGGTGGTAAGGGTTCATGACTATTTGATAATTTTATATGGGAGAATATTTTATTTTCATAGAACTGGTATTAGCGCTGAAGAAATTAATGGCTATCAGTTAATTAAGTTCAAACAGAAATTGCTAAGGGAAATCGTTTCATTGTTGCCAGTTTTTTAAAAAACCACATCCTTTCCTTTCTAAGATATTATATTCGCAGAAGTTTTAGATTGTGGGATCTAATGAGTTTGGGAATGAATTAAAACCTGGCAATGTCTTTCAAAAAATATGGACCTTTGAAGTTTAAATTTAGTAATTAAATTAGGAATTAACACATCTCAACGCTCACCTGACTAGTCTTCTGATTTCTTATAGAGTCTTTATAAACCTAAACCAAGAGAAAACAAGCATTTTCCTCAAAATACACTAGAACTTCCATTGAATGAGGTCAGCTGTTTGGCTTTTTTGTTTTGTTTTTAGAGTTCACTTTAGTTGCTCAGTCGTGTCCGACCCTTTGCAACCCCATGAACCAGCACGCCAGACCTCCCTGTCCATCACCAACTCCTGGAGTCCACCCAGACCCATGTCCATTGTGTTGGTGATGCCATCCAACCATTTCATCCTCTGTCGTCCCCTTCTCCTCCTGCCCTCAATCTTTCCCAGCATCAGGGTCTTTTCAAATGAGTCAGCTGTATGCATCAGGTGGCCAGAGTATTGGGAGTTTTCAGCTTGAACATCAGTCCCTCCAGTGAACACGCAGGACTGATTTCCTTTGAAAGTGAAAGTGAAGTCACTCAGTTATGTCCGACTCTTTGCAATCCCATAGACTGTAGCCCGCCAGGCTCTTCTATCCATGGGATTCTCCAGGCAAAAATACTAGAGTGGGTTGCCATTTCTTTCTCCAGGGGATCGTTCCGACCCAGGGATTGAACCCAGGTCTCCTGCATTGCAGGCGGACACTTTAACCTCTGAGCCGCCAGGGAAACATATGGTTTATGGCTTCCCAGGAGGCTCAGTAGTAAAGAACCTGATTGCCAATGCAAGGAGACGCAGGAAACTTGGGTTCAGTCCCTGGATCACGAACATCTCCTGAGGTAGGAAATGGTAACCCACTCCAGCATTCTTGCTGGGAGAATCCCATGGACAGAGGAGCCTGGTGGGCTGCAGCCCATAGGACTGCAAAGAATTGCACACAGCTGAGCATGAACATATGTTAATATGGTTTAAGGCAAATCAGTCATTAAATGTAGATTCTAGGTAATCAGCATGGTTTTATGAAGAACTGATTACAGATAAATGTAAAGTATTTTTCTGTAATAGTGACTTTTGGTAGGTGAAGAGAGAACAAGAACAACAGAGCCAGATTTAAATAAGACATTTTATTCTTTTATGAAGGAGTCATATTGATGTTGTGGCAGTTGGGAGAACTTTTTAAAAGTTGTGTTGTATGGAATCTACAACTTTTAAAAATAGTGCTAGACATTTGGAAATAGATACTTACTAAATGGTTCTTTCTATTTCTTTTCCGTCTCCTGGACTCAAATTTGTTCACATAATCACTGATTTAAGTGACTGAGCATATTAACTTCATGGCTTGCTGCTACTGCTGCTGCTGTTGCTAAGTTGCTTCAGTCGTGTCCAGCTCTGTGCGACCCCATAGACTGCAGCCTACCAGGCTCCCCCGTCCCTGGGATTCTCTAGGCAAGAACACTGGAGTGGGTTGCCATTTCCTTCTCCAGTGCACGAAAGTGAAAGTGAAGTCACTCAGTCGTGTCCAACCGTCAGCGACCCCATGGACTGCAGCCTACCAGGCTCCTCCATCCATAACTTCATGGATGAGTTCTTAAAAGGTGATAAGGTTGAGTACTTAAAAAACCAAAAATAGAAGTCAAGATATTTTGAGTAGTCTAAGAAAAAAGGAATAAACAAATGGGCTTCAATCTTTGTAGAAATAACCAAAAAATGAGTAGTAACTAAGAAAGGTTGAGCCAGAAGAATTAAGCAGAAAGTGATTTGGTATATAGTTGAACGAATCATGCTAAAGTATGTGTGCACATGTAAACACATGGTATAGTATCATAGTAGTTTTGGAATGATTGGGAAAATACATGTATTAGGAAAACATGTTATCTTAAAGAGGAACAAGCTAAATGGTAAGTTATGAGTTACTTTCAGAGAAAGTAAAAAACTGTCTCTTTTAAAATTGCATTTAAAAAAAGAATAAACCTGATCAAGAAAGGTGAAAGACTTAGATGCTGTGAACTAGGTAACATTGATAAAGGAAACTGAGGATGATTCAAAGAAATGAAGATATCCCATACTTCTGGATTAGAAGAATCAATATTGTTAAAATGGCCATACTACCCAAAGCAATCTGCAGATTTAATGTGACCCCTATCAAATTACCCTTGGCCTTTTTCACAGAACTAGAACAAATAATTCTAAAATTTATATGGAACCATAAACTGACTCAGAATTACTAAAGCAGTCCTGAAGAAAAAGAACAAAGCTGAAGGCGTAATTCTCCCAGCCATCAGACAATACTGCAAAGCTACAGGAATCCAAACAGCATGGTATTGGCACAAAAACAAATATGTGGATAAGTGGAACAAAATTGAGAGCCCAGAAATAAACCCACATACCTACCAATCAGTTAACCTTCAACAAAGGAGGCAAGAATATACAATGGAGAAAAAAGTATCTTTAGTAAGTTGTGTTGGGAAAACTAGACAGCTGCATGAAAATTAGTGAAGTTAAAACACTTAAATCATACAGGAAAATAAACTCAAAATGGGTTAAAGACTTTATGACGCATGACACAATAAAACAGAGGACGTGGGCAAAAAACGTTTTCTGACATAAATTGTACCAGTGTTTTCTTAGGCCAGTCTCCCAAGGCAATAGAAATAAAAGCAAAAGTAAACAAATGGGACCTGATCAAACTGAGAAGCTTTTACACAGTGAAAGAAACCATAAACAAAACTATAAGGCTGGGAGAAAATGCTTGCAAACAATGCAACCAGCAGAGGCTTAATTTACAAAATATACCAACAGCTCATACAACTCAATAACAACAACAATACCCCAAATCAAAAAATGAGCAGAAGACCTAAACAGACATTTCTCCAAAAGAGATATACAGGTGGCCAACAGGCACATGAAATGATGCTCAACATTGCTATTTATTAGAGAAATACAAATCAAAACAACAATGAGGTATCATCTCGCAGCAGTCAAAATGGTCATTATTTTAAAAAATCTATATGTAACAAAAGCTGGAGAGGGTGTGGAGAAAAGGGAACTCTCCTACACATTTGGTAGAAATGTAAATTGGTACAGCCACTATGGAAAACAGTATGGAGATTCCTTAAAAAACTAGAGTTGCTATATGATCCACTAATCCCACTTGTGGGCATATATCCAGGGAAAATGAATTTGAAAGACACCTGCACCCTGATGTTCATAGCAGCACTGTTTGCAATAGCCAAGACGTGGAAGCAACCTAAATGACCATTTTCAGATGAATAGGTAAAGAAGATGTGGCATATATGCACAATGGAACAGTACTCAGACATTAAAAAAAAAGAATGAAATAGTGTCATTTGCAGCAACATGAATGGACCTGGAGATTATCATACTAGGTGAAGTAAGAGAAAGACAGATACCATATGTTATCACTTATATGTGGAATCTAAAATATGACACATATGAACTTGCTAACAAAACAGACTCACATATATAGAAAACAAATTTATGGTTACCAAAGGGGAAAGACAGTGGGAAAGATAAATTAGTTTTAGATTAGCATATACAAACTACTGTATATCCATATAAAATAGATAAACCAGGTCCTACTGTATAGTACAGGGAACTATATTCAATATCCTGTAATAGACCATAATGGAAAAGAATATAGAAAAGATCTGTGCATACCCACATAGATACATAAACTGAATCACTTTGTTGTATACCAGAAACTAACACAACCTTGTAAATCAACTATACTTCAACTTTTTTTAAAAAATTACTTTCACGTGACTGAAAGTCTTAAAAATGTTGCTCAGTTATTTTTCTGTGTGCTCAGAAGATAGCTAGAGAAAATGATTTTAAGTTAGATTAATGACCTGTACTGGTGTAAATAACATCTCACTAAAGATTAGGTACTTCTTTGGTGGCAGCTGTTAGTATTAGGTGTTTTAATTAAATCTTAGAGATGGCAAATTAGAAATTATAGAATGTTGGCAATTGAACAATAGAGCCAATTCTTGAGATTTATTCATTTGTTCAGGTTGGAATTAATATTGGAATTAATACACAGATTTCCTCACTCCCAATCAGTGATGATGGTGGCATCTGTTCTTGTTCTGGAATTTTATTTTCATTCTGTTAATTTTTCAGTTTAGTGATTTGTTGAGTCTATTGATCTGATAAACTTTTCTGTAATTCGTTAGTTTAAACAGAAATTTTTAAAAAAAATTTTTTTTTTTTTTAAGAATACTTAGTTAAAAAGAACATGCAAATAAAATTATGGTTTACCTCTTACTGATTGACTTAAATTTTTTTTTTTTTTTCGGGTTTTGGCTGTGACTGGTTGAGGGGGAAAAAGCAATTTTACTATGCAGTATAAAGTAAACCATGTTGATGACAGGTTCATGTGGTGGTTCCCAGTGTAATTAATTTCAGATGCGTAAAAACTGGTTAATGCTATTGAAGAGGTAAGAGTTTTTCTTCACTGTGAATTCAAGTGTCCGTTTATAATACTGGTGGTATTTCAGATCAATAAGGAAGTGATTTACTGTTCACTAAATGATATTGAGACTTGATTATTCCTTTGGAAAAACATTCAGTTAATTTCCTACTTTGTACAGTAACAAATACATTCCAAATGATTAAAGAGTGCAAATATTTTTTAATTAGGTATAACATGAGATCTACTTTTTAAACAAAATTTTAAGTATATAATACAGTATTGTTAACTATAGGTAAGATATTGTATATCAGATCATGAGAACTTAATTTATCTTTCATAATTGAAACTGTATACCCATTGAGTAGCAGCTCTCCATTTCCTCTTTCCCCTGGCCCTTCTGCTATCTACTTCTGTGAGTTTGACTACTTTAGATACTTAATAGTATTTGTCCTTTGTAACAAGCTTATTTCACTTAGCATAATGTCCTACTAGTAAGAGCTCAGTGTTTTTGTTTAACTATAGAAGAATAAGAAGAAAGTACTTTTCGTGTAAGCAAGGCCAGAAAAATCCAAAAGTCATTAAAGAAACATCAGGAGATTGACTATACAAAATAAATTGAAAGTTCTATGGAAGAGAGGTGCTAAAAACAAAGTTAACACAAATGAAAGACTGGAAAAAAAATTTACCCTTATTTACCATATAATATATGAGTCTTTTGAAAATTTTTATTCATTCTTTTTTTTTTTTTTTGGCTGCACTAAGTTTTTCATTGCTGTGCTCGGACTTTCGCTGGTTGCAAGCTTCTAATTGAGGTGGCTTCTCTTGTGGGATACAGGCTCTTGGGCACTCAGGCTTCAGAAGTTGCAGCCCTCCAGCTCTAGAGTGTGCCTCAGTAGTTGTAGTATATGCATCTGCAATCTTCCTGGACTAGGGATCAAATTCGTGGTAGGCGAATACTTATCCACTGGACCACCTAGGATGTCCCTATATGAGTCTTTATTAAAAAATTTTTTGAGATAAAATATAGCTTATTGAACTGAATCCTCTTTTAAAAAAATACCTTCCATCCCATTCCCCTCCTCACTCTCACCCTTCTCAGAAACAACCACTGTTGTGAATTTGATAAGGGCCTGTTCATTCCTTGTAAAAAGAACTTATACATTTACGTGCATCTGTAAACATGTATGCTTATAGTTGTTGCTGTGGGAAAGGAAGCTTGCTTTCGACATGTTTATGGCTTGGTGGGATAAACAAATATGAAATACCTCAAGAGACATTTAATGTATAAGGGCCAAGTGAGTGGTATAAATCATGAGTGTCTGGCACTCTAGAAATTTTCAAATGATTCCTAAATGAATTGATGAATATAGAGTTATAGGAAACTTTAAAATTAAGTCAGTTCTTTTCCTTTGTACTTCTGTTCCCCAGAGATAACTATTAATTGTATATGTTTGTGTTTACTTTTAAATTTAACACGTATATATAAATACACATACTTCTATCATTAAAAAGAAACCATACTATGTAATAATTTATAAATTGTTTTTCTTTTTGCTTGAATATATCCTGGTATTTTTTTAAATAACAATATAAAAATTTGTCTCAGTCTTTTTTAGTTGAACAGTCCATTATGTGAATATACCACAATTTGTATTAAATGTATCTCTGTTGATTAATATTTAGGTACTTTTTTTTCCCCTATGATAGAATTGCAGTGAACATCTTTGTACAAATGTCTTTCTTTATATGTTTACATCACAATTTCAGTTCATATAAGTGAATTATTGAGTCAAAGGGATATTTGCATTTTTTTCTTCCAGTTTTATTGAGATATAGTTGGCATGAAGCACTATATAAGTTTAACATGTACAGCATAATGATTTGACTTACATATACCATGAAATGATTATCATAAGTTTTGTGAATATCTATCATCTCATACAGATACAAAATTAAAGATATAGAAAAAGTTTTTTTCCTTGTGATGAGATCTCTTAGGATTTACTGTTAACTTTGATATATAACATAGAGCAGTATTATACTTATCATGTTTATATTACATCCCTAGTATCTATTTTATAATTGAAAGTTTGTATCTTTTGACCACTTTCATCTAGTTCCTCCTTCCCAGTGCCCCACCGCTGATAACCACAAATCTGATCTTACTCTTTTGCAAGTTTGATTTTTTAGATACAATAGATCCACAACACTTTGTTAAGTTCCTATTACCAAATTTGTCTAAAAAAAAAAAAAATCCCACTATTAAGGAAACTAGTCTGAGAGCTAAAATGGTTTGTAAAGACTTCTCAGAGAAAGCAGGTAATTGAAGAAGATCTTGAGGATTGAGTATGTCACGAAAAAAGGGGAAAAATGACATTTTTAGTAAGAGGAAATGGGCTAGACAGACAGCATAGAAGAGTTACCGGGGCAGAGATTTTCGCTCAGTGTGCACACTCTGTTCATCTCTCAGTTTACTTTATGTGGGTGTTTCTTTTCCACTAAGGAGGTTAGAATTAGTCACTCTTTTGTCTATCTAAGGCTTTTCTCTACCACCTGTGAATTAATCTAAATCCTTTATCCCAGTCTTTCACACTTTGGCTGCCTATTTTTCTTCCATATGATTCGTCTCTTGACAGACTCATATGCATTGCTAATCTCACAGACACACACACACAAAGCTATAAAATTTTGAAGTCAGTTGTTGCTTAAGTATTTGATCACTTTTTACCCCCATGCCTTCTTGATAGCTTCTCATATCCCAGAGTCATTTACAATTGTTGGTAGGTCCATTTATGCTTAATGTGTGAAGGAATATGAGTAAAGATGTGATAATATTTTTTTAGTAAGCTTATCTTGTTCTACACTCTGAATGTTTTGCTAATACTATTTGGCAGAGTTTCTGAAAAATCACCAGAATGTATTTTCCTTACAAATAAATGTCTAATATCAGTGAAGAGATTTGTAATACACAATAGAAACTGTGTATAATTCTCATTATAATAGGGCTTCCCTGTTAGCTCAGACAGTAAAGAATCTACTTACAATGCAGGAAACCTGGGTTTGATTTCCTGGGTCAGGAAGGTCCCCTGGAGAAGGAAATGGCACCTCACTCCAGTTTTCTTGTCTGGAGAATCCCCATGGACAGAGGGTTCTGACTGGCTACAGTCCATGGGGTCGCAAGAGTTGGACACAATAAGTGACTAACATTTTCACACTTTTCACAGTTGTAATGTTAATAGGCATCGTTTATTGATGACTTTATTTCAAGCAGACACTAAGTGCTGGTTTTATTCAACAGTTTCCATCATATGGACAATATACCTGTTTTACATTTGAGAAAAACAGAAGTTTAACAAATTTAACCCCCAGGACCAAGTAAATGGCAACCACAGGATTAGAATCCATGTCTTTCTAATTAAACAGCCTGAATAAAGGTTGAATCACTATATTATACTATATCAGTAATCAATATCTCCCATGTATAACTTTTCAAAAACACATTTCTAGGAAATATTTGTTACATAAAAATGATTACTAATGGCATTGCAGTTACCTGCTTTTAGAAAGCAAGGAGTAATGAATAATCACTTATGCATTTCCCAAGAAAACTGAAAATTCAGAAAAGCGTGAAGAGAAATTGAAAATTAGCAACAATCACCCTAGAGGAAACTTCCCTGGTGATCCAGTGGCTAAGAATGTTGGTCCCAATGCAGGGGGCCCAGGTTTGATCCCTGGTCAGGGAACTAGGTCCTACATGCCACAATGAAGAGTTCACATGCCACAACTAAAGATCCCACATGCTGCAACTGAGACCCAGCACAGTCAAGTACATAAGTAAATGTTAAATTAAAAAAAAAAAACTAGAGAAAATTTACACATTTCTTTTTACTTGCTATAAATATAATAAGATGTAGAAATATATGTAGTATCGTGTAACATTTTCATTGGAATGGTATATACAATTTTGTGCTCTTCCTTATTTAACGTTATTTTCCTAATATAAATATATATGCATGTATGTGTGTATTCTTTGAAAATGGGTATCAGTGGCTGCACTTTTAAAACTTTTTTATTTATATTTGGCCATACTGGGTCTTCGTTGCTATGCAAGGGCTTTCACTAGTTGCGAAGAGCAGGGTCTATTCTCTAGTTGCAATGTGTGGGTGTCTCATTGAGGTTTCTTCTCTTGATTTAGGTCATACCTGAATGGTCTAGTGGTTTTCCCCACTTTCTTCAATTTAAGTCTGAATTTGGCAATAAGGACTTCATGATCTGAGCCACAGTCAGCTCCCAGTCTTGTTTTTGCTGACTATATAGAGCTTCTCCATCTTTGGCTGCAAAGATTATAATCAGTCTGATTTTGGGGTTGACCATCTGGTGATGTCCATGTGTAGAGTCTTCTCTGTGTTGTTGGAAGAGGGTGTTTGCTATGACCAGTGCATTCTCTTGGCAAAACTCTATTAGCTTTTGCCCTGCTACATTCTGTACTCCAAGGCCAAATTTGCCTGTTCTTCCAGGTGTTTCTTGACTTCCTACTTTTGCATTCTAGTCCCCTATAATGAAAAGGATATCTTTTGAGGGTGTTAGTTCTTAAAGGTCTTGTAGATCTTCATAGAACCGTTCAACTTCAGCTTCTTAGCGTTACTGGTCAGGGCATAGACTTGGATTACCGTAATATTGAATGGTTTGCCTTGGAAACAAACAGAGATCATTCTGTCGTTTTTGAGGTTGCATCCGAGTACTGCATTTCGTTGTTGACTGTAATGGCTACTGTATTTTTCTAACGGATTCCTGCCCACAGTAGTAGATATAATGGTCATCTGAGTTAAATTCACCCATTCCAGTCCATCTTAGGTCGCTGATTGCTAGAATGTGGATGTTCACTCTTGCCATCTCCTGTTTGACCACTTCCAGTTTGACTTGATCCAATATGCGCTGGATCATCGAAAAAGCAAGAAATTTCCAGAAAAACATCTATTTCTGCTTTGTTGACTATGCCAAAAAGCCTTTGACTGTGTGGATCACAATAAACTGTGGAAAAATCTGAAAGAGATGGGAATACCAGACCACCTGACCTGCCTCTTGAGAAAGCTGTATGTAGGTCAGGAAGCAACAGTTGGCACTGGACATGGAACAACAGACTGGTTCCAAATAGGAAAAGGAGTACATCAAGGGTGTGTATTGTCACCCTGCTTAATTAACTTCTATGCAGAGTACATCATGAGAAATGCTGGGCTGGATGAAGCACAAGCAGAATCAAGATTGCCGGGAGAAATATCAATAACTTCAGATAGGCAGATGACACCACCCTTATGGCAGAAAGTGAANCACTGGACATGGAACAACAGACTGGTTCCAAATAGGAAAAGGAGTACATCAAGGGTGTGTATTGTCACCCTGCTTAATTAACTTCTATGCAGAGTACATCATGAGAAATGCTGGGCAGAAATCAAGATTGCCGGGAGAAATATCAATAACTTCAGATAGGCAGATGACACCACCCTTATGGCAGAAAGTGAAGAAGAACTAAAGAGTGAAAGAGGAGAGTGAAAAAGTTGGCTTAAAGCTCAACATTCAGAAAACTAAGATCATGGTATCCGGCCCCTTCATTTCGTGGCAGATAGATGGGGAAACAGTGGCTGGCTTTATTTTGAGGGGCTCCAAAATCACTGTAGATGGTGATTGCACCCATGAAATTAGAAGATGCTTACTCCTTGGAAGGAAAGTTATGACCAACCTAGACAGCATATTAAAAAGCAGAGACATTACTTTGCCAACAAAGGTCCGTCTAGTCAAGGCTCTGGTTTTTCCAGTAGTCATGTATGGATGTGAGAGTTGGACTGTGAGGAAAGCTGAGCGCCAAAGAATTGATGGCTTTTGAACTGTGGTGTTGGAGAAGACTTGAGAGTCCCTTGGACTGCAAGGAGATCCAACCAGTCCATCCTAAAGGAGATCGGGTGTTCATTGGAAGGACTGATGTTGAAGCTGAAACTCCAGTACTTTGGCCACCTCATGTGAAGAGCTGACTCATTTGAAAAGATCCTGATGTTGGGAAAGATTGAAGGCAGGAGGAGAAGGGGACGACAGAGGATGAGATGGTTAGATGGCATCAACTCCGGGAGTTGTTGATAGACAGGGAGGCCTGATGTGCTACGGTTCATGGGGTTGCAAAGAGTCGAACACAACTGAGCGACTGAGCTGACCTCTTGTTGTAGAGCACAGGTTCTAGTGTACTCGGGCTTCAGATTTTGTGGCTCTTGGTTTCTAGAACACGAACTCAGTAGTTGTGATATATGGGCTTAGTTGCCCCAGGGCATGTGGAATCCTCCTGGACCAGGGATCAAACCCATGTCCCTCTGCATTGGAAGGTGGATTCTTAACCACTGGACCAACAAGGAAGTCTCGCATGATATGTTTTATGTATCCTTGAATTTATTTTATCTTTCCTTTATTGTTAGGTTACTTCTTTGTTGTTCAGTCGCTCAGTAGCATCCGACTCTTTGTGACCCCATGGACTATAGCACGCCAGCCTCCCCTGTCCTTCACCATCTCCTGGAATTTGATCAAACTCCTGTCCATTGAGCTGGTGATGCCATCCAAGTATCTCGTCGTCTTTAGTCCCCGACTCCTCCTGCCTTCAGTCTTTCCTAACATCAGAGTCTTTCCTAATGAGTCAGTTCTTCGCATCAGGTGGCCAGAGTATTGCAGCTTCAGCACCAACCCTTCCAGTGAATATTCAGGGTTGATTTCCTTTAAGATTGACTGGTTTGATCTACTTGCTATCTAAGGGACTCTTAAGAGTCTTCTCCAGCACCACAGTTCAAAAGCGTCAGTTCTTTGACGCTCAGCCTTCTTATGGTCCAACTCTTACATCCATACATGACTACTGGAAAAACCATAGCTTTGACTATATGGACCTTTGTCACCAAAGCAATGTCTCTGCTTTTTAATACGCTGTCTAGGTTTGTCATAGCTTTTCTTCCAAGGAACAAGCATCTTTTAATTTCATGGCTGTAGTCACCATCTGCAGTGATTTTTGGAACCCAAGAAATTAAGTCTGTCAGTTTTTCCATTGTTTCCCTATTTGCCATGAAGTAATGGGATCTTAGGTTTTTGAATGTTGAGTTTTAATCCAGGTTTTTCACTCTCCTTTTTGCCTTTCATTAAGAGGCTCTTTAGTTCCTCCTCACTTTCTGCCATAAGGATGGTATCATCTGCATATCTGAGGTTATTGATATTTCTCCCAGTAATCTTGATTCCAGCTTGTGTTTCATCCAGCCTGGCATTTCACATGATGTACTCTACATTGAAGTTAAATATGCAGGATGGCAGTATATAGCCTTTCCCAATTTGGAACCAGTCTTTTGTTCCATGTCCAGTTCTAACTGTTGCTTCTTGACCTGCACATAGATTTCTCAGGAGGCAGGTCAGGTGGTCTGGTATTCCCATATTTTTAAGAATTTTCCACAGTTTGTTGTGATCCACACACTTCTAGTTTTTCTCTATTGTAAGTTACACTATAAGGAGAAATCTATCAGAATGGGCCCTATGAGTTCCAACATAGAGATTCCCCACCTTTCCAAAGACAGTTGTGAAAGTTGCACAGTTGTGTCTGACTCTTTGCAATGTCATGGACTGTAGCGTACCTGACTCTTCTGTCCATGGAATTCTCCAGGCAGGAGTACTGGAGTGGGTTGCCGTTTCCTTCTCCAAAGGAAGAAGATAATATTGATAGATTAAATGTGCACATATAGTTAATAGTCAGACTTTTGACATGATAATAGCTACATAATTCTACATCTTTCCCCCGTAGAAGTCATAAAATTTTAAAATAAGGAAAATACCTGAACTTCCATTTTCAGTGAACTGAAAGACACAGCATGTAGACTCCAAATTATATTTAAAGGCTGTCAAAAGCATCTTGAGAAGGAGCAGAAGTTGTGAACTTAAAAATATTTGTTGAAGTTTAAGGGTTCACCGTGAAGTTCAAAGGCTAAATCTCTTGTTTGTAGTAACAGGGTTGGTGACAGAAATACCTAGTTTGATTCACAACAGAAGAAAAGGTAGAGCTACATTTACATGGAGCAATATGTACCCGAATCAGCTTTTCTCTCTAGAATCAAAGAAGGAGTCTTTGAACTCTTACTCTTTGGTAAGGAAACCAGAACAGTGCATCAGAACAAATTGTTTTAATAAATTAAAACTTAACTGAAATTTTTCTCTTGAAAGGGTAAACTGACCAGAAGGTCATGAAGATTCCATTGGGCAGCCAACCACCCTCATCTTTCTCCCTACAAAGTTCTTTCCAAGGGGTTGATAATTGGGCTGACTTCAGATTTCTGTATAACAGTCAATACCAGAATATGTTACAGCAGTGTTTACAAAGTAAGGAAGTAAAGCAAGAGCCAAAGATTTCATATCCAGTTACGCTGTTCTTCAAGTATGAAAGGTATAAACAGAACTCAGAGAATGCTGTATATATATGAGCCCTTCTTGAGAAAACTGTTAAAGTATAATCTTCAGCCAGCTAAGAGCTATCAGAGAAAAGAATTTGTTGTAACCATTGAATATATATATATATATATATATAGAGAGAGAGAGAGAGAGAGAGAGAGAGAGAGATATTTTATAACCCTAAAGACTAAAACAAATGTAGAGATTATGATAACAGAACATAGTTACATACCTCGATGATGTAGAAATGATGAAAACTAATAAAATTTGAGAGAAGAAAGTTTATAGATTACCTCATTGTAATTACTGGTAGTCAAAAACTGTATTCAAGATCACAAATCAAGTAATGGAAGTATAAACATGTTTAACACTTCAAAAGAAACTGTAAAGGTAATGCTACTGATTGAATTAAGTGAGGAGAGGAAGAGGAAACATGGTCATTTTAACATCGTTCATATTAAGGAATTAACAGTTATCTTAAAAAAATAGTAGAATTCTAAGTCAGTAATATGAGAGTTAATCAATTGAACAACAAAAAAAAACTTACTGAAATTTGAAAGAACTGGAAACCTATCTAAAAGAAAACATCATCTGTTGAAAGAATATTCATATACAGCCACACATGTAACAAAACATAGCAGTACTAAGACCAGACATCTTTTATATAAAAAAATACAAGTAGACTTTATCCTACCTTTGAAGGAAAAAGCTTCCAATTAGATGCAGAGCAAAACGAATTCTGTGGTTTGTCTGCAAGAAAATGATTGTGAAAGCTTAACGTTTTAAAAGGTGGCAAAATGAAAGAAATTTAGGGATGTCATGATCGTAACATACAAGGTGGAGTTCATAGTAAAAAGAAATAGTTAAAGAATACAATTTCTTAAACAGTGTAGTGAAAGTTTAATAGACGTGACTATCTGTATATCAACTAAAATAGCAGCCTAGGTTAAGCCAAAATTATAGAAAATATGAGGAAAAGTGGAAACATGTCAGTAGACGGAAATACGTAATTGAAAGACACAAAACCTTAAATAAAAAGACATATCTTTTCTGGATAGAAGGAATTAACATTGTCACAGTTCCCACTGAGGTAGTTTGTCAACTAGTTTTTAAGACATGGTGATTCTAAAGTTAATAAGGAAAAATATGCAAAAGTAGCCAAGAGAGCTGAAAAATTAAAGAGAACTGAGGGAGAACTTGTCTTTCCAGAAATTAAGATATAAAGGTAAAATGCACAAAACAAGCATGGTACCAATCAACAAACATACATGCGTCAGTGAAGCAGAATAGTAAGTCCAGAAATACTTTCAAATACATGTGAGAATATAATAAAAGTGAGATCTCAAATCTGTGGAAAAAAATAAACAATTAGGGACAGCTGGTTAGCCGTAGGAAAGAACTTCAATCTGTAAATTTCACCCATATACCAAATGGATCAATGAAAAATAAAGCCATTAAAGTAATAGAAGAAAGCATTAAAGAAGTCTTTTCACTTTTGATGTGCAAAAGACCATTTAAATTAAATCCAGAATTCATAAAATAATGGGTAAAAAAAACAGTCTCTGAATGGATAAAGAAAAACATGATATGTATATATACAATGAAATTATCAGTTCAGTTCAGTCACTCAGTCGTGTCCGACTCTTTGTGACCCCATGAATTGCAACATGCCAGGCCTCCCTGTCCATCACCAACTCCCGGAGTCTATCCAAACCCATGTCTATCGAGTTGGTGATGCCATCCAGCCATCTCACCTCTGTCATCCCCGTCTCCTCCTGCCCCCAATACTTCCAGGATTGAAATTATATTCAGCCTTAAAAAAAAAAAAATCCTATCACATGGTAAGCATGGATAAACCTTGAGGACATTATGCTGGGTGGAGTAAACCAGTCGCAAATACTGCATAATTCTACTTAAATGAGGTATCTTAAACTAGTCAAACTCTTAGAAACAGAAGGTAGAATGGTGGTTGCCAGGAACTAAGTGGAGAAGAAAAAGGGAAGTTGTTTTTCACTAGGTATCAGTTCAGTTCAGTTGCTCAGTCGTGACCGACTCTTTGCGACCCCATGGACTGCAGCACTCCAGGCCTCCCTGTCCGTCACCAACTCCCGGAGTTTACGTAAACTCATGTCCATTGAGTCGATTTTGCCATTTAACCATCTCATCTTCTGTCGTGCCCTTCTCCTCCCGCCTTCCATCTTTCCCAGCATCAGGGTCTTTTCAGATGAGTCAGTTCTTCACATTAGGTGGCCAAAGGATTGGAGTTTCAGCTTCAGCATCAGTCCTTCCAATGAATATTCAGGACTGATTTCCTTTAGGATGGACTGGTTGGATCTCTTTGCTGTCCGAGGGACTCTTAAGAGTCTTCTCCAACACCGCAGTTCAAAAGCATCAGTTCTTTGGCGCTTAGCTTTCTCTATAGTCCAACTCTCACATCCATACATGACGACTGGAAAAACCATAGCTTTGACTAGACAGACCTTTGTTGGCAAAGTAATGTCTCTGCTTTTTAATAGGCTGTCTAGGTTGGTCATAACTTTTCTTCCAAGGAGCAAGCATCTTTTAATTTCATTGCTGCAGTCAACCATCTGCAGTGATTTTGGAACCTAAAAAAGTCAGCCACTGTTTCCACTGTTTCCCCATCTATTTGCCATGAAGTGATGGGACCGGATGCCATGATCTTCGTTTTCTGAATGTTGAGTTTTAAGACAACTTTTGCACTCTCCTCTTTCACTTTCATCAAGAGGCTCTTTAGTTCTTCTTCACTTTCTGCCATAAGGGTGGTGTCATCTGCATATCTGAGGTTATTGATATTTCTCCTGGCAATCTTGATTCCAGCTTGTGNAGCCACTGTTTCCACTGTTTCCCCATCTATTTGCCATGAAGTGATGGGACCGGATGCCATGATCTTCGTTTTCTGAATGTTGAGTTTTAAGACAACTTTTGCACTCTCCTCTTTCACTTTCATCAAGAGGCTCTTTAGTTCTTCGCTTTCTGCCATAAGTGTGGTGTCATCTGCATATCTGAGGTTATTGATATTTCTCCCAGCAATCTTGATTCCAGCTTGTGTTTCTTCCAGCCTGGCATTTCACATGATGTACTCTGCTGCTGCTGCTAAGTCACTTCAGTCATGTCCGACTCTGTGCGACCCCATAGACGGCAGCCCACTGGGCTCCTCTGTCTCTGGGATTCTCCAGGCAAGAATACTGGAGTGGGTTGCCATTTCCTTCTCCAATGCATGAAAGTGAAAAGTGAAAGTGAATTCACTCAGTCGTGCCCGACTCTTAGTGACCCCATGGACTGCAGCCTACCAGGCTCCTCCATCCATGGGATTTTCCAGGCAAGAGTACTGGAGTGGGGTGCCATTGCCTTCTCTGATGTACTCTGCATAGAAATTAAATAAGCAGGGTGACCATATACAACCTTTCCTGATTTGGAATCAGTCTGTTCCATGTCTGGTTCTAATTGTTGCTTCTTGACCTGCATACAGATTTCTCAGGAGGCAAGTCAGGTTGTCTGGTATTCCCATATCTTTAAGAATTTTCCAGTTTGTTGTGATCCACACAGTCAAAGACTTTGGCATGGTCATTAAAGTAGAAGTAGATGTTTTTCTGAAACTCTTGCTTTTTCGATGATCCAGTGGATGTTGGCAATTTGATCTCTGGTTCCTCTGCTTTTTCTAAAATCAGCTTGAACATCTGGAAGTTCACGGTTCACGTATTGCTCAAGTCTGGCTTGGAGAATTTTGAGCATTACTTTACTAGCGTGTGAGATGAGTGCAGTTGTGCAGCAGTTTGAGCATTCTTTGGCATTGCCTTTCTTTGGGATTGGAATGAAAACTGACCTTTTCCAGTCTTGTGGTCACTGCTGAGTTTTCCAAATTTGCTGGCATATTGAGTGCAGCACTTTCACAGCATCATCTTTCAGGATTTGAAATAGCTCAACTGGAATTCCATCACCTCCACTAGTTTTGTTCATAGTGATGCTTGCTAAGGCCCGGTTGACTTCACATTCCAGGATGTCTGGCTCTAGGTGAGTGACACCATTGTGGTTATCTGAGTCATGAAGATCTTTTTTGTATAGTTCTTCAGTGTATTTTTGCCACCTCTTCCTAATGTCTTCTGCTTCTGTTAGGTCCATACCATTTCTGTCCTTTATCGAGCCCATCTTTGCATAAAAAGTTCCTTTGGCTTATCATTGGGTATAGAGTTTCCTTTTTGCATGATGAAAAAGTTCTAGAGATCAATTGCACGACATTGTGCATATGGTTAACACTATTACACTATGCATTTAAAAGTGTCTTAGATGATGTTTTATGTGTTTATTTACCACAGTTTTTTAAAACAGCACTCAGAATGCCAAAATCTGTCATAATACAACAGTTATGATAGATTAATAACTAACAAAACTTATCTGCAGTTCATATCACAAAGGGTGTTCTTGTGTATAAGTCCTGCAAACTCAGTTTAACAAGCCCTGCAATCTAATTTTTAAAAATGGGGACAAAGATGTGAATAGATAATTCACAGAAAATTAAATGCAAATAGCTTGTGAGCATCTGAGAAGCTGCTAATAATAACCTCATTCAAAGTAAGAGAAATTCAAACCAAAACACCTATTAGGCAAAAACCTAAAAGTTAGATAACATCCTCATGATGCTTTGTCATACATGACTATTGAGGATAAAATTGAGATATCCTCTGGAATTCAGTTGGCCAGTGTCTCTCAGAATAAAAGGACATTTACTTTTGATAAAATAGAAACGTCTTTGGACTTAAAAAAATAAAAGACAGTGTGTTAAGTAGGGACTAAATACGTGAGTCTGCCTAAATCTGTTTAGAAGCAGGCAGATGCTCTGAAAGTTCTTTTCTTTCAGGATGGAGACCAAAGCTATATTGGTGTGCAGGTTGGATGAAGGAGGTACACTACTTGTTTGTTTACTATTCAAGAAACTAGGGGGCTGAGTCAAGAAAGAGCTTATAGGCTTATATAAATTATACATCCATAGTAGTGGAAGGAAGCAGCGAAAGCCTCCTAGATAAGATATGAGCCAACCTGCCCATGATGTAGTGACTGGCTCTTCAGGAAGAGCCCATCTGCAGCAATTAACAAACTTCACTGGGGTGGGAGACTTGAGTGAGAGGTGCCAGCAAATCAAAAACTGTTGAGGTGAGCACATACATGTAAACATACCCACCAGCACCCCTGTGTTCCTCTACCATATATACACATGCAACTTTAACTTGTGATGAACCTGCAAACAAAAATTCAAAAACACACAAGAAAAACTAACCCTAAGAAAAAGACAGGTCAACACCTTTACTAAAAAAAAAAGGGAAAGAAAACACTCTGTGTACTGACAGAGAAATACCTTCAAGATTTCTTTGCCTGGTGGGAGAAAAGGAGATCACAGTACAGTGTTTATGGTCTGTTTCCTTTTGTCTGGAGTAGGGGAATAGTTTAATTCTCAATCAAGTAAATTGTTCTTCACAGACTATCTTCAGATAACTAAATATATTTAAGATTCTCAGGGAGATAAAAGAATAAGTAATATCCTTAAAAGAAAACCAAAATTAAGTTCATGCCAATTTGGCCTTCCCTGGTGTCTCAGTGGTAAAGAATCCTCCTGCTGGTGCAGGAAACACAAGTTCAATCCCTGGGTTGAGAAGATCCCCTGGAAAAGGAAATGACAACCTACTCCAGTGTTCTTGCCTGGAAAATTCCATGGACAGAGGAGCCTGACAGGCTACAGGATATTACTTATTCCTTTTATCTTCCTGAGAATCTTAAATATATTTAGTTATCTAAAGATTGTTCTTCACAGACTAAGGATTTACTTGAATGAGAATATCAATTATTCCTCTACTCCAGCACAAAAGGAAATAGACTATAAACACTGTACTGTGATCTCCTTTTTTCCCACCAAGCAAATGGAGTCGCAGATAGCCAGACATGACTTAACAGTAAACAACGACAACAGATTAACAAATAGATGTAAAAACTGAACACTATAGAAATTATTTAACTTAGTAGATGAGATGTATTATATTGAACATAATGAAAGAATTAGTGATTTTGAAGCATAATATTGAGGAATTCACCCAAAAGTTAGCAATAATGAAGGGAAAAAATTAGAGGATTGGTTAAAAGATTTAAACAGCTATCCAAAAGAAGTTTTCTAAAACTAAGAGATTAGATAAAATAGTAGAGAAATAATATTTAATGAGATGATTAGTTACTAGAATTGAAGTAAAATCTAAGTTTTCATACTGAACTTGTATATTAATTAACAATTACTTAGCAGGATAAATACTCCAAAAAGTCAGCTTCTAAATGCTCAATAGTTAAATTGCAAAACAAAAAAAAATTAGTTTTTAATAAAAAGGATGAAAAAAAAAAGAGTACCTGCACCAAAATATCAGTCGTGCTAATAGTATATATATCAGAACAGTAATTTCCAGAAGAAAATGGGGCACATTTTCCTCAAAATGTACAGGGACTATAACTGTTAAATCTTCACTTCTATACCTATTTGAAATATCATCAATAATGAGACCCAACATAAGGGTTTAAGGGTTTACACAGAAACTGAGTTTATCACTTAAAAAACTTGATGCAAAAAAAAAAAAAAAAAAAAAAANAAATATCATCAATAATGAGACCCAACATAAGGGTTTAAGGGTTTACACAGAAACTGAGTTTATCACTTAAAAAACTTGATGCAGTATCCTTTAACTAAAAAATAATTTAAAAAAAAAACCTTGATGCAAAAACCAAAGTGATGTTCTTGGGCAGAAAGAATAGTAAACTAGAGGGAGGAACTGGATAAAAGAATACATTGTGAGCAAAGAATCTGTGAAGTGTGTTAATCAGGTTGACTATTGATAATTTTTTAATATTTTTTTAAGATAAAACCAAAATAACAATACTAGAAAATAGAAAGTTGGAAGAAGGAGGATTGCATTGAGCCTAGAATGCTACTATACTTAATCTTGAAGTGAGTACAGAGTTACTGAAAAACTTTAGGGCACCTGAAAAAATGAATAGGTGTTTTTGTGGCTCTGCAGACAACTTGGATGAAATTTTAGCTTATCTTTCACTGTGTGTGTGCTTAGTCGCTCAGTCATGTCCAACTCTTTGTGACCCCATGAACTGTAGCACACCAGGCTCCTCTGACTATAGGATCTTTGACTGGCTGTGTAATATTAAGGTTACTTCACCTTCCTCTGCCTAAATTTTCTATCTATAAAGATGACAATAAGTAATACTGGGTTGACCAAAAAGCTTGCTTGGGTTTTTCTGATGTCCAAACAAACTTTTTGGGCAACCCAATATTTCCTCATAATGTTGTAGAGAGAGTTAAGTGAAATATATATAAAACTTTTAGTACACTGGGCTTTCCTTGGTAGCTCAGCTGGTAAAGAATCTGCCTGCAATGTGGGAGACCTGGGTTCAATCCCTGGGTTGGGAAGACAACAAAGGTCTGTCTAGTCAAGGCTATGGTTTTTCCATTGGTCATGTATGGATGTGAGAGTTGGACTGTGAAGAAAGCTGAGCACCGAAGAATTTATGCTTTTGAACTGTGGTGTTGGAGAAGACTCTTGAGAGTCCCTTGGACTGCAAGGAGACAGTCCTGGGTGTTCATTGGAAGGACTGATGCTGAAGCTGAAACTCCAGTACTTTGGCCACCTCATGCGAAGAGTTGACTCATTGGAAAAGACCCTGATGCTGGGAGGGATTGGGGGCAGGAGGAGAAGGAGACAACAGAGGATGAGATGGCTGGATGGCATCACCGACTCGATGGACATGAGTCTGAGTGAACTCTGGGAGTTGGTGATGGACAGGGAGGCCTGGCGTGCTGCGATTCATGGGATTACAAAGAGTCGGACACGACTGAGCAACCGAACTGAACTGAACTACTTACTAAGGTTGCTATTTTGTGACTTTTATTCTTTATTCAAGATCTTCCGAAAAAACAGAAATATTACTTGTGGGTTGCCATTTCCTTCTCCAGGGGATCTTCCTGACCCAGGAATTGAACCTGGTTCTCCTGCATTGCAGGAGGTTACCATGTGAGCCACCAGGATGGCCTTTACAATAAGAAAGCAAGGATGGTGAAGTCTTCTGAATAGAAGATGCAGTAGTAAAATAGTCGGTTGTCAGGTTTTTTCTTTATTACACTACTCAAGAACTACGTCCTTCTTCAAAAAGATGTCAAGTAGGATGGGAGACATACAGATCAAAAGATAAATGCACAGAATTCCCTGGTTATCCAATGGTTAGGACACCACACTCTCACTGCTGAGGGCCTGGGTTTAATGCCTGGTCAGCGAGCTAAGATCCCACAAGCAATGAGGCATGGCCTTAACAACAGCAACAACAACAAAAGATAAATGCAGAGAGAAAAGTAACACTGGAGACTGAGTTATCTGGTATGTTAGCCACTTGTCCCATGTGACTTATACTAAAATTAATTAATAGAATTGAAAATTCAGTTTCCCCAGTCACATTAAGCACGAAGTGGTTATATAGAGAGAATGTAACTGTTAACCTCATGTCCAACATTTTCATCATTGCAGAAAGTTTTACTAGATATCATTCTCTAGACTTTTATTAATATGATAGTGAAATTGATCATATACATGAGCTCTGATTATGAGATTTCAGATGATCATGCCCTGTATGAAAATATATTTTAAATTATTTCAAACTCAAGAATAGATGAACACACAGTATATTTAGTTTTCTTTCTTTCTGTTTTTTGATCATGCCATACAGCTTGTAGGATCTCAGTTCCCTGACCAAGGGTTGAACCCAGGCCATGATGGTGAAAGCCTGTAATTCTACCCACAAGCCCACCAGGGAATGCCTGACATGGAGTATTTTTTTTGATGAATGCATGGTATATCTCTAAGGACAAAAAGAAACAGGGTATTTTATACCAAGTAGTCATTCAGCAGGAATATTTTGCAACACAAACGTGTCATCATTTACTAAAAAACATCCTATGATAGTGTTCTTTCATCTCATATGTTTTTGTGTAAAATTACTTGTGATGTTCCTTTTTTTTAAAATGTTTACTTATATATATATTTTTGGCTGTGCTGGATCTTTGTCGCTGCGTGCAGGCTTTTTCTAATTGCAGAGATCAGGGACTACTGTCTAGTTGCTGTGCACAGGCTTCTCATTGCAGTGGCTTCTCTTGTTGTGCAGCACGGGCTCTAGGGCGCATGGGCTCAGTATTTTGGCTTGTGGGCTCTCAACGCTGGTTCAGTAGTTGTGGTGCGTGGGCAAAGCCTCACAGCCTGTGGAATCTTCCTAGACCAGGGATTGAACCCCCTAGTTCAACAATGGCCCCTGCATTGGCAGGTGGATTCTCAGCCGCTGAACCACCAGTGAAGTTCCTGAAGTTGTTTTTCATTATCCATTAATTCTTCTATAAATTATGTTTTAGAAACTGAAAAATAAATGAATGGATATGTAACCAACTTAGCATACCAACAGTAGTCGAAAGTAAGTCTGCAGGAATGAAAGCTACAAAGAACAAGCCAAATCAGGCCATTCCATGCCACACACACCCCTCCCCGTCCCACAACTCAGGAATTAGTAGCACAGTACCTGTGAAGGCTGAGTGTAAGACAAGGCTAAATCCCAGAGTACTGGTTTTAAGGCTTTAAAAAGTGCAGTTAGACTCTAGCTCCCTTGCCTCCTGTACAGCTAGATGTTTGCCTCTTTATTGTCAAGGTGAAAAGCTGTTAATGGGAGGACATATACCAGATACAGGTGAAGGTTGGGCCTTTCAAACTGGAAATGGTGATTAAATGGCAAGTCTGCATTTGAAAGGTTGAAGATCTCATTGCTTAATCACTCTCTGAGTCCTTGATTTGTAGAGTTATGTGCGCTTTAAGGAAGAGCTTAGAAGGGTACTCTTGGAAAACAAACTTGTCTAAAACTCTAGACTTGAACAGCACTGACATTGAAATGTCTGTTCCTCCTCTGTTACTCTGCAGCAGTGGTTCTCAGATATTTGAGGACTCCCTGAGAACTTTTTAGAATGTGAGTTATAGCTATTTACTATAAATTAAAGCAAAGTTTTTGGGTATTCCTTTAAAAATGATAAAGCCATTATATGTTAATGTAATATACTTCTATGAAAAATAAAAACTATTTTCCAAAACAAAAATAATATTGTAACATTTTCACATTTTAAGGTCTGATGTCCAAACTTAATAAAAAATTAGCTTCTTCATTTAGTCAGATGTACTGTGCCATGTCCTGTACATAGCTTTTGCAGAACACTGTGTACTTGTGAAAAAGTGAGAGTGGAAAAGCCATATAATGCCTCAGTATTAATAATGAAGATAGTTTTGACCTTAAGACTCCCTGAAAGTTATTGTTTGATGATTCCCAAGAATTCCTGGACCACACTTTGAGAACAGCTGCTTTACACTAAACTCACCAGTCATGACCCCACGCAAAACTTTTAAACAACATTTAATCCTTATTCTAATATACGTGTGGACAGCTGGAGATTTACAGTTGAGGAAAACCTGTAAAGTGAAAGATGAAAGCCAAAGCAGAAAAATGGAAACAAGTTATTTGGAAGAAGCAGCAATGGTATAGGGAGAAAGAAAAGTTGAAAGGCAATTATACCTTCAGAAGGCTGAAAGAAGCTATTCTGTTTGTGGAACCTGAAATAGAGGTTATATTAATAAATAAGGAGTATCATAGAGCCAAAGTGAGCTCTAAATTTAAAATATGAACAGATACGAAATGTAAAGGATATAACTCTAGTAGAAGGAGATGCTGACAGATTTTGTTTGTAACATAGGAATAGGGAAGGACTTTGTATACAAAGCTTTAAAAAAATTTGTATTTATTTGGCTACATCAGGTATTTGTTGTGGTGCACAGACTTTGCTGCATGCAGGCTTAGTTGCTCCATGGCATGTGGGATCTTAGTTCCCTGACCAGGGATCAACCAACCCTATATACCCTGTGATGCAAGGTGGACTGTTAACCACTGGATCCCAAAGGAAGTCCCTGTGTACAAAACTTTAAAACCATATTACATGAGTAAAAAGGAATAAATTTGTTTCCATCAGGATTAAAGAGTTCTGTGTATTGAAAGGACATCATGATAGGATGGGAGATGTATGTAAAATGTAAAACAAAGGATGTGACATCTAGGAAATGTAAGGAACTCCTAAAAATCAAAAGGAAAAAAACAGCATCCTAATATAAAAATGCATACAGTTTCTAAAGAGTCAATATTTATAGGAGGAACCTCAAAGCTAATAAGACTAAAAGAGATGCTCAGTCATTACTTGTCAGAAAGTGTAAATTAAAACAAATGAAATACCACTTTATATCTATAATTTGGACAAAACTAGAAAACTGAATGCATTTTCCTCATAACAGGTTATCCCCAAAGTTTATGATCTTCAGACAACAAACATTATCTCACAGATGCTATGGATCAGGAATCCAGTAGCACTGTAGGTTGTAGCTCAGCATCTCTCATGAGGTTGAAGTCGAGCTGTCATTTGAAGGTTTGACTGGGGCTGAACTACCTATTTCCAGGATGGTTGATTCACACAGCTGTTGGCAGAAAGACCCAGTTTTTTCTTGGCTGTTGGCAGAAGGTCTTCATTTTCCTCTGCATGGGCCTATTCACAGGGCTGCTTGACTGGCCCTGTAAGGCTGATTGCTCCTAAGACATGGTTCCAAGGACGAGATGTGTCCCCCCGCCAAAAAAAAAACTTGATAGGTTGATATCTAATCCTTGGTGTGATGGTACTTAGCAGTGGGGCCTTTAGGAAATGATTAGCTCAAAAGAGTGAAGCCCTCGTTATAAGAAGAGACCAGAGAATTGACTTACTGTTTTCTTCCCCCATATAAAAATACAAAGAAGTCAGCCATCTGCAACCCTCACCAGAATGTCCTCACCAGAATGCAGCTATGCTGGCATTATGATCTTGGACTTCCAGCTTGTACGAAATAAAGTTCTTTTGTTGATAAGCCACTCAGTTTATAGTGTTTTGTTATAGCAGCCTGAGCTGACTAAGATATATGGCATCTGGCTTCCCCCAGAGCAGGTGATGTAAAAGGGAGCAGACGGGAAGCCGCTATGCCTTTTATGATCTCTTCTTCCAAATTGCATACCATCACTTTCCTGTTCATTAGAGGCAAGTTGCTGAGTCCAGCCAATACTTAGGGTTAGAGAAATAAGGCTTTGCTCTTGAAGGGAGAATTTTGTGGACTTTCTACAATTTACACTGGATAATGCCAAGTGTGTTAACAAGAATGTAGACTCTGCAGCCATTCTGGAGCTTAGTCTAGTTGTCTTTAGGTTAGGAATACAGATGCCTTATGATCAGTAATTTCATTTCTAAGCATATACCTCAGGGTATTTGTAAAAGTTTCATAAGGGATATGTATTTGAATGTTCATTGCAGTATTATTTGCAGCAGCAGGAAGTTGGAGGCAGTCTAGCTATTCTGTATACCATCTGAATGTAGATAGGTGAAATTTGTGAATGGACATTATTTTAGTTTCCCAGGACTTCTATAACCAAGTACTACAAACTAGGTGACTTAAAACAACAAATTTATTCTCTCACAGTTCTGGAGATTAGAAGTCCCAGATCAAGATGTGATCCCTCCGAGACTCTCAGGGTAGAATCTTTCCTTAACCATTGCTAAATTATGGTGGTGGCTATTTATCCATGACACTCCTTGTCTTGCAGCTGTATTGCTCCAACTTTTGCCTCTGTTGTCACATGGCTTTTTCTTTCTTTTTTAAAAATTTTATGGGAATATAGTTGATCTACAGTACTGTGTTAGTGTCAGGTATACAGCAAAGTACTGGATCATATGGCAGATCTATTTCCAGTTTTTTAAGGAACCTCCATACTGTTCTCCATAGTGATTGTACCAATTTACATTCCCACCAAAGTGTAGGAGGGTTCACCCCATCCAGCATTGGATTACTTGTAGACTTTTTGATGATTGCCATTCTGACCACTGTGAGGTGATACCTCACTGTAGTTATGATTTGTATTTCTCTGATAATTTAGTGACAGTGAGCATCTTTTTACATGTTTTTTGGCCGTCTATATGTCTTCTTTGGAGGAATGTCTGTAGATCTTCTTCCCATTTTTTGACTGGGTGGTTTATTCTTTTGGTATAGGGCTGGATGAGCTCTTTGTATAATTCTGAGGTTGATCCCTTGTGGGACTTTTGGAAATATTTTCTCCCTTTCTGTGGGTTGTCTCTTAATTTTGTTTATGGTTTCTTTTGCTATGCAAAAATTTTAAGTTTAATTATGTCCCATTTACTTATTTTTGTTTTTATTTTCACTACTGTAGGAGGTGGTGGGTCAAAAAAGATCTTGCTCTGATTTATGTTGGAGTGTTCTGCCACAGTTTTCCTCTAAGAGGTTTATAATGTCTGGCCTTACTTTTAGGTCTTTGATCCATTTAAGTTTATTTTTGTGTATCTCGCTGTATGTCTTTACATGGTGTTTTCCTCTTCTTAAACGGACACCAGTCATATTGGAGTTATATAAAGGGTTTCCCTGGTGGCTCAGAAATATGCCTGTAGTGCAGGAGACCAGGGTTTGATCCCTGGGTTGGGAAGACCCCCTGGAGAAAGGAATGGCTACCCACTCTCCAGTGTTCTTGCCTGGAGAATGCCATGGACAGAGGACCCTAGCAGGGTCTCAAAGAGTTGGACATGACTGAGCAACTAAGAATATTGGTGTTGGGCCCACCCTGTTCACCTCATCTTTGACTTTTGACTTAATTACATTTCAAAGATTCTCTTTCCAAATTCTTATTCATAGGTACGGAGGTTTGAACTTCAGCATACCTTAAAGAGACACAATTCAATCCATACATACACAGACTTTTACACAGCAATTTGAAGCAATTGGTTAGGTGTACACATGCACATAATACATAGTGGAAAATGTAAGAAACACAATGAGGAGGTAGTAACGATAAAGAAAAGAAAGTGAAGTTGCTCAGTCGTGTCTGACCCTTTGCAACCCCATGGACTGTAGCCTACCACACTCCTCTGTCCATGGGATTTTCCAGGCAAGAGTCCTGGAGTGGGTTGCCATTGCCTTCTCCAGAGGATATTCCTGACCCAGGGATCGAACCTGGGTCTCCTACGTTGTGGGCAGATGCTTTTCCGTCTGAGCCACCAAGGACTAGTAATAATAACATTTATATAAATGAAAAATCTGTATTCATCAGGGTTCTGCAGAGAAACAAAACCAATTAGGTGGAGGCACACACACACACGTATATGGAGAGAGATTCTGAGCTTTTAGGAAATTGGCTTAGATGATTATGGAATCTGGGAAGTCAAAATCTGCAGTGTCTGGCAGGGTGGAGATCAAAGAGAGCTGACGGTACAGTTCCAGTCTGAAGACCAGCAGCCAGACTCAGGAGAGCAGATGGTGTAGATAAAGTCTGAAGACGGCATGCTGGAGTATTCTCTTTTGTTTGGTGAGGCTGTTCTTTTTGTTCTGAGCAAATCTTGGAATTGATTGGATGAGTCCTACCAACATTATGGAGGGCAGTCTGCATAACCAAATTTAGCTGATTAATATTTATCTTGTCCAAAACGACACTTAGAATTAACCATTACAAGTCCCCCTCTTGTCAAACTGACACTTATAGACATCTCCTTAAACCATACTGAGTTTCCAAATAAAGACAATAACAAAGTCATACTCCCACTTAATATGATACAACTATCCTGCATCCAACCACAAACACACTAATCCTTTCCCCAGAGGAGGATGCAAACCCCAGATGTCTACTCTTCTTGATGTTCCATAACTTAAATACTGTGATGTTATTTGTATGTATACTTTATATACTGTAATATAAAGTCAGTATATTTTATGTTGAATGATGAAGAGATAAGAGAGGGAAGAAAAAGATGTTTATACACACACAAGCATGTTCATATCAAAATAAATACTCATGGTTATGGTCCTCATTTCTGTCACTGGTCATATGGTCATAGCTGCTATTCTTTTGTAGTTAAGAATACCTTTCAGCTTTATCTTTCCCCTTCAGCAAAACTCAGCTGGTCGTCATTCTATACCTTGTGTGGTGTGAAGGTTTAGCTTCATTCCTGAAGGATCTAGACTATTTGTACTCCTGTCTGAATTGTGTTGTAGTAGATTTCAATTGATTTTAATGACAGGGCATAGTAATACTAAGAGATGCCCCTGGGGATCTGTTGTATTCCGTATAGACTCTTCTTTACCTCCATCGTGGAGAAGCAGTCCAGTTTTTCCTTGATCCAGTCATCCCAGCAACTCCCTTCTTGGTTTGTTGGTTCAGAAATTGAAAGAGAATGTCCAGTGTCCAGAATGTCCAGGTGGCAGTTTTAACTTTCAGTTCAGTGGCTTCCCTGGTGGGTCAGAGGATAAAGTATCTGCCTGCAATGTGGGAGGCCTGAGTTTGATCACCAGGTCAGGAAGATCCCCTGGAGAAAGAAAGGGCAACCCACTGAGTACTCTTGCCTGGAAAATTCCTCCGATGGAGGAGCCAGGTAGGCTGCAAGTCCATGGGATTGCAAAGAGTCGCACATGATTGAGCAAATTCACTTCAGTGGAATCATTGTCATGTCTCCCAATGGAAGCATTCTTTCCTTTGGAACTGAGACCTCTAGGCCAGTAAGAGCATAAGGTCATGGGGACAGAAAGCAAAAATTTTCCCATTGGGTCACTAGGAATAATAGTGAGTGATGCTGCTTCCATTTCTGCCCCTTGATTCCTGGATCTGTGAGTTCTGGTAATGGAAGAAATTGCACCATATAGTGGATGCTTACTTACTATGCCTTCACAACCTGCTTGGAACGATCTCCTATGTACAACTTCCATTTGATCATGGAGTGCGGCCATGCATGCCCAACTTTATGGCTTGGTGGATCAGATAATGCCCAGTTCATGGTGAGCAGTGGCTCAGGTCACATGGTAACCTAATGGCCCATGGTTAAACATCCAGCCTCTACTAAGGCCCTGTAGCAGGCCAGCAGCTGTTTCTTCAAGGAGAATGGTTAGGTGCAGGGTATGGCGGGGCTTCACTCCGTATGCCTAAGGGCCTCTGCTTCAGTTCTCCCGTAGGGGCCAGCCAGAAGTTCCAAACAGCATTCATGTCTGCACTGGCATTTCAAGCACCATTGGATTTGTTGATTCATATGACTCATGTCACTTCCCTGGTGGTTCAGAGGTTAAAGCATCTCCTCGCAGTGCAGGAGACCTGGGTTCAATCCCTGGGTCGGGAAGATCCCCTGGAAAAGGAAATGGCAACCCACTCCAGTATTCTTGCCTGGAGAATCCCATGGATGAAGGAGCTTGGTGGGCTACAGTCCACCGGGTCGCAAAGAGTCGGACACGACTGAGCGACTTCACTTATGACTCATGTTAGAGCAGCTTGGACAGCAGCTTGGTTCTATTGCAGAGCCATCTCTTTTCTGGGTGCCACACAAAATTAGCAGGTTTGGGGTCACTCAGTAAATGAGCCAGAGTAACACCTGAATGAATAATGTACTACTCCCACAATCCAGAGTTGATTGTATCTCTAGGCATTGGGCTCTTTGGGTTTTTGGTTTTTTAAATTGTGAGATGAGCCAGATGCAACAATTTACTTTGACTTCGGACATATCTCAAGATAGCCCACATCACTGAACCTATAGTTAAAATTCCTTGAATTTTTTTAAAAATTAATTTTATCTAGGTTGTGCAGGCTTTTCTCTAATTGCAGCAAGTGGAAGCTATTCTTTGGTTGTGGTACCAGGGCTTTTCATTGCAGTGGCTGCTCTTGTTGTGGAGCACAGACTCTACGGCATTTGGGCTTAGTAGTTGTGGTTCCCAGGCTCTAGAGCGCAGACTCAATAGTTGTAGCTCATGGGCTTAGTTGTTCCCTGGCATGTGGGATTTTCCTGGACCAGGGATCAAACCTGTGTCTCCTGCATTGGCAGGCAGATTCTTCACCATTGAGCCACCAGGAAAGCCCTTTCCCTAAATTTTGGCTGGATTTAGTTCCTACTTCCTGGTTCATAAATGTCTTACCAATAAGTCTATAGAGTAGTTGCTACTTCTTACTCACTAGGTGAGTATAATGTCCGCAGTGTGGTATCTTGTGAAAGGGAAAAGTGGTCAGTATCCCTCATCACCTTTAGCAAGTGGTGTTGGGAAGGCTGAACAGCTACATATAAATCAGTGAAGTTAAAACTCTCTTGGATCATACATAGAAATAAACTCATAATGGAGTAAAGACTTAAATAGACATGATGCTGTAAAACTCCTAGAAGAGATCATAGGCAGAACATTCTTTGACCTAAGTCATACCAATATTTTCTTAGGTCAGTCTGATAAGGTAGAAATAAAAGCAAAAATAAACAAATGAAAACTAATCAAACTTAGAAGCTTTTGTGCAGCAGAGGAAACCATCAACAAAATGAAGAGAAAACCTACAGATTGAGAAAAAATGTTTTCAAATGATGCGACCAGTGAGGGCTTAATTTCCTAAATATACAAACAGTCCACACAACTCAATAACAAAAAAAGAAACCCAATCAAAAAATGGACAGAAGNAAGCTTTTGTGCAGCAGAGGAAACCATCAACAAAATGAAGAGAAAACCTACAGATTGAGAAAAAATGTTTTCAAATGATGCGACCAGTGAGGGCTTAATTTCCTAAATATACAAACAGTCCACACAACTCAATAACAAAAAAAGAAACCCAATCAAAAAATGGACAGAAGACCTAAACAGGCATTTCTCCAAAGGAGATGTATAGATGGCCGACAGCACATGAAAAGATGCTCAGCATTGCTCTTTATTAGAGAAATGATGCAGATCAAAACAACAATAAGACTCTCTTACATCAGGCAAAATGGCTGTCATTTAAGAAATCTACAAATAGCAAAAGCTGGACAGCGTATGGAGAAAAGGGAACCCTCCTACACAGTTGGTGGGAATGTAAATTGGTGCAGCCACTTTGGAAAACATGGAGGTTCCTTAAAAAACTAAAAATAGCGCTGCTATATGATCCCGCAGTCGTACCCTGGGCCTATTTCTAGAGAACACTCTAATTCAAAAAAATACATGTAATACAGTGTTCAGAGCAATACTGTTTACAGTCCCTCAACACTTGGATATAACCTAAACATTCATCAACAGATGAATGAGGAAAGAAGATAGGGCATATACATAATGGAATACTACTCAGCCATTAAAAAAAATGAAATAATGTTATTTGGAGCAATATGGATGGTGCTAGAGATTATACTAAGTCAGAGAAAGACAAACTACATGTTATCACTTATATGTGGAATCTGTGACTTAAATGAACTTATTTATAAAACTGATTCACAGACATAGAAAACTAATTTATGGTTTCCCAAAGGGGAAGGGAAATGGGGGAGTCAAAATTAGTAGAAGTTTGAAATTAGCAGATACAATCTAAAATATATAGATAAACAAGGTCCTACTGTATAACACAGGGAGCTATATTCAGTATCTTGTAATAAACCATAATAGAGAAGAGTATAAGCTTCAGCAGTATGTGAACCAAAACCTTCCAGGGGTATAGCCTGGATTTAGAAAAGCCAGCACCAGAGATCTTATTGTCAACATTTGTTGGATCATAAAGGAAAGAAGGAAATTCCAGAAATACATTTACTTCTGCTTCATGACTTTGCTAAAATCTTTGCGTGGATCACAACAAACTCTGGAACATTCTTAAAGAGGTGGAAATACCAGACCACTTTACCTGTCTCGTGAGAAACCTGTATGCAAGTCAAGAAGCAACAGCTAGAACCTTACACAGAACAAACTGGTTCAAAATTGGGAAAGGAGTACAACAAGGCTGTATATTGTCACCCTTTTTGTTTAACTTCTATGCAGAGTACATCATGCAAAATGCCATACTGGATGAACCACAAGCTGGAATCAAGATTGTTGGGAGAAATATCAAGACCCTTGGATATATAGATGATACCACTAATGGCAGAAAGCAAAGAGGAACTAAAGAGCCTCTTGATGAAGGGCCAAGAGGAGAGTGAGAAACTGGTTTAAAACTCAGCATTCAAAAAACTAAGATCATGGCATCTGGTCCCATGACTTTGTGGGAGATAGATGGGGAAAAGGTAGAAACAGGGACAGATTTTATTTTCTTGGGTTCCAAAATCACTGCGGATAGTGACTGAGGCCACAAAATTAAAAGACTCTTGCTCCCTGGAAGAAAAGCTATGACAGACCTACACAGCGTGTTAAAAAGTGGAGATAGCACTTTGCCAGCAAAGGTCCATATAGTCAAAGCTATGGTTTTTCCAATAGTCAGGTACAGATGTGAGAGTTGAACCACACCAAAGGATTGGTGCTTTTAAGTTGTGGTACAAGAGAAGACTCTTAAGTCTTAAGGGTCCATAGAACTGCAGGGAAATCAAATCAGTCAGTCCTAAAGGAAATTAACCCTAAATATTCATTAGAAGGACTGATGCTGAAGTTTCAATACTTTGACCACCTGATGCAGAGAGCCAACTCATTGGAAAAGACCCCAATGCTGGAAAAGATTGAAGGCAGAAGGAGAAGAGGATGAAAAGGTTAGATAGCATCACTGACTCAATGGACATGAATTGGGTCGAATTCCAGGAGATAGTGAAGGACAGGGAAGCCTAGTGTGCTGCAGTCCATGGGGGCACAGAGTTGGACACGACTTATCAACTGAACTACAGCAGATACGTAACTGAGTAACTGCTGTTCCCCAGAAACTAACTCAACACTGCAAATCAGCTGTGCTTCAACTAGGAGAGGTATTTTTGTTTTATAATAAATTTTTTTCAAAGTTTTTAAATTAAAACAAGGAAAAATGACCACTCATCACACTGTGTATACAAACTGATCCTTGTTTGGCAATAAAGAGTCATATTAAACATTTTAGAATAGTTGCCTTTGTATAAGGAGAGGAATGAAAATGGAAAATGAGGGTAAAATGAATTCAAATGGAACTTAAAATATACATAAATAAAATTGTTAAACTCAAAGAAGTCTCCCAGAAACTAGAATGAGATGATCAACAATATGGGTAAGAAAAGAAGAGAATTAACAGTTTGTGAGGCCCAACTCTCAAATACAAGGAGTTTCAGAAAAAAAGAAACTTGAGAGAAAGTAATTCAAACATAATTTGAGAATATTTCTCAAAAATAAAGAACATGGATTTACAGATGCTAGAGCTCACCATGCATTTGTGACAGTGAGTGATAGAAGACCCACATTGTGGTATATCACAGTGAAATTACAGTACATCCAGAACTAAAGAGAAAAACCTAAAAGCTGTTCGAGAGGAGAGGATAGTGTCACACACCAATGATCTTGAGTCAGAATATCACTGATCTTCTTGAAAACAAACCTGAAAGACACGGAGCATCGTGTCTTCACGTTTATGAGGAAGAATAGCTTCTAAGAACTCGTTACTCAGGCATGTTCTCAAATATGGAGTGGAATAAATAATACACTTGGAATTTATGAAGAAAAATATAAAATGGGAAAATGGACAGGTCTACACTTATAGCAATCCCTCACAAACTTAGTAAGGATATAGAAGATTAAACAACACAATGATAAGTTTGATTTTAAAAGAACATTGTGTACATATATAAACAAAGACACACAAGTAGAACATATAAATTATTTTTAAACACGCAAATTTCAAGTTTCAAAAGTAAAATTGTCATAGTGAAATTTTATCCGATTTCATGAAATTAGTGTTATTGGGCATATTCTTGGACCTCAGTTTCATTGAGAAATTAGCAATGAGTTAAAAAATTATTTTTAAACATCTTCTGAACAATAACAATATGAGCTTTTAAAAATTACATTTGAAAAGTAAGTATCCGTAGCTTAAGAGACAAGAAAATATCCCATATGAAATTACAAAATATTTAAAACTCTGACACAGAACACTACACATCAGAAATTAATGTTGCATCTCATGTGGTGAATGGACATTTGTTGGCCTAAAAATAGCGTATTTTTTAAAAATTCCTTATTATGTTTATTTTTGATTGTGCTGGGTTTTGTTGCTGCACACGGGCTTTCTATAGTTGTATTGAGTGGGGCTGTTCCTCATTGCAGTACACAGGTTTCTCATTGCAGCGGCTTCTCTTGTTATGGAGCACAGGCTATAGGTATGTGGGCTTCAGTGGTTGCAGTGCACAGGTTCAGTATTTATGGCACATGGACTTAGTTGCTCCATGGTATGTGGCGTCTTCCCGCACCAGAGATCAAATCCATGTCCCCTGCACTGGCAGGGAGATTCTTATCCACTGTATCACCAAGAAAGTCCAGAAATACTAATTTTTAAAAGACTGAGTGTAGAGAAGAAATTAATGAAAAGACAAATAGTGAAATCAGTATATGGACCAATAGACAAATTTCTAACGAGGGGAAAAGATACAAATGAGCAGTATTTAAGACAAAAAGGAATATGATCACAGATACAGTAAAAAATTTTAAGGGTTCTTGGTCAGTAATATTAACTAAATATTAAAGAAACTAAGATCATGGCATCCAGTCCCATTACTTCATGGCAGATAGAAGGGGGAAAGGTGGAAGTAGTGACAGATTTCCTCTTCTTGGGCTCTAAAATCACTGAGGATGGTGACTGTTGCCATGAAATCAGAAAACAATTGCTTCTTGGCAGGAAAGCTACGACAAACCTAGACAGGATGTTGAAAAGCAGTGACATTACTCTGCTGACAAAGGTCCACATAGTCAAGGCTATGGTCTTCCCAGTGGTCACATATGGTTGTGAGAGCTGGACCTTAAACAAGGCAGAGCTCCAAAAAACTGATACCTTCAAACTCTGGTGCTGGAGAAGACTCCTGAGAGTCCCTTGGAGAGCAAGGAGAACAAACTAGTCAATCTTCCCTGAATACTCACTGGAAGGACTGATGCTAAAGCTGCTGCTGCTGCTGCTGCTAAGTCACTTCAGTCGTGTCCGACTCTGTGTGACCCCACAGACGGCAGCCCACCAGGCTCCCCCATCCCTGGGATTCTCCAGGCAAGAATACTGGAGTGGGTTGCCATTTCCTTCTCCAATGCATGAAAGAGAAAAGTGAAAGTGAAGTTGCTCAGTCTGTTCGACTGTTAGCGACCCCATGGACTGCAGCCCACCAGGCTACTCCGTCCAGTGGATTTTCCAGGCAAGAGTACTGGGGTGGGGTGCCATTGCCTTCCCCCGATGCTAAAGCTGAAGCTCCAGTATTTTGGTTACCTGATGTAAACAGCCGACTCATTGGAAAAGTCCCTGATGCTGGGAAGGATTGAGGGCGTCAGAGGATGAGATGACTGGATGGCATCACCAATGCAGTGGACATGAACTTGAACAAACTTCAGGAGATGGTGAGGGACAAGGAGGCCTGGCATCTTGCAGTCCGATTAATTTGATGAACACTGCTATATGTTATATATGAAAATTGTTAAGAGAGTAAATCCTAAGAGTTCTCTATACAGGGAAAAACTGATAGATGTTCAGTAAACTTACTAGGATGATCATTTCATGATGTATTGATGTGTAAGTCTTATCAATATACTTTACACCTTAAACCTATACAGTGCTGTATATCAATTATATTTCAGTAACACTGGAAGAAATCGTAATTTCATAAATCTTTTGTCGGTAAATTTGAATCTTGGATGCCTTTTTTTTTTTTTAGAAAAATGTAATTTGACAAAATTAGCTTAGAAATAAAGAACACTAATAAATTAATCATCAATAATGTTAAATAGAAAACAGAAACAAATTCCCATGTACCAACTCCCCCACCAAAAAGTACACCAAACTCCCAAATTTTATAGTTATAGAGAAGAGTTGTCCATTTTACAAAAATAATCTTTCAACAAATTTCTAGAACATCTATTTACTGTATATATTATAAAAGTATTTGATACCAAAAGCAACTTATGACAGTATAAGGAAAAATATAACTTAATCTAATTAACAGGGATGCAAAAATCTTAAAACATCAGCAAGTTAAACTCAATTTATATTAACAAGAATACATCACAGTCAAGTGAGGCTAATCCCAGAAATGCAAAGTTGATTTATTTATAGAAAACCTCTTAATGTAACCTGTCGCTTCTAACAAAGAGAAAAAAAAAATTATTCATTGAGCAGATATTGAGCGTCTACCAGAAATTAGGCATTATTAATTGTGTAGTAATGTACAAACCAAGTCTTGTTTTTGTGAAACTTACAGTCTAGTGTTAAGACAAATGATGTTAGATATGATAAATGCTATGAAGAAACAAAAGACCAGATGAAGGGGGTGGAGAGTGATAATTTTTGCTAATATTCATTTACACATTAAATACAAGCCCTCAATCTCTCCATCTCTGTTCTGCTTTAATCTCTTTGGTATTTACATTGTCCTAAGCACAGTTTGAAATTATAAGATGCTTACTCCTTGGACCAACCTAGATAGCATATTGAAAAGCAGAGACAAAGGTATGGATGTGAGAGTTGGACTGCGAAGAAAGCTGAGCACCGAAGAATTGATGCTTTTGAACTGTGGTGTTGGAGAAGACTCTTGAGAGTCCCTTGGACTGCAAGGAGATCCAACCAGTCCATTCTGAAGGAGATCAGCCTTGGGATTTCTTTGGAAGGAATGATGCTGAAGCTGAAACTCCAGTACTTTGGCCACCTCATGCAAAGAGTTGACTCATTGGAAAGGATGCTGATGCTGGGAGGGATTGGGGGCAGGAGGAGAAGGGGACGACAGAGGATGAGATGGCTGGATGGCATCAGTGACTCGATGGATATGGGTTTGGGTGAACTCCGGGAGTTGGTGATGGACAGGGAGGCCTGGCGTGCTGCAATTCATGGGGTCGCAGAGTCGGACATGGCTTAGCGACTAAACTGAAGCACAGTTTGAAGACTTCTACTGTAAAAGATAATCAAACAGTTAAATAAATACTCCTATACAGAAAATATGGTGATAGCTGCCATGATATTTTGGCCATCAAAGTCTGTCTTATAATGATTCTATCTTTATCAATTGAAGCTTCAGAGTTTGAAATTACTGTCTAGGAAATGATAATAAATATATGGAAAACTTGACATTCAAAAAGACTGCCCATATATGTAATTTCTTTTTTACATAGAACAATTTAACTTTTATTTCTCACGGGAAGAATTAAAGGGAAAAAAGATAAGCTGTTTTCCTAACTTGTTAATTAAATATTGTAGTATGGTGTTTTTTAGCATAGTTTTAAAGTCATGATAGGTATGCATCTGGGATTTAAGTTTAATTTGAACATAGTGATAAATGAAGCAAAAGTTATTTAAGTTAATTTCACAGAAAGACCTCACACATGTATCCCTGTAAATCATTAATAGGTGAATAACTGTAATTTTACTAAAAATTTGTATATACACCCAAAACAGCCTAAGGCTTATTAGGGTTCTATAGTATAGCACTGTAGTTGAAGGATAACAGTTACTTCAGAAAAATCTGACCTATATAGTAGTTGGAATTTGGGAGGTCTTCTTGGATATATCTTTTGGTTCCCTTTGTTTAATCCCTACAAAAGAACTAAACTTCTGCTTTGACTTCATTAAAATATTGCTTAACTAGGAGCTTATGCTGAAAATGCTTCCTAAGGTAATTTTTATGTTTGTATATTTTGAATACCTTAAAAAGTCTTCTAGGCATAAGATATAATATATTTTAGGGCTTCCCTGGTGGCTCAGATGGTAAAGAATCTGCCTGAAATGCAGGAGACCTGGGTTTAATCCCTAGGTTGGGAAGATCCCCTTGAGGAGGGCATAGCATTCCACTCCAGTATTCCTGCCTGGAGAATTCCATGGATGGAGGAGCCTGGCAGGCTACAGTCCATGGGGTCACAAAGAGTCAGACATGACTGAGCGACTAAGCACAGCACAGTGTATTTTAGGTCTGTTCTGCCAGCCTCCTAGATTACCTCCAGATTCCTCACTTCCATAAAATGAGGGGGTTTTGTTTGTTTTTAAGATGCTTAAAACAACTAGGGTCAAGAATTGGACAGCTTCCAAAAAGATGTGTGCACAGAAATCTTTCACTTTCGTCTCACCCAAAGGTTTCAGATTTGCAGCCAGGAAACTGATTTGGTGAATAGAATGCCTTATTCTATACACTGTTCCTAAAAAATAAGTTCAGTTGGTTTCCAACATTTTAAATGTGAGATTCCACATAAACTTGATTCTCAGGTTCCTTTAACCGTTGAGATCATCGGATATCACTGACTTGAATTCCAATATGGCAGCCATTGGCCAAAGTTTTAACACCGGGTAAGAATTGCATTAGCCATAAACTCTCCAGTTCTGTCTATCGCCCACCATTTCTTAATGTTTCACTTCACTTGCTTCTTTACTCGCAGCCTTTATAGGCATTTAAATATATGATCCTTGGTAAATAACTTACTGACTTATACGAAGAGTCTTTAAAAACTTTTGTTTTTTCTAATTGTGGCATGAGAAACTAATACTAATTGGGATAAATTAAATGGCTTTTCTAAAAGCCTTGAATTTGGGTCAACATTGCTATCTCTCTTTCCCAGAACTGTACCATCTTGAGGAGAATATGCAGGTACAGAGGTATAGATATGTATTAATGTATTCTTTCTTTACTGACCGACTCAAGGAGTCTGGTAGTTTCTACAGGAAGAATGTTGGTGAATTCAGTGATGTTTGATAAGGTCCTAATTTTGTTGAGTTGATTATATGACTATTAAAATTAATAATTTTTCAAGTTTGTATCACTAGAAAGTCTTTAACGTTTTTCTGTGTCATCCAGTGGGTACTTGGGGTAATCATTTATACTGCTTACTAAATATTTTTGGCTCGGCACCATCTGGCACTTTCTGACCCCTCTATCATTGGGCCATGTGAACAGTTCTGGCCAAAGAGTTGTGAATGGAAATGAGCGTGTCATTTCCAAGCCGATCATTTAATTGCCAGTATGAGGTCTTCCAGAGCTCTTTTCCTTGTACTGCTGCTTCTAGTATTGTTTCAGGGAATGACTGTTCTGTGAGTCTGAGCTCCAGAGGAGAACAGTTATATAGAGCAGAGGTCTTCAGCAACCAGATAGACAGGTAAAATGAGTGAGAAATAAATCTTTGTTGTTTTAAGCTAAAGATTTTTTGGACTTCATTCCTGCAGCTTCTGAACAAGCCTATCTGACTGATACCACACTGTACCAATAAACTGAACAAAGAATGATGTAATTAACAATCAGAGCAATTAATTAAAGGCAGCTGTGTTAAAATCTGTATGCTGCAAACTGTTAGAAGATTGTTTTTACTCTTTTGGGTAATTTTTATTTGTAAGTTATGTCATCAGAGGACATAATTCTTAAAAATTGTAGCTCAGAGTGTACATGAAAGATACGTCAGGGAGCATGGGACATGTTGCAGAGTCAGCACAGTTTTAAGTATATAAAAATAATCAGAAGATGATCAAGATTATCATAGAGAATCCTGCGTACCATCAGTATGGTGTGTGTGTGTTTTCTCAAGAGTAGCATGCAGCTGAAAGGTTTTAAACAGCCTTGCTAGATAGATTACAGATATTTGTGACATAATGTAATTTTGTGATATGGTTTTAGAGCTAGAAGAACCCGTAAATATCATGTAATACAACACCCTTATTTTGTAGATGTTCTATGTTATAAAAGATGAAATAAAGAATGTGCTTGATTAACTTTGTACATTATTTTTGTTTTAAAATACCATTTTGATTTCCTTTTCTCATCTTATATTTTTCTTAGCACTCTTTGTCAACATTTGTTTTCCTCTTGCTTCCTCATTTTCCCCTTCTTCATTATATTTAATCCTCACAATAATTGTAAAAGTAGGTATTTTTCTGCCACTTTACAGTTGTGGAGACAGGCTTGGTGAGGTGAAGTCATCTGCCCAAAATCATGTTGTTGCACAGCCTGAAATTTGAACGTATGTCTTAAATGTATTTAAGATTCTTTGGAATGTTTTTACTTTGTGTGATTATTAATTAAAATAATTCTTGTCTGAATGACAGGAAGCCCAAAGTAATAGTTGTTTAAAAAGATAGAAGTTTATTCTTCTCTGATGTGGTGACAGTCTAGAGGTAAGCCTCTAAGGTCGGTGTGAAGGCTCCACCATAACATACTAGGGACCCGGGCTCCTATTTTATTACTCCACTATCCGTAAACATGTGACTTGATGGTTCAGAATATCTGCTCATGTTCCAACAGTCTACCTAGTAGGAATCAGAAAAGGTAAAAAAGGACCCTCTTTTCTTTCCTTTAGAACCTATCCCAGAAGTCATGCAAGCCACTTCTGTTTATATCTCAACGGCTGAAACTTAGTCAGATGGTCATCTCGACAGTAAGAAATGTGGGCTGTAGTCTAGATGGTCATCTGCTCGGCTAAAAATCTAGGGTCTGTCATAGAAGAGGTGAATAGATTTGAAGTGTTGGACATTTTTGTTTCAACATTGTTATCAGTTGTTTCAAATTGTTTATTCATAGGTATTTAACAAGCACTTATTATGTACCACACACTGTGGTTTATTATTTTCTACAACGGAAAACTGTATTGATTTTTGTGTCCATTTACAGGTTAGAAAAATATTACTCTAAATAAAGAATATTCAGGTGTTTGTACACAGAAAAGTCTGAAAGTGTTAGCTTAATATTTTACTTTAAAATGTTACTGACAAAATAAATGAGAAAAACTCGTTCTTGTCTCATTTACAAGTAGAATGTGATTAATAATATATGTAGATTCAATTGTGAATCTAAAACATAGAATTAAATTTTAAGGCTTTGCTTCTTTTACTTCCACTGCTAGTGAGTCAAAATACTTAATTGATAACTCATGTCATTCCTCTAGTGAAAATGCGTGTTTCACCTAACCTCTTATAAGAACTTTTACTCATCTTGACAGAAGACCCTATTGCTTATATATAACGTAAATGATTTATTAATTCTAGGTACTTATTTAAATATTTATGCAGTCACTGTCTTTAATTATGAATTTTTCGAAGGTAGTTTCTCACTATCTTTATGTTGTGTCTCATGAAGTAGTATCAGTACTTAAGAATTTTTTAATTTAATGAATAGGAACATTTGTTTAAGATGGGTGCTGTTCAGCCGTCTTAGCTGTGGTAGTGGTCTTATACTGAAGATCAGCACAGTCACATGACCAAATTGTCGACTTCTCATTCTTAAATGAAAAAGTCCAACAAGTATGTTTATGTATATTGGTTCTCATTTGTTCAGAACACCTAGTAAAATCACAAGTCCAGCTTTAGGCTTATCTCTGTACTCTAGTAGAAGATGCCATGTTTCTTCAAAGTCAGCCAGTACCTTCGAGTATTTTTGTACCACAACCTCCAAATAATAGGTATACAGAAAACTGTGTAAAACTTTTGAAATAAAATTTAGCTTTTACTTAAGTACTTCATAAATTAGTAGCTGTTTATAGATCCTTAGTTTGAACAGTTTATTGAACGAATGACCATATGATTTGATTAAGGTTTCACTTTAAGTTTTCTGTAGCTGTATTATTTCAGAGCCATGTAAATGAGCTATCTAAGAACATTTGTGGAAATTAGATTTTCATTTAATTTGGTTCTGTATTAGTCTTAACAGCAGAACATTATCTGTAAAATCAGCTATGTAGTGATTAGTTTTGACACAAATGTGTAAATAAAAGTATTTAATAATTAACTCCTTAGCTTTCTTATGGTATCAGCAGATTTACAGCATTTTAAAGTTGAGATAGTTTCTTACTGAGCTAATTAAACAACAGTATTTTGATTTTGTTTTCTATATTGAAATATGTTTGAAGGCAAAGGGAATAACAAAGCTAATGTAAGTATTTTATATTTGTTATAGTTATTAAATAACATCAATATGCTTGGTGCTATGATAATCACTGTTAAAGGAGGATCCAAAGAAAGAATTATACATGTATGTTTTTTTTTTTAATTTGTACATACATTTTTATAATGAGGAGATTGCTCCATAGATTGGGTTTTGATTCTGATTTTTCCCTGTTTTTCCCAGTTCTAAAGAGCAGTCCGGTTTGTTAAATTCCTTTTGAATTTCAAATTATTACTTTTCAAGTCCAATGGCTTTCACCCCTGGTTGTTTATCATGAACAGTGACTATCTTCAAAGTTCTAGATGCTTTTAAATGTGAAAAACTTAAATCTGACTGAAACTGGCTTAAACAATAAGAAAACTTATATTAAATGACAAGATGTTTTGTCTTGTCATATCTAGTTCCCCTCAAGGACAGTATAGCTGCCTATGATAATAGTGTAACATTTATCCTTGTTAGTATCTATTAGGAGAAAAGGGAAATGGACCTCTTTTCCCCAGAAGTCAAAAAAGCAAGCTGCTGCTTCTCTCTCATATTAGCTCAGGCCTCCTCACCCTTGATGAGTATGAAATTACCATAAATAACCATATTCATATGTGGTTGAAAGGATATTACGAAGTTAATTACAGTGTCCACTTCATAAGAAGTAAAGTGTGGATATGTTTTTTTACAAGGTCTGCAGATTTAGTTCATGTCTAAGTCCGAACATTGCTACACTTCCCAGTTCAAAAAATAATAGAGAAGGAAAAAAAGATACTAATTCTTTTTCTCCATTTTCTAGTGGAACAAAGGACAGTTTGATTTACCTTACCTTCTTGATTTCTGCTGAAGAGGCTAATGTTCTGGTTAGTCTTGGTTAAGACACCAGGGTAAAATAATTGTTAAGGATAAGATTGAAAACCATATTCATATTTGTCATTTAAATCTATCAGTCATGTGAAATAGACCCAATTTTTAATACAGGGGCTGTTGTCAGAGATAATTTGGTTGTGTGCTATCTGGCAAAGGAGTTAACCAATCAGAACACAGTGATAAAAAAGAAGTGTTTTAGCTATTTGGAAAAAAGGTGTCTAGCAATCTCATTTATCTTAAACAGCACTAAGGAACAGAAGCAATAATGACTTAGGAGAAGCATGACATGGTTTTAAAGCCCCTGCACTTTATTCTTGGAAAAGTCTTCTCAGTTTCTATAATAGTGACTGTTTACCCTCACTTTTGGGGTCACAGTGGCTCAGCAGGTAAAGAATGTGCCTGCAGTGCGGAAGACACAAGAGACACAGGTTCAGTCTCTGGGTTGGGAAGATCCCCTGGAGAAGGAAATGACAATCCACTCCAGTATTCTTGCCTGGAAAATTCCATGGACAGAGGAGCCTGGAGGGCCACAGTCCATGGGGTCACAAAAGAGTCTCACACGAGCAAACGACTAAGCTGAGCGGCTAAGCCCACGCCCTTACGTTGANAGATCCCCTGGAGAAGGAAATGACAATCCACTCCAGTATTCTTGCCTGGAAAATTCCATGGACAGAGGAGCCTGGAGGGCCACAGTCCATGGGGTCACAAAAGAGTCTCACACGAGCAAACGACTAAGCTGAGCGGCTAAGCCCACGCCCTTACGTTGAAAACAAATACGTTTAGCAAGCTATTTCTTTGTTTTACCAGAGAAAAGAGGAGTCTGTAGTCTCAGAAACAGCCAAAAGAAATGACATCTAACAACCTTACAGCAAGAAAAGGATAAAAAAAATTGATAAACTGCAGGAATAACACAAGAAACCCAGCAGTTTAGGATAATATAAAAATAGGGTTGTGGTAGTCATTTGGTAATACATAGAAATACTGAATCATTAGTTGTACACCAGGAACTAACATATTGTGTGTGTGTGTATGCATGTGCTCAGTAACATAGTTTTATAGGTCAATTATACATTAAAAAACATTCAGAAAAAGATACCAGATTTGTGATTATCAGAAGCAAGGATTAAGAATAGGGGGATAGGATGAAGGTGGTCAAAAGGTATAAACTTACACTTTTAGGATAAATAAGTACTAGAGATTTAATGTATAACATGATTTATTTGTTAATACTTCTGTACATTATTTATGAAAGTTATTAAGAGTAAATCCTGAGCATTCTGATGACCAGGAAAATTTTTTTCTTTTATTTTGCATCTATGAGATGTTGGATGTTTACTAAACTTTTCTAGGGTAGCCATTTCGTGATATATATAAGTCAAATCATTATGCTCTACACCTTAAATGTATACAGTGCTGTATATTAATTATAACCCAATAGAACTAGAAGAAAAAAAATTGCTTTGTACTGATAAGTGAGTGACCAGGGTTGTCGTGTATTACGAATCAGTGGACTTACTTCATGATCCTAATGGTTATCTTATGAAAACCAAGAAAGTGTTACATTATTTTAAGATATTCTTTTAAAAGCAAAATAAGGTAATATACTTTAGAAATATTTTCAATCAAAATGATTAAAAAAATTTTTTTTTAATTTTGGTGTTTGAAGGATTTGTAAAATCTTCAGATATCCTGACAAAATAGCTGCAGATAAGAAAGACACAGTAAAGCTTTAGCTGTTTGTATGCAAGGGTAAAGTCTCATCCATTTATGAATTTGTGATTATGTACCATTTTTTTCTGTGTAAATCATCCAGCAGATATTAAAGTCTGCCACAGTTTTCTTCCCTCTCTTCCCTCCCTAATCAGTGCAAACTAGTTTAGTTTAATCTTAAATGTAATTCATGCATCTTAACATTTGTATTTTATTGTGGTAGTGTTCCATCTTAAACATCTTAGAAAAGAGATCTATTTCTGTGAAGGGTAGCTTTAAATTACCCATATTGCTGGTCAGTTGTTACTGCAATTAAGAGTTTATTATGACAATGTTACTATCAATCCTTTCAGTTTTGTAGGTATCAGTACTTTTTCTGGACTAGAAACTCATTTGTAAGAAGTATAATTAAATTTTTCATAAAGGTGAAAGTATTTACAATTGATTCAGGTTTTTGTGTTTGATCCAACCTTGTGATTTTCTCTAGGACGTCGTTACTAATAATCAGTATGTGAGTATACCACATGAAAACTTGGATAATTTGTAATTTTTTTTTAACTCTTCAGTTCTAGTATGAAGAGTGTTTTATTTCAGTTAATCATTTATGTGACTGACTGAAGGAAGGAAATTGTGGAAAAAAATAATATTTTGGCGCCATCTGCTGTTCTTTAGTGTTATATTTCATAAGTATGATAGTTCATCTATTGATACTTCAGTAAAACTTGTAATTGGAATTTGTTTTTTCTTTCATCCAAATACAGCACAAAAATAAAGGAAGTTTGTGTTTTTTTTTTAATCTGCTGGAGCTGCCTTACAATTACTGTATTTCCAGCCGCCAAAGTTATTTTGTAATTTTGGTGGTAAGAAGTAGGCTTGTCTTAAACACATTTCCATACTCCGAACTCTGCCACTTGCATTTTCATTCATTGCCTCTGACTTCCTGAAGATTTCCTTCTCTCAGTTCCCTGTCTTTCCACGAAAGCTCCTGAGTAATACAGTTTCACTAGACTATTTACTTTAGCTTTGTTTGTGTTTTTAGTATCCCTTTTCCTTTCTGAATACCTTGTTTTTTGTTTCACGGCTTGCCCATATTTT
>SJYX01006769.1:19045-49333 GCA_006410675.1 Oreotragus oreotragus | reverse complement strand
AAGGCAATGGCACCCCACCCCAGTACTCTTGCCTGGAAAATCCAATGGACGGAGGAGCCTGGTGGGCTGCAGTCCATGGGGTTGCTAACAGTCGGACAGACTGAGCGACTTCACTTTCACTTTTCTCTTTCATGCATTGGAGAAGGAAATGGCAACCCACTCCAGTATTCTTGCCTGGAGAATCCCAGGGATGGGGGAGCCTGGTGGGCTGCCGTCTATGGGGTCACACAGAGTCGGACACGACTGAAGTGACTTAGCAGCAGCAGCAGCATCCTGAGCAGTGAATTTTGAGTCAAGTGGGTAAATTTCTGTGCATAAATAGCATGAGGTTTATTTTGGCTGCCTAAAGCTTATCCTACTTCATCTTTATCAAATTAAACATTGCCTGTTGATTTCTGCTATGGTAGTTTACTTACAGCATTCCCTCTACCCACCTCATCCCAGTATAACTTTAAACAACATACTTAAGACTTAATTTTGGAGCTTCCCAGGTGGCACAGTGGTAGAGACTGTGCCTGCCAATTCAGGAGGTGCAAGAGATGCCGTTTCCATCTCTGGGTCCAGAAGATCCCTTGGAGAAGGAAATGGCAACCTGCTCTAGTATTCTTGCCTGCAAAATCCCATGGACAGAGGAACCTGGTGGGCCGCAGTCCGTGGGGTCGCAAAGAGTCAAACGTGAGTGAGCACTCATGCCTAAAGCTTAATCTTATTTTCCTCATTGTGGACAAAATTTTGTCCATAGAGAGTCCGTAGACTCTTATAAGATGAGAATGTTCATGGCTCTCCATTTTCATTACCAAGGTTGTTAACATTTATCACATTGTTAATAGAGCATTATTGATTGTCTGTAGGTTGATTCTAAAATTTGAAAAATAGCAATAGTGTTTATCTTATTATATTTATAGGAATATCTTCTCTGTTTAGCCAAGTACATGATAGATTCTGTTTCTTTTTCTACTACCTGATATATTCTTACTCTGCTCAAAAGAAATCATTCCTAACTTCTGATGGATTCTTTTTTGTATTTCACCTGTTGGCTTTATCATATCTTCAAGTTTTCTAAGCTCTCTACTATCTAACCTATTAATTTCCAGGATTCTTACCTGCAGCTCTTTGGAGCCCTGGTTCAATCTATACCAAGTTTCTTTGGGCCTCCTTCACCCCTTTTACCTTAGAATATCTTCCCATTGTTGCTTTTCTGTGATGATTTCATTAACTACTGCATCTTAAGTCTTACTCATTTTGGGTTTACTCACTACTTTTGTTAAAATGTGTTCTCAAGTAATTTTCTATTATAGGAGAAAATTTGTAAGTCTGGTATGTCTGAAAATTTCTTTACCCTGCCTTCACCCTTATTTGGTATTTTGACAAGACTTCCTTTTATTGATCTGCAGTGAATGCCATTGTTCTCAGATCTACATATCACTGTTGTCCTTTGTTTTGTACTTGCATTTTCAGAATTCAAAACTTCTCTGAGATTTTGAAAGAAGTTGACAGCTCCCTCTTCTGTTGTAGCCTCTAACGTGGTTTATTGGGCAGCATCCTCTACTTTGCTTCACTACTCAATATCCCTTTATATTTTTGTCTTCAAGAAACCCATTGAAATCTTGTGTATTGATANTCACTGTTGTCCTTTGTTTTGTACTTGCATTTTCAGAATTCAAAACTTCTCTGAGATTTTGAAAGAAGTTGACAGCTCCCTCTTCTGTTGTAGCCTCTAACGTGGTTTATTGGGCAGCATCCTCTACTTTGCTTCACTACTCAATATCCCTTTATATTTTTGTCTTCAAGAAACCCATTGAAATCTTGTGTATTGATAAGTTCATTGATTCTCTTTGTTGTAAGGATTTGTCTCTTTTTATTTCCTTACTATTAATACTAAGGAGTTTAGAGATAAAATTAATCAACCTATACTGTCATTTTCCCCTCTGTTTTTGTTAAAGTTTGGAATTGAAATAGTAATATATACTTAGAATATAATGTTATACTGTAACTTTATTATAATGTAATTTTAGGAATCTATCTCTAACAATTGTTAGATTCCTAACAATTACATTATAGTTATTTTGCTATATCAGAAAGGGATTCCTGATTTTCTGTTGTGTTTTATAGCTAATAGTAGTATGTATACATGTAACTTTCCAGTGGATGATGGCAAAAACATTAGTAGAGAAGAGTGACTGAGCCATATGTTTTGAGGCTTTTTTGTTCCTTCCTGGTCTAACTACCACCACACTAATCCAGGGCTTTCTGATTTGTTGGCATTATTGATGGAGCCTTTTTATTGTGCCCTATTGCTGCCTAAACCACCTCTTAACAAAAGGTGTAATAAATGCTACAACACTAATTGAAAACTTTCCATGATTTCTTAAGAGAAAAAAGACCAAACTCTTTACTTTGGAGTTTTGTTTGGTCCCAGTAATTCTCATGTCATCCCTTGCCCAGCAGCGGCAGCATCCCTTGGAATTTGTTAGCAATTTAAATTCTCACTCCGTCTCCCTTTTGTCTGATTTGGAAACATTGCGGGTAGGTAGAGCTCAGCACGGTGCTTTAACACCACCACAAAGATTCTCGGGCTGGTCTAGTCCATCCCTTTCATTTGCAGGCAGAAAATTGAGGCAAAGAGAAAGAGATAATTGGCTTGTCCTAACTCAAACAACTAGGTAGGATTTTCTTTCTAGTACATGATTTGACTTTTTATGAGTTGCAATCAGAAAGCAATCCATCCATGATGGGAAAGCTTTATATAGAATGTGAGACTTGACAGAACCTTATACTATAACCTTATGTAAGTAGAAAGAAGAGATGATATTATAAGCAAGAAGACCACAGTGAATAAAGGCGTGAAGATATAAACGTACTTTTGACCCTTAAACAGGTTTGAACTGCATGTGTCCACTTATCCATGGGTTTTTTGGTCTGGTTTTTTTTTTTTTCAATAGTAAATGCTGCATTTCTACACAGTCTGTAGTTGGTTGAATCTATGAATCAGGAACTGCCAATGTGGAGGGCCAACTGTAAATTATAGGTGGGTTTTCAAATGCAAGGAGGATCAGTGCCCCTAATCCCATATGTTCCAGGGTCAACTGGAACATCTCAGGGTCATTCTGAACAGTCAGCAAGTTGGACTAATAATTAATAGGCCTCCTTTCCATGAATATAGAGAATAATGTATGTAAAACAATGATCACAGTGCCTGGCATATTGATAAAGCGCTAGCTGCACCTTCTTGTTGTTTGGCTAATGTTGGTTGTGTTGTTGATTTTGTTTTTGTTAAGAAGGCAGCATGGAACAGAAGATAAGACTGGGTGGCTGAACCAAATCCCAGCATGCACTTACTGGCTGTTTGACTTCTAGAAAGTTACTCTCTAAAAGTCAGTTTTTACATTTCTAAAATGAGAATAATGCTATCAGCCTTATAGGGTGGTTATAATGATGCAGTGAGATACCGTTTCTTGATTACAGGCCTACTTCATAATGAGTTCAGTTCAGTCACTCAGTCGTGTCCAACTCTCTGCAACCCCATGGACTGCAGCACGCCAGGCTTCCCTGTCCATTACCAACTCCTGGAGCTTACTCAAACTCATGTCCATTGAGTCGGTAATGCCATCCAACCATTTCATCCTCTGTCGTCCCCTTCTCTTCCTGCCTTCAGTCTTTCCCAGCATCAGGGTCTTTTCCAGTGAGTCAGTTCTTTACATCAGGTGGCCAAAGTATTGGAGTTTCAGCTTCAGCATCAGTCCTTCCAGTGAGTATTCAGGACTGATTTCCTTTAGGATGGACTGTTTTGATCTCCTTGCAGTCCAAGGGACTCTAAAGAATCTTCACCAACGTCAGAGTTCAAAAGCATCAATTCTTCGGTGCTCAGCTTTCTTTATAGTCCAACTCTCATCCATACATGACTCCTGGAAAAACTGTAGCTTTGACTAGATGGAACTTTGTTGACAAAGTAATGTCTCTGCTTTTTAATATGCTGTCTAGGTTGGTCATAGCTTTTCTTCCAAGGAGAAAGCATCTTTTAATTTCATGGTTGCAGTCACCATCTACAGTAATTTTGGAGCCCAAGAAAATAAAGCCTCTCACTATTTCCACTGTTTCCCCATCTATTTCCCATGAAATGATGTGCCCAGATGCCATGATCTTAGTTTTCTGAATGTTGAGTTTTAAGCCAGCTTTTTCACTCTCCTCTTTCACTTTGATCAAGAGGCTCTTCAGTTCCTCTTCACTTTCTGCCATAAGGGTGGTATCATTGGCATATCTGAGGTTATTGGTATTTCTCCCGGCAGTCTTGATTCCAGCTTGTGCTTCATCCAGCCTAATTATTTAACTGATAATAACTACTAATAATAACTTACTATTATTACTAACTAGTTTGATAAGTCATCTTATTTGACTCTAAATGACAAAACTATGTCAAAAATAATATTTTTCATGAAAAGGTAAATTTTTGTCATGACTGAAGCGGTTTACAAATATGGCCAAGAGAAGAAGGAAACTGGTTAAATAAATTTAACAAGGGGCTGATTACGTAAATTATGGAACAGTTTTATTCTGCAGGCACTAGAAAGCATGTTTCAGAAAGAAATTTTGTAACTTTTTCTTTTGTGTTTTTCTGTATTCACATTTTCTAAGTGAACTTTTTTAAAATTAAGATATAGTTGATATACAGTGTTATATAAGTTTCAGGTATGCAATGTAGTGTTGCACAGTTTTTAAAGGTTATGTTCCATTTATAATTATTATAAAATATTGGCTATATTCCCTGTGTTGTACTGTGTATTCTTGTAGCTTATTTTGTACATAGTAATTTGTACCTCTTAAACCCCTAGCCTTAGTTGCCTCTCCACTAGCAACTACTAGTTTGTTCGCTATATCCCTGTTTTTCTTTTTATTATATTCAGTAGTTTAATTTTTAGCTTCCACACATGTGACATCGCATAGTATTTTTCTTTCTGACTCATTTCACTTAGCATAATACCCTCCAAGTCCATCCATGTTGTTACAGGGCAAAAGTTCATTCTGTGTGTGTGTGTGTGTACCATATAGTCTCTTTGCTTTTTTGAGATTGATTGATTGATAGATGAATGTGCCGTGTTTTTGTTGCTGTGTGCGGGCTTTCTCTTGATGTAGCAAGTGGGGGCTACTTTTAGCTGTGGTGTGCGACCTTCTCATTGCAAAGCAGGAACACTAGGTTTATGGGGCTCAGTAGTTGCAGTTTGCAGGCTTAGTTGCTCCTTAGCATGTGGCATCTTTCTGGACCAGGGATCAAACCATGTCCCCTGCATTGGCAGGTGGATTCTTAACCATCAGACCACCAGAGAAGTCCCTACCATAATCTTTTTTTTTTAATAATTGGGAAAAAATGAATGTTACACATACTTTAAATTTATGACAGGATCATTAGAATAATATTATACCCTCCTAAAATGAAATGGCATTATTCATTTTTGTCAATGGTCAGTCCTTGGTGTTTGTGGCTTTCACCTTATATTTTCTGCTGGTCATAAACTATTCTAAACAGTCATCATGAGAATTATTTTGTGATAAGAATTATTTCTGCATTTCAGAGGGTTTTTTGAACATTGAATCAGATAATATAATAAAGGCCTTTAGCTAGAATTTGAAATGCATTTTGAGCGTACCTTGCTAGCTTTTAGCATCTCATTTCAATTATGATAATAACTAAGGTTGAAATGTTATCTCTCCCAAGGACTGTGTTGAGAATTAATCTTCACAAAAATTTTATGAGGTAGTCACCATTATCATCTCCATTTTATGATGCACTGAAAATCAGGCAGGTTAAGGAACTTGTCCAAGTTTGCACAGCTACTAAGCCAGTATTCTAACAAAGAAGCTAGACAGTCTTTCCAGAGCCTGTTCCTTAAATATTGTACTATATCATCAAATATGTGAAATATCAAAATGTTATTGACATAATACAGAAAGATCTGAGTTGCTGATTATGAAATTAAAGAGGTCCGATGTATATGTTGTGATTTTATAAAGTGTTAACTTGATTCTTTCAATAAAGTAAGACATGAAAAACTATTATTATTTTTTAATTCTTTACATTTCCAGGAGTATATGTTCCATTTCATGGTACTGTTATATAATAATATACTCCTAGTGATAAGTATATATTCAGTGGTATTTAGCATAACTAAGTTGTATTTAGATAGCACAGTGGTTAATAGTATTGGGCTCTGGAGCTAGACTGAGTTCACATTCTTCCTCTGCTACTTAATACTTTGTGGCCTTGGTCAAGATGTTTAACCACTGTGTGCCTAGTTTTCTCATTTGTAAAATAGGAATATGTTCTTCATGGAGTTGATAAAGGATTCAGTGAGTTAATTCATATATAAGACACTTGAAATAGTGTCTGCACATGGAAATTTTCAGTGTTAGATATACCAGTTTGTAGTAGTACTATTATTATTCCATTTACTATCATCATCATTATCATTATCATCTGTCTAGATTACATGATAAGCTTTTTCGAGAAATCCACATTACTTTTTGTGAAAATAAAGAACATTGTACTTGGAGCCCACTAAGCTAAAAATTATTTTGCTACTACTTATTGGCCTTCAAACCTCAAACACTTCACGGAACCCTTATTGGGCCTCAGATGCCCACTAGTGATACCTTTCCTGTTAGCTGATCTTTGATCTGTAAAACATTTGCTTAAAATCATGCAGTCTCAGGATTGTGGTCTAACTATAAAACTGAAAGAGAACTGATGATGCTCAGTCTCATCCATNGCTCAGCTTTCTTCACAGTCCAACTTTCACATCCATACATGACCACAGGAAAAACCATAGCCTTGACTAGGCGGACCTTAGTCGGCAAAGTAATGTCTCTGCTTTTGAATATACTATCCAGGTTGGTCATAACTTTTCTTCCAAGGAGTAAGCGTCTTTTAATTTCATGGCTGCAGTCACCATCTGCAGTGATTTTGGAGCCCAAAAAAATAAAGTCTGACACTGTTTCCACTGTTTCCCCATCTATTTCCCATGAAGTGATGGGACCGGATGCCATGATCTTCGTTTTCTGAATGTTGAGCTTTAAGCCAACTTTTTCGCTCTCCTCCTTCACTTTCATCAAGAGGCTTTTTAGCTCCTCCTCACTTTCTGCCATAAGGGTGGTGTCATCAGCATATCTGAGGTTATTGATATTTCTCCCGGCAATCTTGATTCCAGCTTGTGTTTCTTCCAGTCCAGCGTTTCTCATGATGTACTCTGCATAGAAGTTAAATAAGCAGGGAGACAATATACAGCCTTGACGTACTCCTTTTCCTATTTGGAACCAGTCTGTTGTTCCATGTGCAGTTCTAACTGTTGCTTCCTGACCTGCATACAGATTTCTCAAGAGGCAGGTTAGGTTAGGTGGTCTGGTATTCCCATCTCTTTCAGAATTTTGTGCTTATGAGTGTATAATCTTGTGTCATATCTTTTTTCCTTTTCATACTGTTCAAGGGGTTCTCGCAGCAAGAATACTGGAGTGGTTTGCCATTCTCTCCTCCAGTGGACTGTGTTTTTTCTGAACTCTTTTCTATGACCCGTCCATCTTGGGTGGCCCTGCACATCATGGCTCATAACTTCATTGAGTTACACAAGCTCCTTCTCGATGACAAGGTTGTGATCCATGAAGGGGATCACTCTAATGGCAGAAAATGAAGAGAAACTAAAGAGCCTCTTCATGAAGGTGAAAGAGGAGAGTGAAAAAGCTGGCTTAAAACTCAACATTCAAAAAACTATAATTATGGCATCTTGATCCCATCACATCATGGCAAGGGGCGGGGGTGGAAACAGTGATAGATTTTATTTTCTTGGGCTCTAAGATCACTGCAGACAGTGACTGCAGCCATGAAATTAAAAAACATTTGCCCCTTGGAAGGAAAGCTGTGACAAACTTAGCATATTAAAAAGCAGAGACATCCCTTTGCCAACAAGGTCCATATAGTCAAAGCTATGGTTTTTCCACTAGTCATGTACAGGTGTGAGAGTTGGGCTATAAAGAAGCCTGAGTGCCAAAGAATTGGTGCGTTCAAATTGTGGTGCTGGAGAAAACAGTTGAGAGTCCCTTGAACAGCAGAGATCAAACCAGTCAATCCTAAAGGAAATCAACCCTGACTAATCATTAGAAGGACTGATGCTGAGCTCCAATACTTTGGCCACCTGATGCAAAGAGCCAGCTCACTGGAAAAAGGACTTGATCCTGGGAAGGATTGAAGACAAAAGGAGAAGGGGGCAACAGAGGATGAGATGGTTGGGTGGCGTCACCAACTCAATGGACATGAATCTGTGCAAATTCTGGGAGATAACTAAAGGACAGGGGAGCCTGGCGTGCTGTAGTCCATAGAGTTGCGAAGAGTTGGACACGACTGAACAACAACAGACAAGAATTTAATAGCCTCATTCTCATTTTGATCTTCATACTTTACTCTTCCTGGTCTTCACACTAGTCCTTTTCTATAAAACTAAACTAATAAAAGGCATTTCTAAAATTGTCACATTTCCTGTAAAAGTGAAGCTAGGGACAGGATAAATTGCTTCCTTTTAAGCTGGGTGTGTGTAGTGTGTCCTGTTTACACTTTCTAATACCTCGTGTGTACTTTCAGTATGGTTCTTACTATAGTGCTTCAGTTACCTGTTTGCATGCCTAGCCTGCCTACTGTATCAGTTCCCTTAGTGGCAGATTTTTATATTCGTTGTGACTGGCAAATAGATGAAAATTAGCAATTTTTAATTAGTGATTTATATGAATCTTAGGTTAGCCTAGAATTAGGTTTGTCTTACTGATTTGGAACCATGATCATTCTGATCTTGAATTAATGATGCACTAGATACTCTAGTCATATCAGCTCCTACTTTGGATGTAATGCTACTTTGAACCATGTAGTTTTCCTTGAACTTTAAAAATACTTAAAATTCATGAATGTTAAAAATAGTTTTTCTTGTTTGATAAAATAGAAAAGAATAATTGTGTTTTGTGAATTTTGTCACTTTAGGAAATACTGAAAATGCAAAACTGGAGGTAAAATATGAGAATAGAAGAAGGAATTTCAAATGTTCCATGTGGGTGAGGCTATTCTATACTACTAGTTTCCCTGCAAGCAAAGGGAGAAAATGCCTTAGGAGAACAAAATGTGATTTGTAACAGGAAAGAATGAAAAGAAAGCTGAGCTATTCCCCAAAGGATATTAATCCTTAAATTAGTTGTCAGTTGACTTTCTTTCATTTTTTTAACCAAGCTAGAGTTAGGAATTCTTGTCAGTTCTGGGACCCACAGATTTTTTTTTTTTTAATATATACAGTAATGAAAGAAAAACTATGACCAACCTAGACAGCATATTAAAAAGCAGAGACATTACTTTGCCAACAAAGGTCCGTCTCTAAGCTTAGATTTTTCCAGTGGTCATGTATGGATTTAAGGATTGGATTATAAAGAAAGCTGAGTACCAAAGAACTGGTGCTTTTAAACTGTGGTGTTGTAGAAGACTCTGGAGAGTCCCCTGGACAGCAGGAGATCCAAGCAGTCCATCCTAAAGGAAATCAGTGATGAGTATTCTTTGGAAGGACTGATGGTGAAGCTGAGAAGCTCTAATACTTTGGCCACCTGATGCAAAGAACTGGCTCATTTGAAAAGACCCTGATGCTGGGAAAGATTGAAGGTGGGAGGAGCAAGGGATGACAGAGGATGAGATGGTTGGATGGCATCACCAACTCAATGGACGTGAGTTTGAGTGAACTCCAGGAGTTAGTGATGGACAAGGGAAGCCTGCCGTATTGCAGTTCATGGGGTTGCAAAGAGTCGGACATGACTGAGCAACTGAACTGAACTGAATGATTAGTTTGACATAGATAACTATCCACCTACATGGCTAATGCTCAAGAGTTGGATGACATATCTGCCATGAAAATTAGTATGCACCATATATAAATAATGACAGCTAATCTACATCTTTGACTCTGCACTCCTGTAGTGTATTTTCAGAGTGACAGAATTCCCTGATTCTTTATCTCCAACCCAAATCACTCACTGGAGCCTGAAATCAATATATTTAGCTTTGTTGAGAGTCTCCATTTGATTGTCTTATGAATACTTCAAAACCCAAACCTGAACTCATAGCCCACCTTGATCCCTGTCTCACCTACAAAGGTTTCTTCCTTATTAGTACATAGCACCACCATCCATTGGATTGCCCAAATCAGTATGATTCATGGCATCAACCTCTTCTCCATCCCACCTATATCCATTCAGTCACCAAAGTTTATGAATATATTTTGTGACTATATCCCAAATGTATTTAGTTCTTTCGTATTTATTACCATAGTTCAAGCTATGTTCATCTCTACATTGTATTACTGCATTGTAGCTTCCTAATTGGCCACTTACCACTAGTGAGATCCATTTCCAAGTGTCTATCGATTCAGTCAGTTCAGTCGCTCAATTGTGTCCGACTCTTTGCGACCTCATGAATCACAGCACGCCAGGCCTCCCTGTTCATCACCATCTCCCGGAGTTCACTCAGACTCAGGTCCATTGAGTCCGTGATGCCATCCAGCCATCTCATCCTCGGTTATCCCCTTCTCCTCCTGCCCCCAACCTCCACAGCATCAGAGTCTTTTCCACAGAATCAGCTCTTCTCATGAGGTGGTCAAAGTATTGGAGTATCAGCTTTAGCATCATTCCTTCCAAAGAAATCCCAGGGCTGATCTCCTTCAGAATGGACTGGTTGGATCTCCTTGCAGTCCAAGGGACTCTCAAAGAGTCTTCTCCAACACCACAGTTCAAAAGCATCGATTCTTCGGCACTCAGCTTTCTTCACAGTCCAACTTTCACATCCATACATGACCACAGGAAAAACCATAGCCTTGACTAGACGGACCAGGTGTCTATACATTCAAGTAATTTCCTTAAAACACAAATCAGAACATCTCAATGTTCTATTTAAAACCTTTTTAGTAGCTATCCTTGGCCTTCCAGATAAAATATAAATAAAGTGTTTGTGGCACCCTTCACAATCTGGCACCTGCTATGTGATACTGCAATATGGAGCAACTTGCAATTCGTTGAGACAGCTGGAGGTGAGCACCTTCAGTCTTCACACACACTTCTTTCTGATTAACTAACTCCCAGTAGTTACCATCTCACCTTAGACTTTCTTCAAGAAACCTTCAACTGGTATCCCAACAACATGCTCTTAACATCATCTAAGATTGAATTAGATGCTCATGTGTGTTCCCGTAGTATGTTTGTGCTCAGACCCTTTAAGTCTTGTCCAACTCTTTGTGACCCCAGACTGTAGCCCACAAGGGTCAGATTCTGTCCGTGGGATTCTAGGCAAGAATACTGGAGTAGGGTGCCATTTCCTTCTCCATATTCTCATAGTACCTTCTGCTTATTCCTATTACAGCATGTGACATACTGCACTATTATTGCCTGCCTGGTTATTTATGTATCTTCTAAGCCGTTGGAGGGCAAGTAAAAGATTCTGTTTGGTTACTCTGTTTTACCAGCACCTCACACAGTGCATGGCACATTCATTCATTTATTCTCCAAATACTTGTTGAACACACTTTATGTAAGATGGCATACAATGAAGTGGTTTAAATTTCTTCTGATGAAATGAAGAAGTGAAGTGAAGTCGCTCAGTCGTGTCCGACTCTATGACCCCATGGACTGTAGCCCACCAGGCTCCTCTGTCCATAGAATTCTCCAGGCAAGAGTACTGGAGTGGGTAGCCATTTCTTCCTCCAGGGGATATTCCCGACCCAGGGATGAACCCAGGTCTCCTGCATTGGAGACACTTTACCGTCTGAGCCACCAGGGAAGCCCAATGAAATGAAGACTTGTTCAAATTTTCAGTAGTTCTTTATAGTATCAAAGATATGGTCAAATATATTTTGTTTGATCAGTCTTACATAATCCCTGTAGTTCATATTGTGAAAATTCAGCAGAATTATACTCATGTATGTACATAAATAATACCTGGATATATTAATGAAAGCATTGAACAGTATTCTTAATACTTAGATTTTTTAGAGTTTGTAACTATATATAAGATACAATTAAAAGTATCTGATTATTGCAAGTCAAACTTTTAAAAAGCAGTTTTCTGTAACTTTGCTTCTGGACTCTCTCCCTTAAAATAGTTAAGTAAATTTTTCAAGTAAAATTTTTAAGTTAAAATGCACTTAAGATAAATTTCTGTTTGATTTTCGTTTTTTCGTGGATTTTTTTTTTTTTTTTTTAGTAGTAGTTGGAAAAAAGCTGTGCTAGTTCCCAACTGTGTTAGAAACAGTTGTCAAGTGTGGTTCTTTATACTGTGAGACTGGGAGCTGTTTCTAAACACACAGTTACTAGCACAAGTTTCCAATATATGATCTGTGGCTATGGGTAAGTAACATGGAACTTAGATAATATTTGTGGGGGGGAAAAAAGGAAAACACTTTTGGAAATTAAATTCCACATAAACTACCTTTTAACTTTACCTTAGTCTTTAAACCTAAGGTGTGTAGACTTTAACCTAGAGCCAGTCAATAGTGTCATTTTCTGTACATCTTTGAGATAGTTAAAAGGTATGTAAAAATTAAGATCTTTTGCTTAAGGTATATAGACTTAACTCTCCTTTTGTGGAAGTGAATCTTAGTATAAATTTTCAATGCTATTTTTTTTCAATCCTATTTAATAGCAAAGATTTCAAAAGATTTTTTTTAAAGACTCATACTTACCCTACAGAAGCCTTTATCCCTATGGATCCTATTAATAGTGAAGACTCTAATATATTTGTATATAATTTGTAGTAAAAATCTAAAAATTATAATTTTTATATTATGTGTATGTGTGTAAGAGGACTGGTAAGAATTTAATAAAAGGGTGTATGTATGTGTGAATACTATCCAATTAGGATAACTACTAGCCATATTGTAGCTATTGAGCACTTGAAGTATGGCTTATCTGAATTTGAGGCATACTGTGAATATTGAAAATATAAACCTTAGTATGAAAAAAGAGCTTGTGTTTCTATTGGGTATCTTCTGGTCAAGAACATTTTTTTCTAACTGAAAATTGCATTTTCTGTTATGGTTGAAATTAAACATTTTTGGTATTATTTTTTATTAGTCTTAGATTATAATTTGACATCTGAATATGGTGTTCCAATATTAGATATAAAAGTGAAAGCTATAAAGTTAAAAAAATTTAATAAAATATTATTTTGAGGTCTTGTTTTTGGATTTTTGTTGTTAGAACAATATCATAACTAGTCCTTCATGATTTCTTGGTTCTTGAATTGGACAGTTTGGCAGCTACCATGGATCACTTCAGTCACTGTATAATTTATTGTTTGCTTCATATGTGCCAAATCTATTGTAATTTCAGGAAGGAACAAAAAAAAAAGTATATGCTTGTAATTAGTTCACAGAGTTGGAGGTAGGAAGAAGAGAAGCAATTCTTATCTGGGTTTTTATTTTCTGTCAAGTAGTATTTATTCAAGAGTTTTTCCAAGAACCCACCACCAGTGGTGTACTAAGATGACCTTACATACTGCTGCAGCATAAATTGAATTGAGTTCTCAATGGATGAAAATCAGCATTTCTTGAGTAGCTATTGGGCACTAAGCTGAACGTGGAGGAAAATATTAAAAAATATATAATATTATAATACATTTATAATATAATTTATAACAGTATAATTGTTAAATGATAATTTAATGTAATAATTCATAATACATTTATTATATATAAAATAGCCATGTCCTCAGAGCTTAATTTTGTTAGGAAAATAAGTATACCAAGAAAGCAAATAACAAATAAGGCAGCTGTGATACGGTAGAGTAAATGGTGTATATACAGTACTATAAGCGTTCAAAAGATGAAGAGAACACTAATCACTAAAGATTATTTCATGTGTGTATGTTTTGGGTTTTGTGTCTTTTAAGTTTTCTCCTTTTATTTCTTATTTATATTAGTAAACAGTGGTAATTTACTTTGAGAGCAGTATAGAGAATAGCACAGATTCGTGATCTCAGCACAAGTAAAAGAGTTTAATACGATTGTTTTAGAGCTGAGCTTTGAGTGCTTTAGAACAGGACGGTTTTTGAATAGGAAGTTGAGGTTATTATGGCATTATGTGATTCAAATCATGTAGCTTTATGTGTTTATTTGGTGTGAACCTCAAACTGCACTGGAATTAACCAGCACTGTCTCTTCCCTGTTAATTACTTCTGCATTCCTTACTTCAGTTCAGTCACTTAGTAGTGTCCGACTCTTTGAGACCCCATGGACTGCAGCACGCCAGGCTTTCCTGTCCATCACCAACTCCTGGAGCTTACTCAAAATCATGTCCATCAAGTCGGTGATGCCATCCAACTATCTCATCCTCTGTCATCCCCTTCTTCTCCCACCTTCAATCTTTCCCAGCATCAGGGTCTTTTCCAGTGAGTCAGTTCTTCACATCAGGTGACCAAAGTATTGGAGCTTCAGCTTCACCATCAGTCCTTCCAAAGGATATTCAGGACTGATTTCCTTTCGGATGGACTAGTTGGATCTCCTTGCTGTCCAGGGGACTCTCAAGAGTCTTCTCCAATACCACAGTTCAAAACCATCAATTCTGCAGCACTCAGGTTTCTTCATAATCCAACTTTCACATCCATACATGATTCCTGGGAAAGCCATAGTTTTGACCAGATGTACCTTTGTTGGCTTGTCTCTGCTTTTTAATATGCTGTCTAGGTTGATCATAGCTTTCCTTCCAAGGAGCAAGCATCTTTTAATTTCATGGCTGCAGTCACCATCTGCAGTGGTTTTGGAGCCCCCCAAAATAAAGTCTGTCATTGTTTCCACTGTTTCCCCATCTATTTGCCATGAAGTGATGAGACTGGATGCCTGGATGCCATGATCTTAGTTTTCTGAATGTTGAGTTTTAAGCCAACTTTTTCACTCTCCTCTTTCACTTTGATGAGAGGCTCATTAGTTCTTCTTTGCTTTCTGCTATAAGAGTGGTGTCATTAAGTGTCTGTCGTATATGGTGGTCTGCATATCTGAGATTATTGATAATTCTCCTGGCAGTCTTGGTTCCAGCTTGTGCTTTATCTAGTCCAGCATTTCTCATGATGTACTCTGCATATAAGTTAAATAAGCAGCTGCTACTGCTACTGCTGCTAAGTCACATCAGTTGTGTCAGACTCTGTGCAACCCCGTAGATGGCAGCCCACCAGGCTCCACCGTCCCTGGGATTCTCCAGGCAAGAACACTGGAGTGGGTTGCCATTTCCTTCTCCAATGCATGGAAGTGAGAAGGGAAACTGAAGTTGCTCAGTCGTGTCTGACTCTTCGCAACACCATGGACTGCAGCCCACCAGGCTCCTCTGTCCGTGAGATTTTCCAGGCAAGAGCACTAGAATGGGGTGTCATTGCCTAAATAAGCAGGGTGACAATATATAGCCTTGACGTACTCCTTTTCCTGTTTGGAACCAGTCTATTGTTCCATGTCCAGTTCTAACTGATGCTTCTTGACCTGCATACAGATTTCTCAGGAGACAGGCCAGGTGGTCTGGTATTCCCATCTCTCTCAGAATTTTCCAGCTTGCTGTGATCCACACAGTCAAAGGCTTTGGTGTAGTCACTAAAGAAGAAGTAGGTGTTTTTCTGGAACTCTCTTGCTTTTTCAGTGATCCAACAGATGTTGGCAATATGATCTCTGCCTTTGGTCCTCTACCTTTTGTAAATCCAGCTTGAACATCTGGAAGTTCACAGTTCATGTACTATTGAAGCCTGACTTGGAGAATTTTGAACATTACTAGCGTGTGAGATGAGTGCAATTGTGTGGTAGTTTAAACATTCTTTGGCATAGCCTTTCTTTGGGATTGGATGAAAATTGACCTTTTCCTGTCCTGTGGCCACTGCTGAGTTTTCCAGATTTGCTGGCATATTGAGTGCAGCACTTTCAAAGCGTCATCTTTTAGGATTTGAAATAGCTCAACTGGAATTCTATCACCTCCACAGCTTTGTTTGTAGTGATGCTTCCTAAGGCCCACTTGACTTTGCATTCTAGGATGTCTGGCTGTAGGTGAGCGAACACACCATTAGGGTTATCTGGATCATGAAGATCTTTTTTGTATAGTTCTTCTGTATATTCTTGCCACCTTTTCTTAATAATATCTTCTGCTTCTGTTAGGTCCATACGGTTTCTGTCCTTTGCTGTGTCCATCTTTGCATGAAATGTTCCTTTGGTATCTTGAAGAGATCTCTAGTCTTTCCCATTCTGTTGTTTTCCTGTATTTCTTTGCACTGATCACTGAGGAAGCCTTTCTTATCTCTCCTTGCTATTTTTTTGGAACTCTGCATTCAAATGGGTGTATCTTTCCTGTTCTCCTTACTTATCAGTCCTTAATATTTGCTGTGTTAATGGTGAGAAGGAAAGATGACTCCAGGCTGGTGTCTGTAATATATCTGTAATATATTACAGATATTATTATTATCTGTAATAATAAGATCTATAGACTTGATGGACATGAGTTTGAGTAAGTTCTGGGAGTTGGTGATGGACCGGGAAGCCTGGTGTGCTGCAGTCCATGGGGTCTCAAAGAGTTGGACACGACTGAGCGACTGAACTGAACTGAGAAGATTTTAAACAGGAGTGGGATTTAGAGAGATAGTAGTATAGGATGAAAAGTTTGAGCATGTCTTCGTGAGTGTTTTAGAAACTGACTACTAGCTGCATCATAAACCAAGATGATAGAGGTATCCCCTGCACGTGCATACACACTGCAAACATAATGGAAACGTAACACAGAACAATAACACAACTATAAATGCATAGCTGAACTCTGAGGAAGGGAAGAAGGAAATTCCCAGGTGCCAGGTATGAGAGAAATCAAATCAAAACCTTCAGTGGAAAAACAAACAAACCTTACATGGGAACTAGTGCTGCTATATAAAATAGTACAGGGCCCTTTTGGTCCTGGGTATGAAGGGCTTCCCAGACTGCTCAGTGGCTCCACTTGGCTAGTGCAGGAGCTGCAAGAGACATGGGTTTGATTCCTGGGATGGGAAGATACCCTGAAGGAGGAAATGACAACCCACTCCATTGTTCTTGCCATGAACAGAGGGGCCTGGCAGGCTACAGTCCATGGAGTCTGACATGACTGAGCAGCTGAACAGACACGTAGGTCTGGGGTGAAATTTTAGTGCACATATGGAGAATGGAGTTTCAGTTCAGTTCAGTTCAATCGCTCAGTCGTGTCCGACTCTTTGCGACCCCATGAATCGCACCACGCCAGGCCTCCCTGTCCATCACTATCTCCCGGAGTTCACTCAGACTCACGTTCACCGAGTCCGTGATGCCATCCAGCCATCTCATCCTCTGTTGTCCCCTTCTCCTCCTGCCACCAGTCCTTCCCAGCATCAGAGTCTTTTCCAGTGAATCAACTCTTTGCATGAGGTGGCCAAAGTATTGGAGTTTCAGCTTTAGCATCATTCCCTCCAAAGAAATCCCAGGGTTGATCTCCTTCAGAATGGACTGGTTGGATCTCCTTGCAGTCCAAGGGACTCTCAGAGAGTCTTCTCCAACACCACAGTTCAAAAGCATCAATTCTTTGGCGCTCAGCCTTCTTCACAGTCCAACTCTCACATCCATACACGACCACAGGAAAAACCATAGCCTTGACTAGACGGACCTTAGTCAGCAAAGTAATGTCTCTGCTTTTGAATATACTATCCAGGTTGGTCATAACTTTTCTTCCAAGGAGTAAGCGTCTTTTAATTTCATGGCTGCAGTCACCATCTGCAGTGATTTTGGAGCCCCNATAGCCTTGACTAGACGGACCTTAGTCAGCAAAATAATGTCTCTGCTTTTGAATATACTATCCAGGTTGGTCATAACTTTTCTTCCAAGGAGTAAGCGTCTTTTAATTTCATGGCTGCGGTCACCATCTGCAGTGATTTTGGAGCCCCAAAAAATAAAGTCTGACACTGTTTCCACTGTTTCCCCATCTATTTCCCATGAAGTGATGGGAGCAGATGCCGTGATCTTCGTTTTCTGAATGTTGAGCTTTAAGCCAACTTTTTCACTCTCCTCTTTCAGTATCACAGTTGCTGATAGTAGTCTCTTATGATCCTTTGTATTTCTCTGTAGTCTATTGTGATTTCTCCATTTTCATTTCTAATTTCATTGATTTGAATTTTCTCCCTTTGTTTCCTGATGAGTCTGGATAATGCTTTGTTTATTTTATTTATCTTCTGAAAGAACCAGCTTTTGGCTTTGTTGATATTCACTATGGTCTCTTTTGTTTCTTTTGCATTTATTTCTGTCCTAATTTTTAAGATTTCTTTCCTTCTACTAACCCTAGGGTGCTTCATTTATTCCTTTTCTAGTTGCTTTAAGTGTAGAGTTAAGTTATTTATTTGACTATTTTCTTGTTTCTTGAGGTAAGCTTGTATTGCTGTGAACCTTCCCCTTAGCACTGCTTTTACTGAATCCCATAGGTTTTGGGTTGTCGTGTTTTCATTTTCATTCATTTCTATGCAGATTTTGATTTATTTTTTGATTTTTTTTCTGTGATTTGTTGGTTATTCAGATGTGTGTTGTTTAGCCTCCATATGTTGGAATTTTTAACAGTTTTTTTTTTTCCTGTAGTTGACATCCAATCTTACTGCATTGTGATCAGAAAAGCCACTTGAAATGATTTCATTTTTTTTTTTAAATTTACTAAGGCTAGATATATGGCCCAGGATGTGATCTATCCTGGAGAATGTTCTGTGTGCACTTGAGGAAAAGATGAAATTCATCATTTTTGGGTGAAATGTCCGATAGATATCAATTAGGTCCAACTAGTCCATTGTATCATTTAAAGTTTGTGTTTCATTGCTAATTTTCTATTTAGTTGATCTATCCATAGGTGTCAGTGGGATGTTAAAGTCTCCCACTATTATGGTGTTACTGTTATTTTCCCCTTTCATACTTGTTAGCATCTGCCTTACATATTGCAGTGCTCTTATGTTGGGTGCATGTATATTTATAATTGTTATATCTTCTTCTTGGATTGATCCTTTGATCATTAAGGTGAAGTCATTCAGTCGTGTCCAACTCTTTGCGACCCCATAGACTATAACCTACTAGGCTTCTCCATCCATGGGATTCTCCAGGCAAGAATACTGGAGTGGATTGCCATTTCCTTCTCCAGGGGATCTTCCCGACCCAGGGATCAAACCCGGGTCTCCCACATTGGAGGCAGACACTTTAATCTCTGAGCCACCAGGGAAGCCCCCTTTGATCATTATGTAGTGTCATTCTTTGTCTGTTTTCACAGCCTTTATTTCAAAGTCTATTTTATCTGATATGAATATTGCTACTCCTGCTTTCTTTTGGTCTGTATTTGCGTGGAATATCTTTTTCCAGCCCTTCACTTTCAGTCTGTATGTGTCCCTTGTTTCGAGGTGGGTCTCTTGTACACAACATACATAGGGGTCTTGTTTTTGTATCCATTCAGCCAGTCTTTATATTTTGGTTGGGGCATTCAACCCATTTACATTTAAGGTAATTATTGATAAGTGTGATCCCGTTGCCATTTACTTTGTTGTTTTGGGTTTGAGTTTATACACCTTTTCTGTGTTTCCTGTCTAGAGAAGATCCTTTAGCACTTGTTGAAGAGCTGATTTGGAGGTGCTGAATTCTCTCAGCTTTTGTTTGTCTGTAATCTTTTGATTTCTCCTGCATATTTGAATGAGATCCTTGCTGGGTACAGTAATCTGGGTTGTAGGTTTTCCTCTTTCATCACTTTAAGTATGTCCTGCCATTCCCTTCTGGCCTGAAGAGTTTCTGTTGAGAGGTCAGCTGTTATCCTTACGGGAATCCCCTTGTGTGTTACTTTTTGTTTTTCCCTTGCTGCTTTTAATATTTGTTCTTTGTGTTTGATCTTTGTTAATGTGATTAATATGTGTCTTGGGGTGTTTCACCTTGGGTTTATCCTGTTTGGGACTCTCTGGGTTTCTTGGACTTGGGTGATTATTTCCTTCCCCATTTTAGGGAAGTTTTCAACTATTTCTCCTCAAGATTTTCTCATGGCCTTTCTTTTTGTCTTCTTCTTCTGGGACTCCTATGATTTGAATGTTGAGACATTTAACATTGTCCCAGAGGTCTCTGAGGTTGTCCTCATTTCTTTTTTTTTTTTTTCTCTCTGCTTCATTTATTTCCACCATTCTATCTTCCACCTCACTTGTCCTATCTTATTTGGGACTCTCTGGGTTTCTTGGACTTGGGTGATTATTTCCTTCCCCATTTTAGGGAAGTTTTCAATTCTTATCCCCTCAAGTATTTTCTCATGTCCTTTCTTTTTGTCTTCTTCTGGGACACCTATGATTTGAATGTTGGGTTGTTTGACATTGTCCCAGAGGTCTCTGAGGTTGTCCTAATTTCTTTTAATTCTTTTTTTCCTCTCTGCTTCATTTATTTCCACCCTTTTATCTTCCACCCCTCTTATCCTATCTTCTGCCTCAGTTATTCTACTGTTGTTTTCCTTCAGAATGTAATTTGAATGTTGGGTTGTTTGACATTGTCCCAGAGGTCTCTGAGGTTGTCCTAATTTCTTTTAATTCTTTTTTTCCTCTCTGCTTCATTTATTTCCACCCTTTTATCTTCCACCCCTCTTATCCTATCTTCTGCCTCAGTTATTCTACTGTTGTTTTCCTTCAGAATGTTTTTGATCTCATTTATTACATTATTCATTATTGATTGACTCTTTTTTATTTCTTCTAGGTCCTTGTTAAACATTTCTTGCATCTTCTCAATTCTTGTCTCCAGGCTATTTATCTATAACTACATTTTGTTTTCAAGAATTTGGATCATTTTTACTATCATTATTCTGAATTATTTTTCAGATACTCCTTATCTCTTCCTCTTTGGTTTGGTTTGGTGGGCATTTATTATGTTCCTTTACATGCTGAGTATTTCTCTGCCTTTTCATCTTGTTTAGATTATGGTGTATGAGGTGGCCTTTTTGTATTTTGGCAGTTTGTTGTTCCTCTTTATTGTGGAGGGTCTCCCTGTGGGTGGGGTTGGATGAGTGGCTTGTCAAGATTTCCTCCTTAGGGAAGCTTCCATCTGTGTTCTGGTGGGTGGAGCTGGATTTCTTCTCTCTGGAGTGCTATAAAGTGTCCAGTAGTGAGTTTTGAGGTTTCTGTGGGTTTGGTGTGACTTTAAGCAGCCTGTATATTAAAGCTCAGGTCTACATTCCTGCGTTGCTGGAGAATTAGTGTGATATGTCTTGCCCTGGAACTTGTTGGCTCTTGGGTGGAGCTTGGTTTCAGTGTAGGTATGGAGGCTTTTGGATGAGCTCCTATCAATTAATGTTCCCTGGAGTCAGGAGTTCTCTGTTGTTCTCAGGTTTTGGATTTAAGCCTCCTGCCTCTGGTTTTCAGTCTTATTCTTACAGTAGCCTCAAGACTTCTCCATCCATACAGCACTGATGATAAAACATCTAGGTTAATGGAGAAAAGATTCTCCACAGTGAGGGACACCCAGAAAGGTTCGCTGAGTTACATGGAGAAGAGAAGAGGGAGAAGGGAGATAGAGGTGACCAGGAGGAGAAGAGGGGGAATCAAAAGGGGAGAGAGCAATCTAGCCAGTAATCAAATCCCTATATGCCCTCCACAGCCTGGCACACCCAGAGAGGTTCATGGAGTTACATAGAGAAGAGAAGAGGTGAGGGAGGAAGGAGATAGAGGTGATCAGGAGGAGAAGAGGGGGGATCAAAAGGAGAGAGACAGATCTAGCCAGTAATCAGTTCCTTAAGTGTTTTCCACAGTCCGGAATACCTAAAAGATTCACAGAGTTGGGTAGAAAAGAGAAGGGGGAAGGAGGTAGAAGTGACCTAGAGGAGAAAAAGGAGAGTCAAAAGGGGGAGAAAGCAATCAAGCCAGTAATCACACTCCTAAGTAAAAATGGGTAATGAAGATTGAATTCTTAAGGTACAAAATTGATAACAAATACCAAAAAGCAAAGATTAAAAATCTGAAGTAGAGGTTAGACTCTTAAAATTACAATATTAAAAAATCACGAAAATTATAAAAATATATATGAAATTTGCTTTAAAAATAGGGTATTTTTTGGCAAGGTGATAGTAGGTTATAAAAATGAAAATTAAAGGAGTAGTAAACATTCAGAAAACAAAGATCATGGCATCTGGTCCAATCACTTCATGGGAAATAGATGGGGAAACAGTGAAAATGGTGTCAGACTTTATTTTTTTGGGCTCCAAAATCACTGCAGATGGTGACTGCAGCCATGAAATTAAAGATGCTTACTCCTTGGAAGAAAATTTATGACCAATCTAGATAGTATATTCAAAAGCAGAGACGTTACTTTGCCAACAAAGGTCTCTCTAGTCAAGGCTATGGGTTTTCCAGTAGTCATGTATGGATGTGAGAGTTGGACTGTGAAGAAGGCTGAGTGCCAAAGAATTGATGCTTTTGACCTGTGGTGTTGGAGAAGACTCTTGAGAGTCCCTTGGATTGCAAGGAGATCCAACCAGTCCATTCTGAAGGAGATCAACCCTGGGATTTCTTTGGAAGGACTGATGCTGAAGCTGAAACTCCAGTACTTTGGCCACCTCATGCAAAGAGTTGACTCATTGGAAAAGACTCTGATGCTGGAAGGGATTGAGGGAAGGAGGAGATGGGGACGACAGAGGATGAGATGGCTGGATGGCATCACAGCTTTTGACCTGTGGTGTTGGAGAAGACTCTTGAGAGTCCCTTGGATTGCAAGGAGATCCAACCAGTCCATTCTGAAGGAGATCAACCCTGGGATTTCTTTGGAAGGACTGATGCTGAAGCTGAAACTCCAGTACTTTGGCCACCTCATGCAAAGAGTTGACTCATTGGAAAAGACTCTGATGCTGGAAGGGATTGAGGGAAGGAGGAGATGGGGACGACAGAGGATGAGATGGCTGGATGGCATCACCGACTCGATGGGGGTGAGTGTGAGTGATCTCTGGGAGTTGGTGATGGGCAGGGAGGCTTGATGTGCTGCAATTCATGAGGTCACAAAGAGTTGGACACAACTGAGTGACTGAACTGAACCGAACTGACCTAATAGAGCTTCTCCATCTTTGGCTGCAAAGAATATAATNCGCTTTCCTCTTTCACTTTCATCAAGAGGCTTTTTAGTTCCTCTTCACTTTCTGCCATAAGGGTGGTGTCATCTGCATATCTGAGGTTATTGATATTTCTCCCGGCAATCTTGATTCCAGCTTGTGTTTCTTCCAGTCCAGCGTTTGTCATGATGTACTCTGCATATAAGGGCCTATTTAAAATAGAACTAGGTCTGATATACAGGCATGCAGCCTTGAACTTGAATTATGTGTGTGTGTTCAGTTGTGTCTGACTCCCTACTACCTCATGAACTGTAGCCCTTCCATCTCCACTGTCCATGGAGATATCCAGGCAAGAATACTGAAGTGGGTTGCCATTTCCTACTCCCAAAGAATTTCTGGCCCACGGATAGAAACCATTGTCTCCTGCATTGGCAGGTGGATTCTTTACCACTGAGCCACCTGGGAAGCCCCTGGAAATTGGAAAGGATTTCCCTAACTACAGTGTTGCTGGGGGTCTTTGGTGTGGGGGGGTGGCATTTAGGTGCTCAGTGATGGAACAATCTAAACAAGAAATAAATATGTATGAAATAATTAAAAGGACTAAAACAAAGAAGTGAAGTATGAAGTAACAGCCAATATGAAAAACAAGCAGTAAGTCTTGAAAAGGAAAATTAAAATCACTGTTCAGAAATTAAAAATCTTGGAATTTGGCTTTAGTTGGGTTATATAGAATATTAAACATATTCTTGCTTGGCTGAAAAGGAAAAGAAGTATATAGCAATAAATGGTTAAGAACTAAATCTAAATGTAATGATGCAAAAGTAAAAAGCTGAAATTTGGGATTGGCAAAATGCTAGACTGATATAGAATAAAACAGAAAGTTCCTAGGAAAGTACTATCAGGCAAGAACAGATTTTAAAGGCAAAAGTGCTATTAAAGATAACAAGAACTGTTGCTTAATGGTGGAAAGGAATAATTCACCAGGAAGAAATAATAATCTTGAAGCTTTGTGTCTAAATAATACTATCTCAAAGTGTATAAAGCAAAATTTTACATACTAAAAATGGACTACCTGTAGACAGTGGGGAATGTCAGCACATTTCCTCAGAAGCAGGCGGACAGATCACACCACTGCCACACCACCTCCTCCCCAAAAAGTGAGGACAGGGAATACATGGCCACTGCAGTCAACAAGCTTGGCATTTTAGGTGTGTTTACCCTTCAGTCTCAAAAAAATAGAACATGGATATCCTTTCAACCACACTTGAAACATAGAAATTAACTACATTGACTACAATGGAATGACTTCACAAATACCCAGGCATGTTAACACTGGCTGTATTTTCTGACTACAGTGTAGGTACATGGAAACCTTATTAGATTTTCCAAATTTTATTTGAAGGTGTTTTTAATAGAATAATATTTAAATTAATAGCTAAAACATTTATTGAACACTTAGTGTAAGCTAGACATATTACTGAATGTTTTGCATATGTTATTTAAATACTTTTCTGCAGCCCTGTGAATTATAAGATACTGTTACCATCCTTAGTAGTGAGAATATTTAGGTTTAAAAATGTTTATAGGTCTTGAGCTTCCCCTGCAGGGGCTGTGGGTTTGATCCCTAGTCAGATCCCACATGCTGTATGGGTGGAGCCAAGAAATTAATTAATTTTAAAAGTTTAATATCTGCCCAAGGTCTGCAGGTGGGAAGAAAAACTTCTCTTTTTAAATACACTGCACAGCCTTCCCACCTTTTAAAAATATCTTTTTGAGTAAAATACAGCCAGATAGAGAAGTTCACATTAAACAACTACATAGTTTATTGAATTATTGTTAAGGTTGGTATTGTAATACCAATAGATCAGGAAGTAGAACTCTTCCAGTCACTGCAGAAGCCTTTTATGTGCCCCATTCTGACCATAACCTCTTTCCTTCCCCATAGAAAGCATTTTTGTAATAATCATTTTCTAGCTTCTTTTCTTTATAATTTTAATATTGGAATATACGTTCTTAAACAGTATGCTTTAGTTTTGCTTATTTTTCCCCCCATGGAGTTTATTTGTTGAAAAAACTGGTATAGTTTGATCTTGTAGAGTTTCTGAGGGGTTTGTTCAAGTTGAGATTTGATGGTTTTGGCAGATTTTGTATATGGTGGTGTGTTCTTTCATCAGGAGATATATAAATGTCTGGTAATATTTCTTTTTGTGATATTAGAACTATTGATACTCAATGGTTAATTCTGTGAACTCTTTAGAGATTCCAGATTTTATTTTTCTGATTTGATTATTTCTTCATTTATTGCTGGAATGTTTCCTGTAAAGAAGCTTCTCTTCACCTAACATCTGGTTACCTGGTGGGTCAGTGTATATAAAATAGGAAGAGCTACTGTTATTTCCTGTTATATACCAGTTTTTAAAATGAGGAGTTGCTTTTCACTGGCATCTTTCAAAGCAACCCCACTCCCCCCTTTTTTAAGTTTATTTATTTATTTTATTTGGAGGCTGATTACAAGATTGTGGTTTTGCCCTTTTTGTGTCATAAATTCACAAGATTTAAATATATTTCTTTCAGTTCATTTCAGTTATTCTTACTGATGCTCAAATTGTCCCATCTTCAGCCAGTGGGAGCATCTTCAAGTTGATTCTCTTCCATCAGGGAGTTTATATTGTAGTAAATATATGTATATATAAGCATATGTATGTGTGCATGCTTTATTGCTCAGTCGTGTCCAACTCTTTCTGACCCTATGGACTGTAGCCCATCGGGCTCCTCCGTCTGTCAAATTTTCCAGGCAAGAATACTGGAGCGAGTTGCTATTTCCTCCTCCAGGAGATCCTCCCAACCCAGGGATTGAACCATGCCTCTTGCATTGGCAGGCAGATTCTTGACCACTGCATCACCTGGGAACCCCCAGTCATATGTATATGTATTGCCTTAAAACACACACATATACTAAACACATTGTTCTGTATATTTTGGGTTTTACTCTTGATGAACATTTTGATTGTTACCCAGCAGTATTATAAAAAGTACTGCAATGAATATCTTGGTTCTTAACTACTTTGCCCATGTGTGCAGAATCAATTCCCAGAATGGAATTGTTAAGTAATAATAGCTACTGCTAAATTGCTCTCCTCAAATTAAGAATTTTTTTGTCTCATGTTATCCTTTAATATATAGTGCTAGTATACAATCAAACTTTTTGATCTTTGATAATCTGCTACATTTAAAAAAAAATCTCATTGTAGTTTCTGTTAGTGTTTCATTTGTATTTCCTAAATTCTGAATTGTCTGTATCCTTGATCCAACTTTCTGTTGAATTGTTAGTCTTTTGATTTGTAGTACTCAGATATAATTTAAAAATTACCTTTTTGTGACACATGTTAACAAATGTGTGTGTTAGTATCTCAGTCATGTCCAGCTCTTTGCTATCCCATGAACTATAGCCCATCAGGCTTCCCTGTCTCTGGAATTCTTCAGGCAAGAATACTGGAGTGGGTTATTTTTCCTAATTGTGTTGTTTCTTTTAACTACCTCTATGGTTTTCATTTCCTAAGCAGAATTTCTAAATGTAAACATATTAACTCAAATTTATTAGTTCATTTTTAAACAATCTACACTTAGGAAAGAGTTTAGAACAGTACAAAGAAGTTGCCCTCCCCCCACCCTGAACCCTTCAAGAATAATCAGCTTTGTCCTGTCACCTCCTAACAACAAAGATAGTCACCTAGATAATCATGCTATACCTGTTAAAATCAGAAAGTTAGTACTGATGCATTACTGTCTTTAGATCTCCATTCAGATTTCACTAATTGAATGAAGTATTTCACTCTTGTCCTAAAAACAAACCTTTAAACAAAAGGATCTATTTCAGAACCACAGGTTGCAATGAGTTTACATATCTTTTCAATGTCCTTCCATCTGGAACAGTTCCTTAGGCTTTTCCTTGATTTTCAACTTTGATAATTTGAAGATTGTTCAAAACAAATTAGAACAAATACAGATTTATCCTAATGATTCCTCATAATTCTGATATTCCTAATAGATTTAGGTTACGTATCTTTGTCAGGAATATCATAGAAATGATTCTCTGTTCTTTCATACTCTCAGGTGACACACAGTTTCAGTATGTCTTATGAATGATGTTTACTTTGGTCACTTGATGAAGACAGTGTTTGGCATTCTACTATAGTTATGATTTTTCCCTTTCTCCTTAATCAGTATTTGTGTGCAGGGGGAGGGATACTTTAAACATCTCATTCCTATCAAACTCCGTTTATTCTTTTATTTATAGTAGAATGAATTTACAGGTTGTCCATTCAGTAGGTTTTAATCCCTTTACTATCATGAGATTTGATACTTCAGCATAATTTTGCTAGCTAATGGGTGATCATTCAGGCTGATCTCAGTATTCTTTTTTTTTTTTTTGGCTGTCATGTGGGCTTTTTCTAGTTGCGGCATGCAGGCCTCTCTAGTTTCAGTACATGGGCTTAGTTACCCCTCAAGGCATGTGGGATCTTAGTTCTCTGACCAGGGGAATCTGTGTCCCTTGCATTGAAAAGTGGATTCACAACCACTGGACCACCAGGGAAGTCCATTCAGTGTTCTTTTGACATGTCCTCATCATTCAGCAGTTTCTTGTTTCTGCCACACGATGTTTCAGGCTCACCTTGTATTTCCCTCAACCTAGAATCAGCCATTTCTCCAAGGAGCCCTTATCCCTTTTATAAAGAAGTAAGAAAGTATTCAGAAGCAAATATCCAAATACTGGTCGTGTTCATTACTATTGGAGTGGCACTGCTTCCAGGCTTTGTTACACACGTGTATAATCCACACGTTTCCAAACATTTATACATATGTTTGTACGTGCTTACCTATTTCTATGTCCATCTTTTAAAAACAATGAATTCACATTGAAAATTCCAGTCCAACAGTGTAAGATGTACCCTTTCTATTTATATTTTAACTCTTCTCAGAAGCCTGGCTTCCATTCTACTTAATTATTTGATCAGTCCCTTGATGTTACCAAGGTTCAGTTCCACCTTTCCCTCTCCTTTGCGATAGCCTTTCCTGTCACCCATCCCACACACAAACCTCCTTATTCTTACCCCCTTGAGCTCCAACACTACGTGCCAGACCACCCTCTGCATGGATGCCCTTTTTATCCCACTTGGTATCTACTGAATCTACACTATCCTACTTGGTATTTATAAGCTTTACTGAACTGTCTGTCTCCATTGACACACTTCTCACCCTACGTGTACTCTAACCATGCAGTACTCACTTGTACTCACTCAGCAAGTGAACATCCTCCTCACCTTTTTTTAAAATGCCTTCCAACTTCTGTGTCATACCTTTAAAGAACTTTCCCATTTTCACATTATAAAAAATAGTTGTGTTTTCTTTTCATGGTTTTATTTACTTATTTTATTGTAGGTAAGCATTGTGAAATTTATTTTGAGGTGAGAAATGAAATAGAAATCCAACACTTCTCAAATGGTTATCCAGATAACTAGAATTTTGTATAAAAACTGTATTGCCTCCCCAAAAAAATATATATTACAAAGTTTTTTATAAGTTTACTGAATCCATAGGGCTTTTTTAAAAAAATGAGTGTCATTTTCATATTATTTTTGTTTATAACAGATGATGATGTACCTGCAGATATGGTTGCAGAAGAATCCGGTCCTGGTGCACAAAACAGTCCATACCAACTTCGTAGGAAAACTCTTTTGCCAAAAAGAACAGCGTGTCCTACAAAGAGCAGTATGGAGGTAGGTTAAATGTCTGTTTTTGTGTGTATAATGAAAGAAATGTTAGGAAACAAACGGGACTGTCATCATTTTTTAGAAGTAATGATTATGGGTAAAATATTTGCTTAACTAGTTTTCATTTTGTTTTTGAAGGGTGCTTCAACTTCAACTACAGAAAACTTTTTTGGTCATCGTGCAAAACGTGCAAGAGTTTCTGGAAAATCACAAGATCTATCAGGTATTTCCTTTGAGAAAGTTAAGGAATAGGGTCAAATCGTTCTTTTACGTTTTGTTTGATAAAAAGTTAAAATTAAATGTTTATTTACACATTTAAGATTGTGAAAGCAATTATTACAGAATAAGCCTGAAAACCCTGACCTTCTCCATCTTTGACTGTAATTGTTATATAAAAATCTTTTTTGTATATTTATTGTAACCAGTTACTGAAATGGTACATACTAGCTAAAAGAAAAAATACTGTTAAGAGAAAAGAAAAGAAATATGTGTCATCTCTGAAGGCACATTCTTATAAAATAATAGTCATCAAAAAATAAAAACTCTTCATTTAACAAAATGAAAATTGTGCTCTTTAAATAATGAGAAAGTCTTTGGTAGCATGATAGATTATGTTCTGTTTGTTAATCTTTTTATAGCAGCACCTGCTGAACAGTATCTTCAGGAGAAACTGCCAGATGAAGTGGTTCTAAAAATCTTCTCATATTTGCTGGAACAGGATCTTTGTAGAGCAGCTTGTGTGTGTAAACGCTTCAGTGAACTTGCTAATGATCCAATTTTATGGTAAGTGAAAATTTATTTCTTAGTATCTTGAGATATCTTACTGCCCCAAATGCTGAAGGATGGTAGGAAGGCTAGAGTGAGTTGATCAGTCAGTCAGTCAGTTCAGTCAGTTCAGTCGCTCAGTCGTGTCCGACTCTTTGCGACCCCATGAATCGCAGCACGCCAGGCCTCCCTATCCATCACCATCTCCCAGAGTTCACTCAGACTCACGTCCATCGAGTCCGTGATGCCATCCAGCCATCTCATCCTCGGTCGTCCCCTTCTCCTCCTGCCCCCAATCCCTCCCAGCATCAGAGTCTTTTCCAGTGAGTCAACTCTTCGCATGAGGTGGCCAAAGGACTGGAGTTTCAGCTTTAGCATCATTCCTTCCAAAGAAATCCCAGGGTTGATCTCCTTCAGAATGGACTGGTTGGATCTCCTTGCAGTCCAAGGGACTCTCAGGAGTCTTCTCCAACACCACAGTTCAAAAGCATCGATTCTTCGGTGCTCAGCTTTCTTCACAGTCCAACTTTCACATCCATACATGACCACAGGGAAAACCATAGCCTTGACTAGGCGGACCTTAGTCGGCAATGTATTGTCTCTGCTTTTGAATATACTATCCAGGTTGGTCATAACTTTTCTTCCAAGGAGTAAG
>SJYX01006769.1:0-18643 GCA_006410675.1 Oreotragus oreotragus | reverse complement strand
TCCTCATGATTATCTGGGTCGTGAAGATCTTTTCTGTACAGTTCTTCTGTGTATTCTTGCCACCTCTTCTTAATATCTTCTGCTTCTGTTAGGTCCATACCATTTCTGTCCTTTATCGAGCCCATCTTTGCATGAAATGTTCCCTTGGTATCTCCAATTCTCTTGAAGAGATCTCTAGTCTTTCCCATTCTGTTGTTTTCCTCTATCTCTTTGCATTGATTGCTGAAGAAGGCTTTCTTATCTCTTCTTGCTATTCTTTGGAACTCTGCATTCAGATGCTTATATCTTTTCTTTTCTCCTTTGCTTTTCACCTCTCTTCTTTTCAGTGCTATTTGTAAGGCTTCTCCAGACAGCCATTTTGCTTTTTTGCATTTCTTTTCCATGGGGATGGTCTTGATCCCTGTCTCCTGTACAATGTCACGAACCTCATTCCATAGTTCATCAGGAACTCTGTCTATCAGATCTAGGCCCTTAAATCTATTTCTCACTTCCACTGTATAATCACAAGGGATTTGAGTGAGTTGATGGTTACAGTTAAATAGAAGAAAATTAGAATATTTATAAATTCCAGTTCAGTTCAGTCACTCAGTCGAGTCAAACCCTGTGACCCTATGGACTGTAGCACTTCAGGCTTCCCTGTCCATCACCAACTCCTGGAGCCTACTCAAATTCATGTCCATTGCGTCAGTGATGCCATCCAACCATCTCATCCTCTGTCATCCCCTTCTTTCCCAGCATCAGGGTCTTTTCCAGTAAATCTGTTCTTCCCATAAGGTAGCCAAAGTATTGGAGTTTCAGCTTCAGCATCAGTCTTTGCAATGAATATTCAGGACTGATTTCCTCTAGGATGGACTGGTTGGATCCCCTTGCAGATCAAGGGACTCCCAAGAGGCTTCTCCAACACCGCAGTTCAAAACCATCAATTCTTTGGCACTCGGCTTTCTTTATAGCCTAACTCTCATATCCATACATGACTACTGGAAAAATCATAGCTTTGACTAGATGGACCTTTTTTGGTAAAGTAATGTCTGCTTTTTAATATGCTGTCTAGATTGGTCATAGCTTTTTTTCCAAGAAGCAAGCATCTTTTAATTTCATGGCTGCAGTCGCCATTGGCAGTGGTTTTCAGTTCAGTTTAGTCGCTCAGTCGTGTCCAACTCTTTGCGACCCCATGAACCGCAGCACGCCAGGCCTCTCTGTCCAACACCAGCTCCCTGAGCCTACCCAGACTCCTGTCCATTGAGTCAGTGATGCCTTCCAACCATCTCATCCTCTGTCGTCCCCTTCTCCTCCTGCCCTCAATCTTTCCCAGCATCTGGGATCTTTTCAAATGACTCAGCTCTTCGCTTCAGGTGGCCAAAGTATGTCAGTCCTTCCATTGAACACCCAGGACTGATCTCCTTTCGAATGGTCTAGTTGGATCTGCTTGCAGTCCAAGGGACTCTCAAGAGTCTTCTCCAACACCACAGTTCAAAAGCATCAAGTCTTCGGTGCTAGCTTTCTGTATAGTCCAACTCTCACATCCATACATGACTACTGGAAAAACCAGAGCCTTAACTAGACAGACTTTTGTTGGCAGAGTAATGTCTCTGTTTTTTAATATGCTTCTAGGTTGGTCATAACTTTCCTTCCAAGGAGTAAGGTCTTTTAATTACATGGCTGCAGTCTGGAGCCCCCCAAAATAAAGTCTCTCACTGTTTCCATTGTTTGCCCATCGATTTGCCATGAGGTGATGGGACCGTGTGCCATGATCTTAACTTTTTCACTGTTGAGTTTTAAGCCAGTTTTTTCACTCTGTTTCACCCTCATCAAGAGTCCTTTTTGCTTTCTGCCATTAAAGTGGTATCAGCTGCATATCTGAGATTATTGATATTTCTCCCATCAATCTTGATGCCAGCTTGTGATTTATCCAGCCCAGCATTTTGTATGATGTACTCTGTATATACGTTAAATAAGCAGGGTGGCAATATACTGCCTTGACGTACTCCTTTCCCGATTTGGAACCAGTCTGTTGTTCCATGTCCGGTTCTAACTGATGCTTCTTGACCTGCATACAGATTTCTCAGGAGGCAGGTCAGGTACTCTAGTATTCCCATCTCTTTAAGAATTTTCCAATTTGTTGTGATCCACACAGTCAAAGGCTTTGGTGTAGTCAATAAAGCAGTAGATGTTTTTCTGGAACTCTTGCTTTTTTGATGATCCAGCTGATGATGGCAATTTGATCTTTGCCTTTGTTCCTCTGCCTTTTCTAAATCCAGCTTGAACATCACTGGAAGTTCATGGTTCTTGTACTGTTGAAGCCTGGCTTGGAGAATTTTGAGCATTACTTTGATAGCATGTGAGACGAGTGCAATTGTACGGTAGTTTGAACATTCTTTGGCATAGCCTTTCTTTGGGATTGGAATGAAAACTGACCTTTTCCAGTCATGTGGCCACTGCTGAGTTTTCCAGATTTGCTGGCATATTGAGTGCAGCACTTTCACAGCGTCATTTTTTAGGATTGGAAATAGCTCAACTGGAATTCCATCACCTCCACTAGCTTTGTTCGTAGTGATGCTTCCTAAGGCCCACTTGACTTGGTATTCCAGGATGTCTGGCTGTAGATGAGCGATCACAGCATCATGGTTATCAGGGTCATGAAGATCCTTTTTGTATAGTTCTTCTGTTAATAATATCTTCTGCTTCTGTTAGGTCCATACCATTTCTGTCCTATATTGTGTCCATCTTTGCATGAAATGTTCCTTTGGTATCCTTAATTTTCTTGAACAGATCTCTGGTCTTTCCCATTCTGTTGTTTTCCTGTATTTCTTTGCACTGATCACTGAGGAAGGCTTTATCTCTCCTTGCTACTTTTTGGAACTCTGCATTCAAATGGATATATCTTTCCTTTCCCAGTTACCTGTTTATCACAAATGTTAGTTATCAGTCCAGGCAGTGTTTTTAAAACTATAAGAAAGAAAGAGAAGTCACTCAGTCATGTCTGACTCTGTGACCCCATGGACTGTAGCCTATCAGGCTCCTCCGTCCATGGGTTTTTCCAGGCAAGAATACTGGAGTGAGTTGCTACTTCCTTCTCCAGGAGATCTTCCTGACCCAGGGATTGAACCTGGGCTCTGGGTTCCCAGGTTCGCATTGTAGGCAGACGCTTTATCATCTGAGTACTTCCTTTATTTAAAACAATAAAGGAAGTACTTTTTCTGCTATTTGTCAGTTAAAAGCTACTGAATGATTTTGGAGAATGCTTTTCATTCCATTGGTTTTTAGAAACAGAACTAAATCTAATTTAAAACAGCTAATAGTTCCGTAAGAATGTAGATTTTGTATATCACTTTTAGAAAAGAGTTTTGACAGTTGTATTTTTGAACTATGAAATATGTGTGCCCTTTGACTGAGGAATTGCACTTCTGAAAATTTGTTTACGTTATGTACAAATTTTTCATAATAGCATAGTTAATAGTGGGAGAAAGCTAGAAATAATCAGAGTCTAGCAATAAAGGATTGGACTAAAAGTAAACAGTGTTTTGTCTACTTAAAGGGTTGTGATATAGTCGTTAACAATGAACTTTACAGTTTTTAATAACATGGGAATATGCTATGTTATGAAAAATGAAAGCAGAATACAAATATTTTGTTATCACAGTTGTAATAAATGAAACTCTGTAGCTAAAAAGATTGAAAAGAAATACAGTAAATTGTTAATAGTTAACATATTAAAAGTAGGTTATCTCTTTCATACTTTTCTGTATTTTACAGCAGCTATATGTATTACTTCTATGATGCTAAAAATAAGGTACACTTTAAGTTTAAGAAAGAAAATTGTGTTTGTATTGGAAAGCAAAAAGGGAATGTTAAAAGAGCAGAAGAAGAAACATTTGTTTTGTACAAGAAATTATATAGTAGTTAATTATCACTCCACTCCTAAGATCTGATGATTTGAGATCAGGCATACATGAAACATCATTATTTAAAATAATCCTTTTAAATTATAACTGTATGTGGCTTTTATACTAAGGGTGGCTTTTATTTTCCTTTAACTAAACAATCAGACTTTAAAGAATTGATGCATTCTTTTAGGTAGACTACTTTTTATATGCAGTTATATTATTTTAGCCAAAATTTTTAATTTTACATTTACAATGCTGCTCTTTCATATTCTTAAAAGTTTTTGAGACCTCAAATAATTTTTGTAGTTGTTTAAAGAATATTTTATGAAGAAATCTTAAACCGCTTTCCCCCTCCAGGAAACGATTATACATGGAAGTATTCGAGTATACCCGCCCTATGATGCACCCTGAACCTGGCAAATTCTACCAGATTAATCCAGAAGAATATGAACACCCAAATCCATGGAAAGAGAGTTTCCAGCAGTTGGTATGAAGCATAAATGGAAAATACTGATTTTATATTATATATATTTTAGATAAAAGTTTTTAAATATATAATGTTTTATTATATTTATATATTTATAAATATGTTTTTATAAAAGTTCCTTTTTCAAAATTTAAATTCAAGTATAGGTTTCACGGGAATTTTCTGGTGGTCCAGCGGTTAGGACTTCACACTTTGACTACTGAGGGCTGGGGTTCAATTCCTGGTCAGGAAACTAAGGTCCCAGAAGCCACGCAGCATGGCCAAAAAAAGAGAATAGGTTTCTCAAGTCAATACACATTTTATCAGCCAGCAAAGGAGTCAGCAGTTCTTTTCACTACTGGCATATTTATTAATAATTTAAACAGTAGCCATAAGTATCAGTAGCTTGAGAGCAGTTATACTTTCGATGGATCTCTTTCAACTTATATTTAAATTATTACTGTTGAGTATTTAGAATTTCACAGAATTCCCTTGGTAGTCCAGTGGTCACATATAGCTTTATTTTCATATGGTCCTTTATGAATAGTTTAACTACCCAGCTAGGGGTTATTTTGTTCCACAGGGGTATTTGGTGGTTTCTGGAGATGTTTTTGGTTTTCACAACTGGAGAAGAGACTGCTTCTGACACCTGATGGTTAAGAGTCCAGTGAAAAGTGAAAGCCAGTCAATCGTGTCTGGCTCTTTGCGACTCCGTGGACTATGCAGTCCATGGAATTCTCCAGGCCAGAATACTGGAGTAGGTAGCCTTTCCCTTCTTCAGGGGATCTTCCAAACCCAGGGATCGAACCCAGGTCTCCCGCATTGCAGGCAGATTCTTTACTAGCTGAGCCACAAGGGAAGCAGATGCTACTAAACATCCTACAATGCACAGAATAAGCCCCAACAACAAAGAATCTGTTACAAACTGTCAGTAGTGATGAGGATGAAAAACCTTGTCCTTACTTGATATTACTGAGTCATAAACTGTTCCAGATTTTACATTGCAATATGCATCAGAAAACTAGTTGGACTAACTAATAATTACTTTTGACTATTAATTTTAAAAATTCATGTAGTACTAAACTAATTTAGACTGTGGTGTTCATACTAGTAGTCAGTGTTTTGTTTTTGATATTTTAGTATAAAGGTGCACATGTAAAGCCAGGATTTGCTGAACATTTCTACAGTAACCCTGCAAGATACAAAGGAAGAGAAAACATGTTGGTATGTTTGATTTGTCTTTTTCTAAGATTTAAAATGATGATCTTACAGTTCTATACTGACATGTTTTTGCGGGGGGGGTTGTTTGTTTGTTTTAGTACTACGATACAATTGAAGATGCCCTTGGTGGGGTACAAGAAGCTCATTTTGATGGACTTATCTTTGTTCATTCTGGAATATATACTGATGAATGGATATATATTGAATCTCCAATCACCATGATTGGTGCAGGTATTTTGAAATGTGTTGTCATTAGAATTTTAATACTTTATTTATGTGATGGGTTTTTTAAAATGCTGCTTACTTAAAATCCAGATGAACCTTGATAATACCTTAATTGTAGGAAAAAATTAGAAATGTCATGTATATTTTATATGATGGAAATGAAAACTTTACAGTTCAGAAATTATAAATCTGTTTCTCTTGGGGGAAAGTGTATAATTCTTGATTCCAATAGTTTGTCCAACTGCTTTAGTTAATAAGGAGAGAAAAATATTTGTTTTATCTTTTACTTGAAAATACAGAGGCTAATGTTTTTATTGCTGTGTTTTTAATGAAACAAATGTGCTTTTAAAATACTTTGCATGCTGTTTCAAAGTTGTTTTTATGGTCACATTCCTAAAAATAAATGTAACATTTGTTGAGCACTGATCAGTTATTTGAAAATTTATGAGCTCTTTGATTTTTTTTTTTAAGGATACAGTAGTATAAGACCGTTTCAGAATAGCGAGTAGTTGTTAGTAGTTCATGAGATTTGCGTTTACTACCCTTTCTTCTTCCCTCTCCTATTTCCACGTCAAAGAAAAGTGAGAGAATAGAAAAATTTTGCCTACTAGTTTTCATTATTTTCCAAATCAAGACCAGTACTGAAAATAAGCTTAAGTAAAGAGGATTCTTTCTTTCTCTCCCTGCTCACCATCCCTTTCTTTATTCTCTCTGAATGTTGTTTTCTGGTGCTACTGGTAGTGATTTGGTTTCCACAAGAAACTCACATTTGAATATGCCATTGCATTTGGTATTGAATACTATTTGTAGCTGAGTCTATTAAAAGTATTATTATACATAAATTTGAGTTACAGTGATGCTCAAATAATGTCCGTGTTAAGTATGACAAGTTATCTGATAAAATGAGTATTAGTCCTGTCTACTCAATTCTAAATTCCTTTAAAGTTCCCTCTCCAAAAGAACTACCCAATTTAAAACTGTAGAAAGGGTTCTATTGAATTATTAGTTTTATGGCAGAGTATTTTTACTGACTAAGAAAGTAATTTTTTGATCTGTCTCATGAAAGTAATATGCTTTAAAATATTTTCTTCATAGCACCTGGAAAAGTAGCAGACAAAGTTATAATTGAAAACACTAGAGATTCAACCTTTGTTTTTATGGAAGGTTCTGAAGATGCTTATGTTGGATACATGACAATAAGGGTAAGAAATTATAAATTTTTAAGTACATATGTGGAAATATTTAAGGCTGTGGCTATTTATTTCAAACAAAATTTCTACTTTACAGTTTAACCCTGATGACAAATCTGCTCAACACCACAATGCACACCACTGCTTAGAGATTACAGTAAATTGTAGCCCTATTATTGATCACTGTATCATCCGAAGTACATGCACAGGTTAGTGTTCCCATTATGTTGTATTATAAGTTAGTCATTGTGTTGCCCAACAGAATTTTAAATAAATTATTTTTCTTACAGTTGGCTCTGCAGTATGTGTTAGTGGTCAAGGAGCATGTCCCACCATCAAGCACTGTAACATCAGTGACTGTGAAAATGTTGGACTTTATATAACAGATCATGCACAGGTATTTTTTAATTTTGTGGGGCTTTTCCTTTTCTGTTTTTTTTTTAAACTGTACTAATGTTTATTTCTGGTTAATTGTTGTAGGGAATATATGAGGATAATGAAATTTCCAATAATGCTTTAGCTGGGATTTGGGTTAAAAATCATGGAAACCCAATTATTAGACGGAATCATATTCATCATGGACGTGACGTTGGTGTGTTCACATTTGATCATGGCATGGTAAGAACACTTATTCTTAATTTAAAAAGAACTAATGTATTAGTTAAATTTCAAATAGGTGTCAGCATTTTATCATCACCAAATTGTTGAATTGAAGAGTATAAGTCTAAAATAAGATTAAAAATTAAAATGAGTATGCAATATCAATTCTGTAAATTCTTGAATCTAACATTCTATACATGTGGAGAAGATGGAGTCCTTAGGGAATTGATACGATCTTTGAGGAGAGTAAGGTCTAATCCAGTAGTTCTCAAATGTAACTGTGAATAAAAATCACCCAGATACAATAAATCAGAATTCTTCAGGATAGCACCCAGTATATGCATTTTTAGTAAGCACCATAAGTTAGTTTAATGCAGGTTGCTTTTTGTTTTTGTTTTTGTTTTGCCCTGCTGCACAGCTTATAGGATCTTAGTTCTCCAGCCAGGGACTGAACCTGGGCCCTCAGCAGTGAGAGCATGGTGTCCTAACCTAACCACTGGACTGCTAGGGGATTCCTAACACCTAGTTTTTGTTGAAGTAATTTTTTAAAATCTTAGGACAACATTGGCAACATTTTTTGTTAAGAAGTCCAGGATGGGAGAGGAGATGTTAATGTGGTAACAAACAAGGGTATGATGAAGTTTTACTGCAATTATGTGGTATTAATAAAACAACTTTGGAACATTGAATTGGGACATATAAAAATTGTCTGTTAACAAAGGAAGTTTATTTTCAACTGTTTGTGCCTAAAACACTAACTCAGAACCCTTTTTTTGCCCGCCACTTGTGGCATGTGACATCTTAGTTCCCCTACCAGGTATTGAACCTGTACTCCCTCAGTGGAAGTACGAAATCTTAACCACTGGACCTCCAAAGAAGTCTGCTAAACTCTGCTAAAACTGAAGTAGACCAGGAAGGAGTACCCTTTTGTTAAATTCTGGTTAGATGTAAATAGTTTTATTAATAGACCCCCCAGTTCATTGCATTCCTGGGATAACTATAACCTGAGGAAAACAGTTCACTTAAATCTCATGCTGTATAGTTTGGGCCCATAAATAAGAAAGCATAGTGGAGATGACCACTTGTCCTTCTCCAGCTAGAATTTTAAAATTGACTTTTTTTTTGTATATTGTAGCTGTTTTTTCCCAAGGAGTAGGAAAGAGGGGAGTTTGGAAATTGGGGGGTCTCAGCAAAAGTATGGAGGTTGTCAAAACAATAAGAGTCTAAAGAGAATTCATCCTCCCTGGGTTCAAAGCATAGCTTTGTGTAACCTTCAGCTCTTAACTTCTCAGAGACTTGGACATGCACTGGCTCATTTATACAACACACATGGATTGGGTTCTGTGGTTGATGGCAGTGATGGTCTTAATTCTTCACTCCTTCCTTTGGGCACACTCTTTGCTACATAATTTTGCAGTGTCCTGTCACTTTGCCCTTGACCCTGGGCTCAGCCATGCAACTTGCTTTGATCAGTTGGATGTTAGCAAACAAGATGCAGTCCAGAGTCTTGAAATGGGTATGTACCTCTGTCGTCACCATGAGAACATGCCCAGGAGAGCCCTTTGGAAGATGAAAGATGTGTGAAGCAGATTCACATGACGGAAGCCAGCCTAGATCAGCCTTTGGCCGGCGGGCCCCCAGCAAAAATCAGCAGAGCCACCTAGCCAACTCTCTGGTCAACTAGTTTACCCCTAGATGTCTGAGAACAAAATTCTTTTTTTGGCATAAGCTGAGCTTTGGGGCTTTTGTTGTGCAGAATTATTGAGTCAGTGCAGCTACCATTACATGCTAGCCACTTCTACAAACACTGACTACAGAGTTATATAAGGGGATAATAGTGCCTATCTTGAAAGACCTTTGATGATTAAATAATAGAATACATATAAAGTACTTATCTATTAATAAATGCTTTCTGTTATTTTTAAAAAAAAAAAGAGTCTTAAGAATCTACCCCCTCTTAGAGGCCTGTCTTGGTAACAATTTTTTTTTTTCCTAATTTTTCCTTTTTTTTTAAAACCACACCCTACCTGCGGCCTGCAGAATCTTAGTTCCCCAACCAGAGATCAGATCCCTGCCCCCTGCATTGGGAGAGGGGAGTCTTAACCACGGATCATGAGGGAAGCCCTAGCAATAATTCTTAAATGGAATTCTAAATGGAACTCATATTTTTGTAATGAAACTATACTATGCTAGTATTTCTTTGCCTGTGTTGCCTTTAGACTTTGCCCTAGAGTTACATGTAGTTTCAAGTATCATATTTATGCATGCCTCTGGTCTCTTTCATAGATGATTTGAGGTACCAAAATAACTTTAACCTGAGTAAATGTCCTCATTTTTAAAAGACCTAATGCTGATGGTCACTTACTAAAATTCATCAAATAGTATAGTCCCAGTATAGTTCACACAGTCCTAGTACAGTTTACATTTTATAGATTCAAGTTTATAAATTTTTTAAAAAACAAATCTTGGGTGATCCTACAGATGAAATCTTATCAATCCTTAATGAAAATATATAATTATAAAGGCTTATAAGGAAAAGGAATAAGACACATCTTGGGCCTCTCATCTATTTTAGTATTGTGATAAAATCTTTTAAAATCCCTTGGTAGAATGTTCTTTATTATTAAGGTGCTTGTTGTGTTGGTTTCCATGATTGGTAGAGTATCACTAAGGTTAACCTTTTTAAAATTTGACTTCGTTTTTTAATAGAACTTCAGAGAACATCGGAGTAAATATTTAAATTAGTTTCTGTACTGTTCTCTGAAATTGTCTTTCCTCTTACTTGTCTATGGCCTGCTTAGAATTTAAGCTCCTATATTGGCAAGAATGAATGGTGAGAGAATTTCTGTCATTTTTTAAAATCTTAAATGTTTTAAAATATTACATGCCCTGTATAAAAGACATCCCTAGAATTTCAATCGGAGTAAATATTTAAATTAGTTTCTGTACTGTTCTCTGAAATTGTCTTTCCTCTTACTTGTCTATGGCCTGCTTAGAATTTAAGCTCCTATATTGGCAAGAATGAATGGTGAGAGAATTTCTGTCATTTTTTAAAATCTTAAATGTTTTAAAATATTACATGCCCTGTATAAAAGACATCCCTAGAATTTCAAAGGGTATGGTTCTAGAGTTTGTCATACTTAACTGCATGTTTAAACTTTTGAAAAATTATTAAAAATACTTTATATTTCAAACCTCTGTACTCCATCATTGTCTCCTTATTTTTCTTGAGCGCTTTATAACATTTCTATTCCTACAGTTATTGGTCTGTATGTATATTTATTAACCTTCAGTCCTTTTATCACAGTTTTTCCATTCCTGATTTTATTTTGATTCATTCTTGGTGTGGCTATTCTGTCATCTAGCCATTTTGATTTTGTTTATTTTTAAAAGAAAGGCGTATGGGTATTGTAGCTTGAATTCTTCCTGCTTGAAAATGTCTACCCATTAACCTTTTAACTTTGCTGAGTATATAGTTTTTTATTTTCTTTCACTCAGAATTGGGTAGTTGTTTTTATATTTCTAGAATTGAGTGTGACTGAGGAGTCTGAGATCATCTGGGTTTTTGTTTTTGTTTTTTCCTTTCTGATGGAGATTTGCTTTTCTACTTCAGTTATCCATGTGATGTTTTTGTTGTATGTTAATAGTTTGTCTGTTTTTTTTTACTACTTTCCTGTTTCATATGTTCCTTTCTTTAGAAACTTAGTTATCTTCTCTATTACTTATGTTGTTCTATATTGTTTCGTTCTTTTCCTTTGTTCTGTGCTATGCTAAGTTGCTTCAGTCATGTGTGACCCTTGGCAGTCCCATGGACTGTAGCCTACCAGGCTTCTCTGTCCTTGGGATTCTCCAGGCAAGAATACTGGAGTAGGTTGCAATGCCCTCCTCCAGGGGACCTTCCCAACCCAGGGATCAAACCCACGTCTGTACGTCTTCTGCTTTGGCAAGCGGGTTCTTTACCACCAGCACCACTGGGAGTCTGTGTAATTTCCTCAAATCTGTATCTTTTACTGTGTCTACATATCTTTGTCTCTTTTTCTATTTTGTTTCCAATATGGTTTTTATGTCTGATTCTTTTAATCTGTTTTTGTTTTATGGAATCCTTCTTGCATATATAAAACTGGAGACAATATTGTAATGAATTTCCCATGTATCCACCCTCCACATTCAAACTTTCAATTCATGGTCAGTTTTATTTCATCTGTACTTCCTCATACATTGCTTATTCTCTTCTTTATTCTGAATTATTTTGAAACAAATCTCAGATATCATCATCTCATCTGTAAACATTTCAGCATGTATCTTTCTTTTAAAGGTAGGATTCCTTCTTTTTCTTTCATAACCACAGGGCCATTCTTACTCCTAAAATAATTTTTCTATCAACATCTACAGTTCCCCAATTCTTTGTGATTTTTGGTTTAATATTCAGTCTGTTGCAGAGTGTTATTTTCATAAAGTAAAATTAAAATATAGCAGTAGCAAATTGCTATAAAAATTTCAAGATACGTATTCTAAGTTTATGAATTTAATTCATGATAGATTGACAGTAGACAAAAACTATGTTGAAGTATGGTTTTCCTCTACTTCTTTTTACTTTGGATAGTCCTCTTTAGATAAAAAATGCAAGTTTTAGATAATAGAAGTTGTATGTTAGTGTGTGCCTTCAGATTTTCTTCTTGTGCCTAAATTATTTCTATGAAAATATTCCCGTAGGATTATTTCCTTCCTCTCCTGTGTTCTGTTCATGACACTAGATGTCACTACATAGTAGTAAATCATTGGTTATGCTTGCTTATTAGAACAGTACTTGGGGAAACATACCTTGCTAAAGGTTTATAGTACATTTGCTAGCTCTCACCTTAGTCTTCCTTATCCAGATATCACAGTATTAGGCAAGTGTTTGATAGAGTATAGTTTGGGATTGTAGACATTTATTTCAATGAAGATAACATATTTTTCTCTTTTTATTCATTCCTTTTTTATCTGGAGAGTTTAAGAGAAGCTCTTGAATACCTTTCATTCTGTCATCTTTAATAAAGACTATTTCAAATCAAAAAATTTTAATGAAAAAATATTTAATCTCACCTTTTATTTTTATATCAATCTTAATTTTTTTTAACTTCATAGAATGATCATTTTTAAGGACTTATATATCAGAGATTTAGAAATGCTTGTGCTGAAAATTTAACAAGCTTTTATTTTAGAATATAAAAAAAGCTGTTAGCAATCTGGTTTCTTCTGGTAGGGAAATAAATCATTTTATGATAAGGAGTAATCTGGGAAAATGTCTGTGCCCTTGGAGTTTTGTATATATATTAGAGCTTTCATGGTTTGCACCTTAAAAGGCAAAGTAGAATTACATTTTCTACTTACAGTCCATTACACCATTTTGCACTAAAGGCATTTCTTAAGAAAATAGATGCATTTCATTAAAATGTATTTTAAAGCAAAATTACACTAACTGAATCCTTTAATTCATAACGATAGATTGGTTTTCTTATGATATTATAAAACTGTGTCAATCAAGTGTTGCCCTTTCTGACTGTAATGAAATCACAGTTGTAGCAATGTAAGAGATTCTAAGAGCATGAAGGGAAAAAAAATTTCTTTTCAAAAACGCTTTGCTACTTTCTTTTCTTGAAAGTTATCTTAAAACAAAAGATACAGATTGCAACTCCCATCTTTGATAGAACTAGGGGACATTTTTAACCTCTAAATTACAGTATGGTAAAATAACCATGTGCCTATGATCATGGTAACCAATTCAGATTAGAGCAGGTTCTAAAATTGCTTATATTCAGGAAGAACCTAATGTGAATACAGATATATTAAGAAGTGACTGAGGGGCCTCCCTGGTGGTCCAGTAGTTAGGAAACCACCTGCCAATGTAGGGGACACCAGTTCCATTCCTAATCCAGGAAGATCCCACATGCCTTGGAGCAACTAAGCCCACGCCACAACTACTGAGCCCACACTCTAGAGCCTGCGAGCTGCAACTACAGAAGCCCACACATTCTAGGGCCTGTGCTCTGTAACAGGAAAAGCCACTGCAATAAGAAAGCCCACATGCTGCAAGTAGAGAGAGTAGCCCCTGCTCACCGCAACTTGAGAAAGCCCACACGCAGCAACAAAGACCCAGCACAGCCAAAAATTTTTTTTTAAAAAGTGATGAGAAATTCCCTGGCAGTCAGCTGGTTAGTACTCCGAGCTTTCACTGACAAGTGCATGGGATCTATCCCTGGTCTCCCAACAGGGAGTCCCTGCAAGCTGTGCCTCGCAGCCACCAAAAAAGAAAAGTGATTTAAACAATTAGTAGCAAGTTTAGGATAGAATTATCACTGGACATCTAAGCAAAAGAAAACAAAATAATTGTAGGAGAGCAAAATCTCATCTTTTGTAATAGGAGATCAGCACTTAATACCTAAAACTGCAAACTCAAGATAAGGCAGTACACATTTTCACTTAAAAATATGAAAGTAGGTCAAAAGAATTGAAAATGGGGACCTCTGGACAAGGGAAAATGAAGAAAGGGACTGCTGTTTGCCTTAGTAAACTTGTGGGTCCTAGTTGACTCTCCTGAGTGTGCAAAATCAAAACCTAAAGAAAACAAGTAACTCTCTGGTGGTCTAGTGGATAGAATTCTGCACTTTCACAGCTGAGGGTTGGGTTCAGTCCTTGTTCAGGGAACTAAGATCCAGCAAGATGTGTGGTGTTGCCAAAAAAGCAACTGTGCATTTGAAAATTTTCTAGTAGATACACTGTAGCAAAGTATACTTGCAGTACCATATGTTGCAGTAGCACAGCCAGAACATGACAGTGTCCTGTCACTGGAATCTTCATAGAAGCCCAGTATATAGCATACCTTTCCTGCCGCATTGTGAGCAAATTAAGAAATCAAAGCTATGAAGTAGCATAAGTGAAGTGAAGTGAAGTCGCTCAGTCGTGTCCGACTCTTTGCGACCCCATGGACTGTAGCCTACTAGGCTATTCTTTCCATGGGATTTTCCAGGCAATAGTCCTGGAGTGGATTGCCATTTCCTTCTCCAGGGGATCTTCCCAACCCAGGGATCGAACCCGGGTCTCCTGCATTGTAGACAGACGCTTTACCATCTGAGCCACCAGGGAAGTAGCATAAGGAGGTTGAAATATCAACTTCATTTCCCTTAAAGGTTAAATTGGATGATACAACTTAGAATGAGAACTAAATGGGTCTGTTTAACTGAACCCTGGAATAAAATGGACTTATTTACTTAGTCACAGGCAATGTTCATGGAATAGTAAAGAAGGTATACTCCCCTAAGGGCAGCTCACTTCTGTGAGAAAAAGAGTGAAGCTGAATTGAGCATACTCAGTTTATTCTTTCCCAAGTTGGTTACCATTCAGGATATATCATTCAACTCCTGAGAGAGAGAGAGAGAAACAAGTTGAGCTCCCTTCTCAATGATGAAAACATCAAAATGTTGAATTGTTCCAATCTGACATGAATCTCTTTCAGTTTAATCTCTTTTACAATTTTTGTTTCTTTGATGCTCAGTTTTGCCATAATAGTCTGTATACTGGTATTGATCCATTTTTTTTTTTATAAATCAAAGAAGAAAAAAATTTTCATATATTAAGGAGCTATTTTTTATGCAATCCCCCAATTTTTTAAAAAGAGTAAGTTTATAACCTATATGCTAACAGGTAAGTTATAAGTGATTTGTACTTTATTTATGGGAAATGAAACCTGAAAACTACTTCTAAATGTTATTCTCAGAGAGACATTTTCTTAGAGTTAAATATGTAGTATATTAGAATACTCAGAATTACATCCTGTTTTAACCTCTACTAGATTTGGCAAAAAGTTTTTTCAAGTCATGTTTGAGTGCTTACCATATGTAAAATCTTAAATAGATGCTCCAGAAGTTAGTAAAAGAGGCACCCTTTCTCTTCAGGAGCTTATAATCGGGTAAAAATGGATATAACAAGCACAAGATAGTACGTGGAAGTAGTATAAGAAAATACTTAGTGCTAAAGGAAATTTAATGAGAAGGGAACACATTGAGTTTTTGAAGGGAGGTAGACAAGGAGGATGAAATGGCTTCTAGGAGTGCTGTCATTTAACTCTCATTGTTTTCCTCTAACATTCAGTCTGACTGGGTCTTAGAATTTAAGATATCACTATTACAGTAATGTTTATTATCTTTAGAAAATAAGTAAAATATATCCATTGTAGAAAGTCTTAAGAAATATAGAGAAGCATAAAGGATATGCATAAACATGCATAATACCACTGCTCATTTAATCACACTGTCATATTCTTGTTTTATCCTTCAGGTTTTTTATTTTTTTTCAAATAAAATTGATATCATATTGAATATATATTATCTTAAAGTACAGTATATACTGTTCTTTTCATTGTACATGACAGCATGTATAACATGAAGAGCCTAGGGCTTCACAACATTTTGAGTCAGTTCTCTATTATGCTAAGATGAACATTATTATGTCTTTTACTGTAGTCTGATTATGTCCTTTGGTCAACTTTTTAATAGTTGATTTTTGGGACATTTTTAAGGTTTTCTTTAATACTTAATAAACCTTTTGTTGAATATATATTCTTACTCGGTAATGGTATTTATTTGCATTTATTGAATAAATCTTTCCCTATTTTTCTTTCCTGGCTTTGAATATACTCACATTAATTAGAGGATTTAATTAATTCAAGTTAATTAAACTGAAATGCTTAAAACATTTAAATGTTTATAATTTGAAATTTAGTATATATCTGTCTCTGTTTTCATTCTTAACTCTTGAATGTTTCTAATACTTAATTTGGAGGTTTACATTTAAAAGGTTTATTATGTCATTTCTTTTTGGAAAGTAGCCTTACCTTCAGGCTTAATTTCTGTGTTTTCCAGGGTTACTTTGAAAGCTGCAACATACACAGAAACCGGATAGCAGGCTTTGAAGTAAAAGCTTATGCTAACCCCACAGTGGTTCGATGTGAGATTCATCATGGGCAGACTGGGGGAATATATGTTCATGAAAAAGGAAGAGGACAATTCATAGAGAATAAAATCTATGCAAACAACTTTGCAGGTGTATGGATTACCTCAAATAGTGACCCAACAATAAGGTATTTCTATATAATTATGGAAGAGAATTATATTTTCACTTTATGTTTTGTGTTATAAGAAGAGTTAAGATACTTGGCTTTAACTCTGTTTTTCCTAGATACCTGATTACTATAAAATAGATTTACCTAATAAAAGTCTATGCATCTGAATGAACATAGCTATTGTATTTATTTTGCGGTGTTCTCTTTTTTATTAGTGATCTCATCTATGTAACCTATTTTTTTATGAAAAATTGCAAATGCTGTGATTATCATTTTAAATTCATCAGACTTCATTATAGATGAGTAAATAGGTCTGTGATCTTCTCTTGGAGTCTGAATGATCTGTCTTGTCCTTTTTATTTCTTTCTGAGATCAAATAGTTAAGTTACTAATTAGCTCTTAAGATATTTGGACAAAGAGACCAAGAATAACAAAAGAGTCAAAACTTTAAGCTGTCAGTTCCTGACACTCCCTCTGGCCACAGCAAAGAAACAAACAGATCCAGTCTTTTTTATTATTTATTTTATTTTTGGCTAAGTTGGGAGTTGGTTGGTGGACATGGACTTTCTCTAGTGGCAGAGAGTGGAGTCTGCTCTCTCGTTGCAGTGTGTGCGCTTCTTGTTGCAGTGGCTCCTCTTGTTTCAGAGCATGGGCTCGGTTGTGGCGCATGGTCTTAGTTGCCCCAGTGCTATGGAATCTTCCAATGTCCCCTGCATTGGGAGGTGGATTTTTAACCACTGGACCACCAGGGGAGTCCACAGATCCAGTCTTATAGGCACTGGTAAGACTGTAAATTCTTATCACATTCAATATCACAGTAATCCAAGTCTGTGCTCCAAACAGTAACGCTGAAGAAGCTGAAGTTGAACGGTTCTATGAAGACCTACAAGACCTTTTAGAACTAACACCCCAAAAAGATGTCCTTTTCATTATAGGGGACTGGAATGCAAAAGTAGGAAGTCAAGCCACACCTGGAGAAACAGGCACATTTGGCCTTTGAATACAGAATGAAACAGGGCAAAGGCTAATAGAGTTTTGCCAAGAAAATGCACTGGTTATAGCAAACACCTTCCAACAACACAAGAGAAGACTACACATGGACATCACCAGATGGTCAACACCGAAATCAGATTGATTATATTCTTTGCACCCAAAGATGGAGAAGCTCTATACAGTCAACAAAAACAAGACCAGGAGCTGACTGTGGCTCAGATCATGAATTCTTCCTTACTGCCAAATTCAGACTTAAATTGAACAAAGTAGGGAAAACCACTAGACCATTCAGGTATGACCTAAATCAAATCCCTTATGATTATGCCAGTGGAAATGAGAAATAGATTTAAGGAACTAGATCTGACAGATAGAGTGCCTGATGAATTATGGACTGAGGTTCATGATTGTAGAGGAGACAGGGATCAAGACCATCCCCATGTAAAAGAAATGCAAAAAAGCAAAATGGCTGTCTGGGGAGGCCTTAACAAATAGCTGTGAAAAGAAGAGAAGAGGAAAAGGGAAGATATAAGCATCTGAATACAGAGTTCCAAAGAATAGCAAGAAGAGATAAGAAAGACTGCGTCAGCGATCAGTGCAAAGAAATAGAGGAAAAGAACAGAATGGGAAAGACTAGAGATCTCTTCAAGAAAATTAGAGATACCAAGGGAACATTTCACGCAAAGATGGAAATCCTGAAAGATGATGCTGTGAAAGCGCTGCACTCAGTATGCCAGCAAATTTGGAAAACTCAGCAGTGGCCACAGGACTGGAAAAGGTCAGTTTTCATTCCATCCCAAAGAAAGGCAATGCCAAAGAATGCTCAAACTACCACACAATTGCACTCATCTCACACGCTAAAGTAATGCTTAAAATTATCCAAGCCAGGCTTCAGCAATATGTGAACCATGAACTTCCAGATGTTCAACCTGGTTTTAGGAAAGGCAGAGAAGCCAGAGATCAAATT
>SJYX01006768.1:103889-122461 GCA_006410675.1 Oreotragus oreotragus | reverse complement strand
GGTCCCATCACTTCATGGGAAATAGATGGGGAAACAGTGGAAACAGTGTCAGACTTTATTTTTTGGGGCTCCAAAATCACTGCAGATGGTGACTGCAGCCATGAAATTAAAAGACACTTACTCCTTGGAAGAAAAGTTATGACCAACCTGGATAGTATATTCAAAAGCAGAGACATTACTTTGCCGACTAAGGTCCGCCTAGTCAAGGCTATGGTTTTTCCTGTGGTCATGTATGGATGTGAAAGTTGGACTGTGAAGAAAGCTGAGCGCCGAAGAATTGATGCTTTTGAACTGTGGTGTTGGAGAAGACTCTTGAGAGTCCCTGGGACTACAAGGAGATTCAACCAGTCCATTCTCAAGGAGATCAACCCTGGGATTTCTTTGAAGGAATGATGCTAAAGCTGAAACTCCAGTACTTTGGCCATCTCATGCGAAGAGTTGACTCATTGGAAAAGACTCTGAGGCTGGGAGGGATTGGGGGCAGGAGGAGAAGAGGACGACCGAGAATGAGATGGCTGGATGGCATCACGGACTCGACGGACGTGAGTCTGAGTGAACTCTGGGAGATGGTGATGAACAGGGAGGCCTGGCGTGCTGCGATTCATGGGGTCGCAAAGAGTCGGACACGACTGAGCGACTGAACTGAACTGAACTGTTTCATTGACTACACCAAAGCCTTTGACTGTGTGGATCACAACAAACTCAGGAAAATTCTTAAAGAGATGGGAATACCATACCACCTTACCTGTCTCCTGAGAAGTCTGTATGCAGGTCAAGTAGCAACAGTTAGAACCAGACATGGGACAACAGACTGATTGCAAATCAGGAAAGGAGTACATCAAGTTTGTATATTGTCACCCTGCATAATTCACTTATATTCAGAGTACATTATGTGAAATACATCCTGGATGAAGCACAAGCTGGAATCAAGATTGCTGGGGAAAATATCAATAACTTCCGATATGCAGATGACACCACCCTTATGGCAGAAAGTGAAGAGGAACTAACGAGCCTCTTGATGAGAGTAAAAGAGGAGAGTAAAAACGTTGGCTTAAAACTTAACATTCAAAAAAACAACAAAAAAAGATCATGGCATCTGGTCCCACCATTTCATGGCAAATAGATGGGGAAACAGTGACAAACTTTATTTTCTTGGGCTCCAAAGTCCCTGCAGATGGTGACTGCAGCCATGAACTTAAAAGACTCTTGTTCCTTGGAAGAAAAGTTATGACCAACCTAGACAGCATATTAAAAAGCAGACATTACTTTGCCGACAAAGGTTGTATAATCAAAGCTTTGTTTTTTCCAGTAATCTATGGATGTGAGAGTTGGACTATAAAAAAGGCTGGGCACCAAAGTATGGATCTTTTTGAACTGTGGTGTTGGGCAAGATGCTTAAGAGTGCTTTGGACTTCAAGGAGATTAAACCAGTCCATCCTAAAGGAAATCAGTCCTGAATATTCATTGGAAGGACTGATGTTGAAACTGAAGCTCTCATACTTTGGCCACCTGATGCAAAGAACTAACTCATTGGAAAAGATCTTGATTCTGGGAAAGATTCAAGGCAGAAAGAGAAGGGAACGATAGAGGATGAGATGGTTGGATGGTATCACCACCAACTCAACAGGTATGAGTTTGAGCAAGCTCCAGAGATGATGAAGGACAGGGAAGCCTGGCATGCTGCAGTCCGTGGGGTCACAAAGAGTTGGACACAATTGAGTGACTGAACAACAACTACTCTGAGAGAGAGTATGAATATCAGAAATCAATTGGCACACCTGTCAGAGAGTGGTTGTATTTTAAAGCTATAATATGATTTGAAACTGCATAGTATAAACCCTTCCATTTTCCATATGGAAAAACTAACATCATTTGCTGTTGGAGTAGGCAGAGTTGATAGTAAGTGAATTTGGTAAGAATTCTAAGTGTAAGCCTAAATGTTCTGGCTGCTTGTTAAGTGGCACATCCATCATACCACCTCACAGTATGAATCACCTACAAGTTTATTATACTGGTCTAACAACCTTATCCCAGAGTTTCCATTTTTCATTCAACTCTCTCATGCAAATGACCATCATCATACTCTTTGCACTATACCTAATTGTTTGTTTATTTGCCCTCTTAATTGGAAACACCCCCTGGAGCAAGCACCGTGACTTACAGATTCATCTTCTCTCTTCTCTTTCCCCCCAGGGTGTCAGAGAACACTGAGAATACAGGAGATAGTTAATTGGTTCTTGTTAAACGAATTAGCCTCACTCAGAAGATTATAACCTCAGGATAATATTTTAGTGGTCTCTGATGGAAGAATATTAAGCATTCTTGTGATGTAAAATTTTACCCTAATAGCCCGTGAGCCATTGGTTAAAATCATTAACAATATCATAACCATAGATCTTAGGGCCATAAAAATCATCTGATGCAGTACCTATGTTCATATAATCTCTTGTTTTATGTGACTTGACTAAGGACTAGAGATATACATTTTCCTAGTTTACTGGATCAGTGAGTGGAAAGGACAAAACAAAGCCAGGAGTCCGCCCTGGTGCATTTGGTGTAGTTCATATTGTCTTTCAGTATATCACATTGCCAGAACTTTAATGGAATGATCTATTTCACATTTATATTTTGTATGTTCAAAGTCTAAAATGGTCTATGCAGTTTTAGGTTACTGACTTCTTCTATCTGTAGGTGAAGATGCAAACGCTTTCACATACATAATATTGTAAGTGGACAACAGCAAAGTGAGCCAAAATTTATTATCAAGATTGAACTTGAGATCTTCCACTTGCAGGGATTGATACTCATAATACATCTTTAGCATCCCTCCAGGGCAGCTTAGATATTCTACTTTCTATTTGTAACTGGGAAAATAGAGGTTAAGATAAAGGCCAGAGCAACTGTCAGAAAGCATTAGTTTTGCTACTCTGTAAACACAGCCATTTGCCTAAATTACACTGGCTCTTAGCATCCACAGTTTTGTTATATGCAACATGACCAACACTATTTTCTCAGCACTTTACTCACTTGAAAATGAAAACATGCATTTATATGATTAAATAAATTAGACCAGCCTTGGAGATGACATAGTCCTTGTCCCCAAGGCCCAAATGACATCAGGGAAACCTATTAAAAGCTAGAAAATGGGCATAAAGACAATTGTGTATGGAATTAAACATGAGCTTATACATTTATCATTTATTTCTCATATTACATATATCTTTTATGTTAATATTATTCTTATTTATGTTACATATAGTCATGTGAGCTCTATTCCCCTGAAACATAAATTTCATTTAATATTAATGTGTTAAATAAAAGTGATTTGTGTTTTTGTACCAACTTAGTGCAACATACAGAGGAAGGGGAAAATATGGAAGTAGTTTTACCAACGAGAGATAATTGAGTAAATCAGACAGTATCAAATGGAGTTTGCATGTCAGACTTATAGGCCCTGATATATCCAAAGGGTTAGAGGCTACAATTCTATTTACAAAATATATTGTTTTTTACATAGTTGAACCAATTTAACCCTTTCCAAAACTTTGTAATGTAAAAAATAACAAGTTTTCTTATTTCTAGATGAGAAAAATAAGGCTCAGAGAAATTTTGTCACCTGTCCAAATTCTGAGAGCTATGAAGTCCCAGACCCAGGAATCACAGCCTTAAATCCAGAGAGTTCTACCTCTAAACTCTCCTCCTTTTATTTCATCTTCTTTTCCTGTTGGAAGTGAAGCCACCTGGGTTATAGTTATATTGTAAGAACCAAGTTGATGTTTTACAGTTTTGTTTTAAAAATTATTGTCCCATCTAGTTTAGCTGCTAAACAACTACACTAGAGACCAGTAATCATTTGAAACTTCAATCATTTGATAAAAGTATGAAATACCTGAACAGTAATTAGTTCTGCTACATAATTTCCTTGATGTACCACATTTAGTGATTATTATGCTCTTTAATTCATAATTGTCTAACATCTACCTAGCTACTGCTGTGGGACAAAGAGACTCTTTTCTGTGATATGTGTGCCCTGTTATCCTGTCTTTATATTGCTCTATGAAAAGCTGATTAGGAGTAGAAAGGATTAAGGTCTACATTAAAAGAATGGTGGAAAATAATAATTCTGAAAGTCAACACAGGGAGGTAAATGGGGAATAAATTGCTTAATACTTGTTCATTCTTTTGAAAATGTATGCATTTCCTTTGTAGAAAAATTTTAGTAGTCAAAAAACTTTTCAAGAAGTTTTTAAAAACTTCAAAAAATACTTATTTGACTCATTCTACTCAGCTTTGATCTTATAACCAGTTTCTTTCAAATTACAATATTCTTTACAATACCACTACCTTTATATTTGTACCTCTTTAGTGCTTCATATGGAGAAGGCAATGGCACCCCACTCCAGTACTCTTGCCTCGAAAATCCCATGGACGGAGGAGCCTGGTAGGCTGCAGTCCATGGGATTGCTAGGAGTCAGACATGACTGAGTGACTTCACTTTCACTTTTCACTTTCATGCATTGGAGAAGGAAATGGCAAACTGCTCCAGTGTTTTTGCCTGGAGAATCCCAGGGACGGGGGAGCCTGGTGGGCTGCCGTCTATGGGGTCACACAGAGTCGGACACAACTGAAGCAACTTGGCAGCAGCAGCAGCAGTGCTTCATAGCTGAAAAGATCATTTCACACATATTATATCTTTGATCTTTATCTGTGTTACTTTGTACATCCTCTTCCATCTACATACTTACCGTATTTCTCCAATCATTTTCTCTTTTGTCTAAAATGTTAGCTCAGGAGTTATTCTTTCATCATAGTATCAAAATATATGTAAGTGTTCAGCTTTAAAAATATATACAATATTTAAGTTTTTTAGCTAAGCAAGGAGATAAATATCCTGAACATCATGCAATAAATTTCATGACAAAATATTTCATAAGATCATCGAGAAGCTCCTCATTCTCTTGGATCATAGAGACTTAAGAATTCCAGAAATGTAGGGATACTGTCATTGGCCTAAAACATTCAAAGGTAACTTTCTATTTCCCATCTCTGAGGTCTCACCTGAAAAATAGTTGGTCCTTCCCATAGACCAAGCCCCAAAACTGTTATATGTACATCAATTTTTCATGCCAAAACTTTTGCATAAACTTTTGAACTCTATCTGCCAAGTTAGCTGGTCTGCTGCCATTCTTCCCCCATCCTATAGCTCAGTTCCTCTTCTTGAAATTATGTCACCCTGGAATGTCTGTTCCGTACACTCATATTGCTTAATACTTTACATGTTTCTGTTCAACCTCATTATTCTCTTCTACATCTAAACTAAGGCCATGTACAAAATGGTCCTGGGCAAGAGACAGAAATGGATGAAGCTTGACTTCAGGTGTCCCATCCTCAGTCTGTATGTCCCTTCCATGCCAGTACTTGTGGCTCCCCAATCATTCTCTAACCAAAACCAGCTTTGACGAAGGAGTACTATAAATATAAAATTCTTTTGTAAATTTAAGTTACTTTACTGAACAGCTTTAATATGTACCAGGTAACTCTAATTCTGGAATAAAAGACTATTAAAGGTACTTCAGATCAAATGAGGAAGAAAAATTCATAAGAAGGTTGTGATGAAAACAGTAAAGGGTAGAGAATTTAATTTCTTTCTGGAGTACTAATTTGGCTGGTTCTTTATTTGGATCAAAATTTGACTTTGTCACCCTAAGAGTTGTTTTCTCTGCAATGGTCCTCTGACAGACATTCTTGAAAGATTAAGGATGAAATTTTTAACATTTTAATTTAAAGACAAAATATAATATTTGGGTTAAGAAGAATGACATCAAACCAGTGCCAATAGTAAAACATTCCAACTCTTCTGTTTCCTCTGCACGTACACATGCTCAGTCGGGTCTGGCTCTTTGTGTGCCCCGTGGACTGTAGCTCGCCAGGCCCCTCTGTCCATGGGATTTTTCAGGCAAGAATACTGCAGTGGGTTGCCATGTCCTCCTCCAGAGGATCTTGCCAATACAGGGCTCAGATGTGTGTCTCTGCATCTCATGCATCGGCAGGTGGATTCTTTACCACTGAGCCACCTGGGAAGTCCCTATTTCATCTAATATTTGAAAACATTATGGAAAAAGAAAATATACTCTTGGGGAAGAAAATCTGGGAATGGAGACATCCTTGGGAAAGTAGGCGATGTAACCTGTAACAGAGTACTTAATTTGTAATAACTCAAAAGGCACTAGAGTATTTCTCCCCTCTCTATCATTTTGCCTGCCACCTAAAATGAAATCTTGCCATTTTTATTGTACTTGGAACAAATAAATATTGGATATGTTATTAAAATGTCAACCTTAAGATAAAAAATGGTCAAACACATCACCTTGATTTTTATATGCTTATACCTTGAAGCTTACAACTTAAAGCTTGCATTTAATAATCTTAGTAATGGCAGAAATGCCAACTATGTATATATCTCATCTATGGTAGATTGTATTTTCCCAAGACAGTTACACCAATATATGTCCCATCTTACATACTTTTCATGTAATGTGATATCAACACTTGATCAAAATCCCTTTCTCTTTTTCTGCCCTCTCTCTCTGACCCAGTCACTGTGGGAAGTGAGCCACCACGCAGTAAACAAGCCCATACTAGCCCACAAGGGGAGACTATATAGGCAGTTCCACATGGAGAAAAACTGAGTTCCATTCCTGATATCTAGTCACAACTGCCAGCTATGAGCCTTCAGATGATTCCAGCCCCTAGCCTTGAGTCTCCCAACTGATGCCCCAGGCATTGTGGAGCAGAGATCATCTGTTCTCTTTGTGCTGTAAATTTTAGTTTTCATAAGCCACTGCTAATAAATGGTTGTTTTACTCAAATGTTTTCGTTGTTTAGTTTCTAAGTCATGTCCAACTCTTTTGCTCCCCCATGGACTGTAAACCACCAAGCTCCTCTGTCCATAGATTTTCCAGGCAAGAATACTGGAGTGGGTTGCCATTTCCTTCTCCAGGGGATCTTCCCGGCCCAGGGATAGAACCCACATCTCCTGCATTGCAGGCAGATTCTTTACTACTGTGCCACCTGGGAAGCCCTTTACTAAAATACATTTGCATAATATATTATATAGCCACAGTAACTGAATCATCATCATATTGGAAATAATACTGAATGTTTTCATTTTCTACTCTTGGCTTCTGCCATTAGTGCATTCTTGGTTGTTTCAAGAAATGATGAGACAGGGCCACATCACCCACTCCATTCTTTCAATGTCCCCAAATATTCTGTGTAGGCTCAATACACTTATAGAGGTAGGACAGGCAAAACCATATTTCAAGACTCAATTAACAGTTTACAAGGCACATGGAAACAATGTATTCTTTATCCTTATCTGTGATGGAAACCAGATGTAGAGATATCTAAATTATTTCAACAGGTATTTATTGAGTATCTTCATGTACCAAAGAAGATATTTACAACAACTTTATGAAATACCACAGATAAGACGTACGAAGGTTAAATAACTTTTTAGAGAAGGAAATGGCAACCCACTCCAATGTTCTTGCCTGGAGAATCCCAGGGATGGGGGAGCCTGGTGGGCTGCCGTCTACGGGGTCTCACAGAGTCGGACACGACTGAAGTGACTTAGCAGCAGCAGCAGCAGGGAAAAGGAAATGGCAACCCACTCCAGTGTTCTTGCCTGGAGAATCCCAGGGATGGGGGAGCCTGGTGGGCTGCCGTCTATGGGGTCTCACAGAGTCGGACACGACTGAAGCGACTTAGCAGCAGTAGCAGTAGCAGGGCTAATTGCCAGTGGGTGGTTGAATCAAGATTCTGGCTTATACCTCTATTATGACAAATATATGCCTTTTGTAGCTTGCCTTATTTTTATAATGGGATAATAATAGCACACTTCAATGGTTTTCATGCAAATTAGACAGTTTGTGAAAATTGCCTAGAACATGGTAAGTGATATTAAATATTATTATCACTGTTTTATACCATTTTTCTTACCTTTTGGTTTACACTAGATACTGTTAAAATAGAAAAATGAGTAAGATATAGTCTCTATCTTCCATAAGTTTATATTAGAGTTTTGAGGCATTGAGTTGTTGCTCTGCAGACTTAGTTGTTGAGGCAAATATGCTAAAAAACTATAATGTGAGATAAATTTTAATAAAAGACTCAAGAAAGGTATAGGAAAGTGATTACATTCAGTTAAGATAAAGAAAGGTTTTGTGGCTATAATGGTGCCAACCTTGAAGGTTAAGATTTTATTTTAATGGAGAGGGAAAATTGTTAATTCCATTTAGAAGGGATTGTACAGCAAAATAATATGAAGGAATTGGGAATATTTAAAACTTTAATTCAGCTCAGTACTCCCAGAGAGAACAACTCATTAATTTTTTAAGATGGAAAAACTGCATATGTTTATAGATTTAGGGGAAGGAGTCAAGATTTTAAGGATAGATATAGAAGAATGATGATTGTCCTGGAAAAGGTAAGAATGAAGTAGGTTGAAAATCATGGAAATGGAGTTGTTTGTGAACAGAAAGGAGAGCACCTCATTTTTGGGAAATAGAGGAAACTGTACCATAGATTAGGGGACTGTGCATGAAAAGATGGGGCATGGAGGAAGGGTGCCTGTGGCAGCCTCAGGTCTTCAAGTGGGTAGGAAAGGAGATCATGTAAGTGGTGGGAGTGAGAAGAGGGCTTGAAGACAATGGGCAAAGTTTCAAATGATTTTGAAAGGGAATGGGAGAAGCAAATGAATAAGGAAAAAACCAAGAATTGTCAACAGTGTCACTCTCACCATAAATATTTATTGTTCACCTCCCATGCTAGCTGCTGAGAGTACAATAATAAACAAAATAGATACTGACTCTGCCTTCAAGGCAAAGATTAGATAAGCTAATGGGAAATTACTATTCAGTGAAATACAGCCAAATAGAAGCCTATTCCATAGTCTTCTATGAAGGCACAGCTTAGGAGGGATACTGAACCTTAAATTTGCAAGTCAGAGGAATACTTTCCAAAGCACATGACATCTAGATTGAAAAGAACAAAAATAACAAATCAGTAGGTTTTAACTAAGCAGAGAGAGGAGTGGAGGAAGTATTACAACACATGTGCAATAATCCGCAATTATAGGAAGTCTGGCATATTTTTTCACTGAAAATGGTACCTTCTTTCTTTATATGTTATATCAAGGAATGTAAACTAACCTCCCAACCCCCCAAGATATTAGAGAAGCACTGTACAGTTTTATATCGGAGAAAAATCAGCTCAAGTCTACATTCTGGCAAGATGTCTTAGTCAAAGCTCTTGGTGGTGGGAGGGAGGGGGAACAGAATCCCACTTGAGCTGATGTAAGCAAAAGGGAGACATTTCTTAACTATATACTATAGTGCTTTTCCACCTTATTTTTTTTTTTTTAATCCTGGCACAGAAGGAAAATGATAATATTTGTACAGCACCCTGGGGTAAAAAGACGGGGCTGCTTGTGGCAGCAGGCAATCAGCCTGGGGACTCCAGCTGCCCTAAGGGTTTGAGGAGTGAATATCGAAGTACAAATCTTCAGCATACCAGTTGGGGAGCTCAGATCCATTCTGTGAAATAATAGACTCAGGGATAAATCATGAACCTGAAAGACTGGATGAGCCTCATGAGACGCTGGAGCTAGGAACTTTAAAGCCATCAGAAGTCAGCCTTGCCATTCTGTCTTTCTGGGGCAATGGAATATTATCTCTGTTCCTTACTGTATAGAGACTCCCTTCTTTCTCCTTGAGCTAATTTTTTTGCTTCTGTGTGCACATGGTGGGCTTCCCTGGTAGCTCAGCTGGTAAAGGATCCTCCTGCAATGCCAGAGAACCCAGTTCAATTCCTGTGTCAGGAATTCCCCTAGAGAAAGGATAGGCTGCTTACTCCAGTATTCTTGGGCTCCATGGTGGCTCAGATGGTAAAGAACCTGTCTGTAGTGCAGGAGACCTGGGTTAGATCCTTGGGTTGGGAAGATCCCCTGGAGGAGGGCATGCAACCCACACCAGTATTCTTGCCTGGAGAATCCCCATGGACAGAAGGGCATGGTGGGCTACAGTCTATGGAGTCGCAAAGAGTTGGACATGACTGAGCAACTAAGCACAGCACGGCACATGGCAGCAGAAACTGCCTCATAACTACCACATGGTTTAGTTCTTCAAGGCAAAATATACAATAAAACTTCTTTAACAGTTCTTAGTATTAACCCCAATTCCCATGGAAGAGTATCTAACTCACGTGTCCATCCTACTGGATTATCATCAGGAAGAAGTAATAAATGTAGGGCCTCAGAGGTCCACCATCACGTAATGGGAGGTAGATGTTTCCAGAAGAAAGGGCTGTGGAAGCTGATGCTGGAAGGTCCCTCTGTGTAGATCATGTCCAGAAGGGAAGGCAATATGGAAATCTGGAGAGGTGTTGAGAAGCTGCTGCCGTACACTAAGAAAGGGTGCAGAATGGTCAGGGCTGGAGAGAGAGCAGTATCATAGAAGCAGAGAGATCAGAGCAACAGTGTAAAGGCAGAGCGATGGCTTGGGGGTTGCGTGCATGTGGGTATGAGAGAAAGGGAGCCAGATTTCTGGCTTGAACCATATGGAGAGGATGTTATCTCTCACTGAGAACAGACAATAACAAGTTTAAAAGATGAAAGAGTTTCAATACTGGACAACAAATTTAAAGTTTCCATGGGAAATCCAGGTGGATATACCCGGTTGGTAGCTGGTTAGGAGAGACTAGAGTTTGGAAGAGCCACCTAAGAGAATAGATTGGGAGTTTATTAGATAATGACGGAAGTAAAGACTGAAGGGGATAAACTTGTACAGTTTGAGAGTTTAGGGTGACAAAGTAAATGGTTTAAAAGTGGAAAGACCCCTAAGAAAATGCACATTTTTAAGAATGGTCAGAATTTTAAAATTCTCCAAAAATATGGAGAAAGAACACAAAAATAAAAAGGGGTGATGGTAGGGGAATGAATGGCAAAGAAAGGACATTTTTTTTTTTTAACAAGTAGGAAGCAGACGACAGTGCCAAACACTGCCAAGAAGTAAAACAGAATAAAGAATAAAAAAGGCTCCATGCATTTAGCAAGAAGGACCTTGGCAAGAAAGCAGTTTAAATAGTGGGATGAGTGCAAAGGCTAAATTAGAAAGCATTTAAGAGTAAATGGGAGGTGAGAAAGTAGAGTATGAATAAGACTTACAAGAAGTTTGGCTGTGAAAGAGCAGAGAGGCATGCCAATAAGTGTAGAGGGTTATGGGCTGAGGGAGTGTTTTATTTTGTTGTTAAATATATCACAAGCATTCTATATAATGGGGTAGCTGGCTGGCATCCTCCAACTAGAGTACAGTTTGAAATGGTGTCAGTAGCTCAAAAAGAGTGCTGAAACTTTGCTACATATGCCTAAAAATGCAGAAACATCAGGATTCAGAAGTGGATTCTCTGATCATCGAACATATCAGGTGAGCAAAACCTTCAAGTTGCTGACAGAGATCATGGTCACATCACCCATAAGGTAGTGACCGCAGCACACGGAAACAACTATTATGGAAAAGCAATAGGCTGCTTCTAAGCCCCCAAACGAGGCTGCTCATAAGAAACAAGAAACGAAGGAAGGAAAATTGAGGGCTATGAAACATACAGTACACAATGAATTCAAATAAGAAAAGGAGAGAGATAAGGTGGTAACTAAAGAAGCACATAAGGTCAAGGAAAGGTGTGTGTGTGTGTGTGTGTGTGTGTGTGCTTGTGCTGTATTGTTTTTATGACATGGGAGATACCTAAGCCTTTGGTATCATGTCCAGCACATAGTAGAAACTCAATTCATAAATATATAATAGTCATTAAAAAAAAGGGAGAAAGGGAAGGAAAAAGGGGTAGATGGAGGGAGGGAGGGATGGAAGGGGTCTGCAGACTCAGTAGAGAGACTCCCTCAAAGTTGATGTCATTTAAGATATGGAAGAAAGCATAAATAAATGACACACCATAGTTCCAGTGAAGTTTGAAAAAGCTGGTTTCCAGAACCCGTGGGTTTATTTTTAAATTGACTACAATATTAATTTTATAGGTAAAAGGTTTTAGAAGAGAAATAAATAAAAATAAGGGTAGAAATATATGAAAGATTAGAATGAAGTCCTAGAAAACAAAAGCTGATAACACCCAAGATAATTGTAGCATCTTCAGAATGGTGTTTATGGGGTGAGTTGATCTACTCTTCCTCAGCTTTCATCAATAAGAAAACAAAAATTTAAACATAAACCCTAGCATTTGTTAATTATTTACATAAGAAGCCAAACTGTAATCTCTAATGAGAACCAGATGTAACAGGATGTTGCAGTGGAATGAAGCCTCCAAATAATTAATATCACATTCTAATTGAGGTACAAGATAAACATGCAAGATTTCAAAGGAGAAGACCAAGGACCAGTTCTATGATTACTAATCTCTCACTCACATTTAGCACATAAAACATTTGGGAGTCTGAGGGGAAGGCGGAAGAAAAAAGAACTCTAGAGCTGGTTTTCTCAGAGATCCCCTCCCAAGTAGGAGAAGTTGGAGTTGCTTTCTTGCTTATCTCATGCCTAGGAAATGGTGCTTCTAAGGCAGCACTCAAAGGGTGTGTACCTAGTGTCTGGGAAGACTCAGAGGGTTGCTGTCTGCTTCACACCTAAGAAATCAAGGCTCATAATCCTGGGGCTGGCCAAAGCCTGGGGAGGAGGCAGGGAGGAAGTGGCTCCACTGGCATGGCCCTGCATTGCGCGTCTCCCAGGGCAAAGGGGACTAGGTTTTCCTGAGTGCTTTCCCTTGCGCTTCCTAAACAAAGCAGGTTTTGCATTGACTGAATCATTCTTACAGTAGAATGTCTCCGCAACATATCCTCCACCAACATCAATTTTTGGTTAATAGCTTGCTGACATATAAATACATTCCACAATGTCAGCCTCTTGGGACATAGGTAATCAGAAGCCTTACTAAAACCCTGCCTTGAGAGCTAAGAAAAGTTGAGCAGAAAGAAAGTGGAAGTAATGTGCCAGAGTCTAAGGAGCTCTAGCAAACATTATAAGGAAGTAGTTTGAGAAGATGTGTTAGCTCTGTTAGGCCCACTGATGATGAGTGATCCCCAAAGATGAAGCACCTTCAGGGAGCTCACGAAAGTAACATGACAGAAACTGTCACCAGGCCCAGAGAGTGTCGATGCCAAGTCTTAAAAGCTTTCTTCAAGTAAAACTTTCCTTCCTCTGCTCTCATCCATATTCTAACCGTGGAAGGATCAAAAACTCTATTAGATGAAAAAGAGGGTAGAACATCTAGACTGAGAGAGAATCTCACCAAGACCTTCCCATCATTTCCTACGACAGGAAGCCAGCTGATGTGTCCAAGGAGGGAGACAATTAACTTATAAATTTAGAGTGTTAATTAATACATCAGGCTGGATATATTAATTATGGAAATGAGACTGTGATCTGTGCCTTGAAGTTGTTGGGGGAAATTTCATCATCTCTGAGTGACCAAAAGTTACAGGCTTGTCCCAGATTTTATGAAGGAGCAGGGTAAATGCTATCCTCATGCAATAAGTCTGAACAGTGGGAAAAAAAAAAAAAAAATCAAGTTGCTCTCTGATTGTCCCATGAGACCCTGTTGCTTATCAAGGTGTTTACACAGGTATTCATAGTCCTTCCACCACTAGCTCTCTTTCTTCAGGCAACAGAAAAATAGACATTTCTAGTATCTTCCAGTTTTTATCTGTCTTTAAACTTGAAATTCTAAAAAGCAATAAAGGAATGGAAAAATCGGATGGAACCTAAAGTTATTTCATTTCATAAAATGTTGAAACACAGTTTCTTTTCATTTATATCCTGTAAGAAGTGAGAAGTTAGAAGTGAGTTAGAAGGAAAATTCCTTCTATTGACAGGACATAATCTTCTGTGCTGAATGCTTTCATACATTCTTGGATTAATTTACTCTTTGACTAGTGGTTTTTAATGCTTTTTTTCAAAATACATTCATTAATTAAATGATTCCAGTGAAACATTTTTGTAAAGAGAATAAGGAAATCTGTGTTAGCATTAAGGACTATTTCTGTCCTGGCTGATTCTAGTTTCATAGACTGTGGATTATTTATTCTAGGTAGAGAGCACTTTATTGCTTACATTCTGAGAATTCGCAACTAAACTGTGGAACGCTGATTTCCACAAGCAACATCTGAAGAAACGAAAGCAATCATCTGGAAGTGAACCAAATTTTTTGTCTATGTAATGCAACCCACAATACTCTCAAGCCAAATACTAGAATTTGAGGAATCATTTCTATCAAAATCACACATTGATTAGCTGAATATTGACATAGTGCCTAACTCAGGCACTGGAAAATAAAGCAGGCTTTGCATTGACTGAATCATTCTTACAGTGGAATGTTTCCACAATATATAGTCCACCAAAATCAATTTTTGGTTAATAGCTTGTTGACATATGAATACATGTCTAAAAAGGTCTTTTGAGACTTTAAATTTTTGAGAAGTAAAATGTAAGTTTATTTTTCTTGTGACAGACTTGTTTCAAATTTTCTTTTGAGATATAAAGGTTTCTTAGTTTTTTGGGGATACTGATATTTTTTCTGAGTTTGAATGATAAATTAGAAGGGCAAAAACAGTAAAGGTATTTTGTAGAATACTTTTACTTGAAAAAGTCACAAGCAAATAGAAAACATTTTATCTCTTAATGGTTCACATACCTTTTGAGGTGAGGTGAAGTCGCTCAGTCGTGTCCAACTCTTTGTGGCCCCGTGGACTGTAAACTACTAGGCTTGTCTGTCCATGGGATTCAAATACTTTAATATTTCCTTTCAATGGAAATAGTCCTATAATGCTACAAAATAGAATAAAAAGATATTACCAAGGTCAAAGAGAAGTCTGAATCATATGGTACTTCTATTTTTACTAAGTCAGACAGAGACAAAAACTGTATGTTATCACTTGTATGTGTAATCTAAAAAATACAACAAACCAGTGTATTAAATTGAAGAAAGTGGGGAAAACCACTAGACTGTTCAGGTATGACCTAAATCAAATCCCTTATGATTTTACAATGGAAGTGACAAATAGATTTAAGGGACTAGATCTGATAGACAGAGTGCCTGATGAACTATGGATGGAGGTTTATGACATTGTACAAAAGACAGGGATCAAGACCATCCCCAAGAAAAAGTAATGGAAAAAAGCAAAATGGCTGTCTGAAGAGGCCTTACTAATAGCTGTGAAAAGAAGAAAAGCAAAAAGCAAAGGAGAGAAGGAAAGATATACCCATCTAAATGCAGAGTTCCAAAGAAAAGCAAGGAGAGATAAGAAAGCCTTCCTCAGTGATCACTGCAAAGAAATAGAGGAAAATAATCGAATGGGAAAGACTAGAGATCTCATCAAGATGATTAGAGATACCAAGAGAACATTTCATGCAAAGATGGGCTCAATAAAGGACAGAGATGGTATGGACCTAACAGAAGCAGAAGATATTAAAAAGAGGTGGCAAGAATACACAGAAGAACTGTAACAAAAATATCTTCATGACTCAGATAATCACAATGGTGTGATCACTCACCTAAAGCCAGACATTCAGGAATGTGAAGTCAAGTGGGCTTTAGGAAGCATCACTATGAACAAAGCTAGCGGAGGTGATAGAATTCCAGTTGAGCTATTTCAAATCCTAAAAGATGATGCTGTGAAAGTGCTGTACCCAATATGACAGCAAATTTGGAAAATTCATCAGTGGCCACAGGACTGGAAGAGGTCAGTTTTCATTTCAATCCCTAAGAAAGGCAATGCCAAAGAATGCTCTAACTATAGCACAATTGCACTCATCTCACACTCTAGTAAAGTAACGCTCAAAATTCTTCAAGCCAGGCTTCAGCAATATATGAACCGTGAACTTCCAGATGTTCAAGCTGGTTTTAGAAAAGGCAGAGGAACCAGAGATTAAATTGCCAACATCCATTGGACCACATAAAAAGCAAGAGAGTTCCAGAAAAACATGTATTTCTGCTTTATTGACTATGCCAAAGCCTTTGACTGTGTGGATCACAAGAAACTGTGGAAAAATTTGAAAGAGATGGGAATACCAGACCACCTGACCTGCCTCTTGAGAAATCTGTATGCAGGGCAGTAAGCAACAGTTAGAACTGGACATGGAACAACAGACTGGTTCCAAATAGGGAAAGGAGTATGTCAAGGCTATATATTGTCACCCTGCTTATTTAACTTATATGCAGAGTACATCATGAGAAACGTTGGACTGGATGAAACACAAGCTATAATCAAGATTGCTGGGAAAAATATCAATAAGCTAAGATATGCAGATGATACCACTCTTATGGCAGAAAGTGAAGAAGAACTAAAAAGCCTCTTGATGAAAGTAAAAGAGGAGAGTGTGAAAACTGGCTTACAGCTCAACATTCAGAAAATTAAGATCATGGCCTCCAGTCCCATCACTTCATGGCAAATAAATGAGGAAGCCATGGAAATAGTGGCTGACTTTATTTTTTTAGGCTCAAAAATCACTGCAGATGGTGACTGCAGCCATGAAATTAAAAGACACATACTTCTTGGAAGGAAAGTTATTATCAACCTAGGCGGCATATTAAAAAGCAGAGACAGTACTTTGACAACAAAGGTCTGTCTAGTCAAAGCTATGGTTTTTCCAGTAGTCATGTATGGATGTGAGAGTTGGACTATAAAGAAAGCTGAGCACTGAAGAATTAATGCTTTGGAAATGTGATGTTGGAGAAGACTCTTGACAGTCCCTTGGACTGCAAGGAGGTCCAATCAGTCCATCCTAAAGGAGACCAGTCCTCAATGTTCTTTGGATGGACTGATGTTGAAGCTGAGACTCCAATACTTTGGCCACCTGGTATGTAGAGCTGACTGATTTGAAAAGACCCTGATGCTGGGAAAGATTGAGGGCAGGAAGAAAAGGGGATGACAGAGGATGAGATGGTTGGATGGCATCACTCACTCAATGGACATGAGTTTGGGTGGACTCCGGGATTGGTGATGGACAGGGAGGCCTGGCGTGCTGTGGTCCATGGGTCGCAAAAAGTCAGGACATGACTGAGCAACTGAACTGAACTGAGTGTATATAACAAAAAAGAACCAGATTTACAGGTACAAAAAATAAACCATTGGTTACCAGTGGGAATGGGGAGGGGCAAGATAGGGGTAAGGGATTAAAAGGTGTAAACTGCTGCTGCTGCTGCTGCTAACTCACTTCAGTCGTGTCCGACTCTACTATGTCTAAAATAAATAAGCCACAAGAATATAGTGTAAAGCACAGGGAATATAGTCAATATTTTATAATAACTATGATGGAATATCATCTTTAAAAACTGTTAATCACTTTACTGTACCTCATTATAAATCAACTATATCTCAAAGGAAAAAATATTTTAAACTAAAATATTTAAAAAAGAGAAATCCGAGAATAGAATTTAGACTAATCAGAATTCAAAAATCCTGATCTAAACCACAAACAGGTGTTCCTTTTTTACACTCTACTGAATGGAAACACTTCTTATTCGTCACAAATCTAGAACTCTTATATTTAATATCTAACTTCAAAATCCATTTCTTAACTTGGCACAGGGTCTAGAAAGTACAGAGGCAGTGTTTCATACTATAGAGCAGTGTCTCTGGGTTGAGATTAATAACTGCTTACTTGAAGTTTTTACCTTCTGCCAGAGAATGCCTTTGCATGAAAGCAATTTTAAAACCTCCCCACTGTAATCATTTAAATAAAATATACACACAGCATTGGAATTCAGAGCCTCATTTGTTTACTTCTTCTCATTTCCTCAATCCATATTTCCCAGGAAAAGGGCATATGACTTCGGTAAGGATAGTACAAATCATGGTTAAAACATAGCCAAGGTCCTCCTTCAAGGCCAGTGTTGTTGGAAAGACAATTGCCTTCTTTCCTCAGTAAGTCATTTTATTTCTACAATTTTGAGAAAGAAAAACCAAAAACAGTACCTGACAAATGCTGATGCACACAATTGGCATTACAAATTTCATGGCAGAAAGTTGAGTACTTTGTGTCACATAGAGTTGGAACTCTGACTGCAGTCCCAATATTTTATTGCTATTTATGCCCCAAAAGACAGTTTTTAAAACAAAAATTGATATGGTTGTGACATTTCTTTGGGCCTCTTCCCTGTCTGTCTGCATAATGCATACCTGCTTAGCAGAGTCTTCATGGAAAATCTTGAGCCAGCAATACAATCTACTGCGCTGCCCTAGTTTTCATGCCCATCACCTGTTAGAATCCTGTGGCTTCAACTTATCCACTGATTAGTTGATATATTCCCTCAGTAAAATCCAAGACATGAAAGCCAAGGTCAACCTTAAATTCCCGGAGCCTCTGATTGTAGTGAAGAGTGAAATCTTATCATTTACTACAATAGACATGGACTCCGCCATCATGTCATCAAGTCTGCATAGAAGAGAATGGTGGCAAACCCACCACTGGCATTACTAATAACTGCAATTCCGTACTAGGAGTGGCAGTATA
>SJYX01006768.1:64691-82635 GCA_006410675.1 Oreotragus oreotragus | reverse complement strand
CTCCAGTACTTTGGCCATCTCATGTGAAGAGTTGACTCATTGGAAAAGACTCTGTTGCAGGGAGGGATTAGTGGCAGGAGAAGAAGGGGATGACCGAGGGTGAGATGGCTGGATGGCATCACGGACTCGATGGACGTGAGTCTGAGGGAACTCCGGGAGATGGTGATGGATAGGGAGGCCTGGCGTGCTGCGATTCATGGGGTCGCAAAGAGTCGGACACAACTGCGCGACTGAACTGAACTGAACTGAGCAGAATAAAATAAAAAAGAAAAAAGAAATCCTAGAAGATTATTTGCTTTAATAATATATTTCAAGAAGGTGATTTAATTATCACATAACTGGCTTAATTTTCTTCTTCATTTTAATTGAGTAAAACTGTAAAAACATAAAGATTTTTTCTAATCTTTCTTTTTTTTAATTTTATAGTAATATCAGATTAAAAGCATTGTCTGTTACATTATACCTTTAAACCAAAAACTGGCAGATTTTCATAAAAAATACATTAAATTTTATTTATTTATACTCTTCCTATATCAATATAATTAATTTACTACATACTTTACTCAATGCAGTGTTATAAACTGGACAGATTTTGACATATCTCATTTGTCATACTAAAAAAGAAAATATTAATGCTCTATTATCCTGTTTCCTTTCTCTACTTAAAGATTCAAACAGGGAAACAGATTATCTAGAGAAACTGTATATGAAAGTGCTATTCTATTTTTTAACAATCATTAGAGAAAAGACAACCAGAAGAAATTTACTGGTACTTATCAAATAATTAATTTTTTGATAATTACTAAACTGGAAGAATCAGAGGCTAAAGATCTTATTTAAAATAACAAATTAACATAAAGATTAAGCAATGGAAATTATTTCCAAGGATTCTTCTGTTACATGGATTTATACAACTAGATTATTTGGTATATAAATGTCTTATGCATTATTCCCATGAGTTTCTTTCTATTTTTCCCACGTTCAATGTAGAATACAACAGAAGGCCCCAAAGTGCCATTTAGAACCCTTATGAGTTTTTTGAAATTCAGAAAAATCACAACAATTTTGATCATGTTAGAAAATGCTTTTCTCCTTGGGATAAACCCAGCTTTTGAAAAATATTAATACTAAGGTGGTAGGCAAAGGCTGACTCATATAATAACACAATTACAAGCAAAGGGAGCAAAGGTCCACAGCCAAGGATCAGGTTTTACTGATGTTTCTCCAAATTCATGAATACAAATATGCTCATCCTCTTTTGCATAAGAAGTAAAAGACAGAAACTAAAGAAACAGAAAGATGGCAAGAGAATCCTACATTGTGCTAACCCACTATTTTCCTGATGTCGAGTAATGTTTTATTTTATACCGTACATAAAGTGAATTTTGCCCACAAAAGACATTTAAAGTGTCCTCTCACTCTCCTCACTGCAGATCCCCAATGGGGCACCAAGAATGCTGATCAGGCAGCAGGAAGACTCAGTGAAAACACAGAACCTCTCCATTGAAAGAGGGAGAGCAGCAATACCAGGAAGGCATTCACACTAAGAATGCAAATAAAGAATTCTGGGGACAAGCATTATCTTGCCATGGAAATCTACCAAGAACATGCACTGCTTAACGTTTTCCTTGGTGTGATCCTGTGAGCAAATTTAGATGAAAAATAAAAACAAGGTCATTCATAAGACCTTAAACTAGAGTACAGACATCACGGCACAAGAGAAGCATAGCACCCACTAGAGGAATTCTCTCTTGATCAGAACTTTTGTAAACACATTTCAGATTATTCCATATTCCTTCACAACACTTTTAAGGTTATTACAGATTCCTAACTAAGACAAAGTAGAAAATAGATGTTGATAGTCAATACATAACTTTTGCAAATAACTCTATATAAATATGTACACTAGATTAAATAGAGTTATTAAATATGTGCACTAGATTAAATAGAGTTTTTGCAAAATACTAACTTAAAATCTCCTCTAGGTATGCCTATAGATAGATAGTGAAACTAAAATACTGAATATATCAGGCTGTAGAGGTAAGTTTCTAGTGAACAGGATGGGCAACCCAGGTGATGTGTATTCCATCTGAACAGAGAACATCTCATAAACACTACCTTTAATAAAAGTTTCAAAAATGGAAAAGGAAATTCTAAAAGTTTTCCAATAGTCCTTAACGCTTTTCTAGAACAATTCACAACATATAAATAAAATTTAGTTCATATGAATCTTAGTATATACACTCAGAGACTTCCCTCATAGCTCAGTTGGTAAAGAATCTACCTGCAATGCAGGACACTTGGGTTCAATCCCTGGGTTTGGAAGATGCCCTGGAGGAAGAAGTGGCAACCTGCTCTAGTTATCTTGCCTAGAGAATCCCATAGACAGAGCAGCCTGGCAGGCTACAGTCAATGGGGTCGCAAGAGCCCAAGAGTCAGATACAACTTAGTGACTAAACCACCATACATGCTCAGATGAACTAAAAGTACAGCTTTATATTTTGTCACAATTTAAATCAACTGGAAGCCTCCCAAGAGAGAAGAAATCTACTCAGTGAGATTTGGGTTTCATTCTTCCTTCTTAAGTGTAAAAGTTGCTCAGTCGTGTCTGACTCTTTGCGACCCCATGGACTTAGTCCATGGAATTCTCCAGGCCAGAATACTGGAGTGGGTAACCTTTCCCTCCTTAAGGGAATCTTCTCAACCCAAGGATTGAACCCAGGTCTTCCCCATTGCAGCCAGATTCTTGGAGCCACAAGGGAAGTCCAAGAATACTGGAGTGGGTAGCCTATCCCTTCTCCAGTGTATCTTCCCGACCCAGGAAATGAAAAGGGGTCTCCTGCATCATAGGCGGGTTCTTTACTAACTGAGCTATCAGGAAAGCCCCCTTCCTTCTTAAGATTATATCAAAGTTTTGGAGGATCTATAAATCTCTAATTCATAAGAAATGAGAGAAACAAATTCTTGAATCCATGAGCCATTTGGGCACAAGGTAAGGTCTAACCTTGATTTAATCCTCAGCTCAGTGAACCTAAGGTGTGAATCTCTGCAAGCTTTCTATGGCTCATAGTCACCTATAGGAAACTCACAGTTATTTCTTCTCTGAAATAAGAAATCTAAAATATTTTATAATAATTATAATTATGATACCTCTGGTCTCTACCCAAGAATGGATGCAAATGCAAATGCAAATAATGTTCTTCTCTAAGGCTTCTTCTTCTTTTTTTTAATTTAATTTTTACTTTTCATTGGAGTACTGAGTGAAGTGAGACATAGAAAGAGAACTATCATATGATATCCTTTATATGAGGAATCCAAAAAGAAATGATGCAAATAAATTTAATTACAAAACAGAAACAGATTCACAGACTTAGAGGGTGAAATTATGGTTACCAGAAGGGAGCGTCAGGGGAAGGGATAGTTAGGGAGTTTGAAATTGACATGTACATACCATTATATTTTAAATGGAAAACCAATAAGGCCCTACTGTATAGCATAGGGAACTCTGCTCACTGTTAAGTGGCAGCCTATTAACACATTTATATCTCATTTCTTCCTCTCTAATTCTCCCTTTCTCTACCTAAGGGAATTATTTCCTAGACTGTAAATTTGGTTTAGGGCCCTACACTCTTCTTGTTTTTCCCAAATATCTCTCCAATCTTTACAAACTCTTGCTTCTACTAAAGGCTTAGAATTAAGAAACCACAGTTAGGATAATGCATGGAGTTTCTCTTTTCTCCATACTGTAACACCTAATCCTTGAGTGATTAAACACAGAATCTATTAGCTACTCCAATATGGTACTTCCTTCTAAGAGAAATAATCAGCAGGGACAAAAAGAAGACTGGTTAATAGCTTTTAAAAAAAGTTCTGTGACATTTTTTTTTGCCCCAATAGTTTTTATAAGGAGATAATCAGAAGATGACTTTTACTTTGAAATCTTCACACATCCACCTTACAAAATACTGCCACATGTGTACTACTACAGCATAACTTTTGGCTTTATATCACCAACTGTCATAGGTCATAAAATGTAAGTAATGAATAAATGATACCTGGAAGAACACTCTGAGTTTAAAGACTTGGCATTTAAGATATTCTAAGAAAGAACGTATTTTTAAAAGGTAAGCTAGACTTCAAGAATCAAAATATTGTGATTTCTACTTTTTAAATGTCATCTTGTTCTAAGTCTTTTGCTTTTAACTATGAACAGACACATTTCTGAAGATGTCCAGTAGCAGTCATGACATCAGACAGGAAAAGAGAGCCCTCTGAATAACACACCCAAGAGAGAGATCCTGCAGAGGAAATGTCATGAACAATGTTATGTCGGGGATTTCTCTAAACCCATCATTGCCAGGCACCTGTGCTCCAGGGCATCCATCCAATCAGCTAGAGAGCAGGCACCTTGCCATTTCGGCAGATGGATATTAATGTTGAAGGCAAAGGAACCATGTACAGTATATATTTCAATTATGAGTGTAGAGATTTGGAGTCCCAGTTGGAATCATCTATTCCTTTCTGAGCTGGTAATAAACTAGATATTGTACCATCCAGAATGTGCTTTACACAGAATTAGCTTTCAGGAAAAACGCACATTTACAAAGAGAAGAACATATTTTGTATGACAAGTCAAAAGTCAAAGGAAAGAAGCTGAATAAACCTTAAAGAAATTTCCTAGGCTTTTAATTTTTACCAAAATAGCATTGAAAAGACAGAGGGGAGTGAACATTTCTACCACATAAATATATAATGGCAAAATTGACAGAACTTTGAAAGCTTATGCGTTCCTAAATGACAGTGTGTATTTCAGTGTTTTTGAAGTGTTCTAGTCAAACAAACCTCAGAGGTAAATTGGCTTCTGGGACAGGATCATCTTTCATTTCTGGCCTGCATATTCTAAGACACAGATGTCCCAGTCTATCCTTCTAGTCCATACTGATTTCGACACTGTTACATTTTTAAAGTATTTCAAATAGAAATATCTAGGGCCTAAATTCGGGGAAGGCAATGGCACCCCACCCCAGTACTCTTGCCTGGAAAATCCAATGGACGGAGTAGCCTGGTGGGATGCAGTCCGTGGGGTCGCTAACAGTCGGACAGACTGAGCGACTTCACTTTCACTTTTCTCTTTCATGCATTGGAGAAGGAAATGGCAACCCACTCCAGTATTCTTGCCTGGAGAATCCCAGGGATGGGGGAGCCTAGTGGGCTGCCGTCTGTGGGGTCACACAGAGTCGGACACAACTGAAGCGACTTAGCAGCAGCAGCAGCAGGGCCTAAATTGTTTAATGCTATTCACTAGTCAATTGCTATTTCAGTATGATAACCTAGAATACTGTCTCACACGCATTTAGTTAATTATATAGTTATCATTATCATCAAGAATTACATAAATGCTAACTTAATATTTTAACATATTATTCTGACTAGCTAACATTACAAAGCAAATGGCCACACCTGGGTGAATGGTGACAATTGTATAAAGAAATATCGCCCAGATTGTTGCCTTGCCTTGAAATAAAAAGTCACAAAAGACTTCTCAAATGAGGGTTTTAATATGTTCTAACAAGATTGGGTATAGAAGAGATGTTTTTCTTACACTGACCAAAACATATGTCTCTTATTACACTTGGTACATAATTAGTTCTTATGAAATTCTTTTATAATCCTTGGGGTTAGCGTATGGGAAGAAAGTCACCATTTCTTGGGATACCATCTAGCCCATGAAATGTCTCAGAATTCTTAGTCAAGAATTCAACTGTTTATTTCATTGACCAAAAGAACTGCCGATGTCTTAGTCCTGAGAAGCAGTCACAACTCAATAGCCAAATGGGGATTAGGTACAGTGGTAGGGTTCCTGCTGAACAGCTCTGGTATGTTACAGTTATATGTCAGTTACATGGCACAGACTTCAGGTCCACTGCAGTCATTCCCCAAATGGACAGGTCAGCTTCTTTTCTAAATGCTGCTTGAATGCTCCTCTCCTTTAACAATGAACTCTAGTAACACAGGAACTATAAGAGGGATTTGCACAGCAACCAGATGGCTAAACCAGTCACTCAGAGAATAAAAGTAATAGTAGCAACAGAAACACCCACTGCACTACTATTTATCCAAAGTGGATTAAGAAGCAATGTGTTGAATCTAATTCCTAATCTTCCCATCATTCCCAGTTCAGGTTGACTCCTATCTCCTCTATCTCCCCTTCTCTTAGGGTTTCAAGGTTAAGTTCAGAATTCCCAGGCTGCTCTCGCCATCATCCTGAAGAGGAGATCATACATGCCTAGCATGGGGCTGGCCCAGATTTAAATTCCCAGGTGAGAAACAGACTTACTGGCCTCTGAACATCTATTTGCCTTGACTTAACACGGGTATCCAATCAAACCAGTCCTTACTTATGGTAAGAATAGTTACTATATATGAGCACTTACCATGTACTAGATATTATGTTAACCACTTACTAGCATGGCCTCATCTAATCCTCTCGAGTTGAAAGCAGACCCAGTCTTCAGAACTAACATCTCCTTTCAGAACAATATTGTATCATTTCACATTTACTATCTTGAAATACAATTCATAGCTGATATTATCTACCTGCACACATAGTTTTTAAAAATTAATGTAATATTTTAGCTCATGACAAATAGATGGGAAAACATTGGAAACAGTGACAGACTTTATTTTAGGGGGTTCCCAAATAACTGCAGATGGTAACTACAGCCATGAAATTAAGAGGCTTGTTCCTTGGAAGAAAAGCTATGACAATCTAGACAGCATATTAAAATGCAGAGACATTACTTTGCCAACAAAGGTCTGTCTAGTCAAAGCTATGGTTTTTCCAGTAGCCATGCATGGATGTGAGAGCTGGACTATAAAGAAAGCTGAGCGCAGAAGAATTGATGCTTTTGAACTGTGGTGTTAGAAAAGACTCTTAAGAGTCCCTTGGACTGTAAAGAGATCCAACCAGTCCATCCTAAGGGAAATCATTCCTGAATATTCATTGGAAGGACTGATGCTGAAGCTGAAGCTCCAATACTTTGGCCACCTGATGAGAACAACTGACTCACTGGAAAAGACCCTGATGCTGGGAAAGATTGAAGGCAGGAGGGGAAGGGGACGACAGAATGAGATGGTTGATGGCATCACCAACTTGACGGACATGAGTTTGAGCAGGCTCCAGGAGTTGGTGATAGACAGGGAAGCCTGGTGTGCTGCAGTCATGCGGTCGCAAAGAGTCGGACATTACTGAGCTATTGAACTGAACTGAAAGGAGAAAAAAAAAAGTGATTTATAGTAAAATACTATTTTTCACTAATATGTTTCAATTAGTTTATTTGAATGAAGAATTGCCAGGCACAATTATTAGAAGACACAATGAAATAGCCAGTTGTTTACACCCATATGTAATAGCATTGTGATCCTCCTCAAAAACAATCTGATAAAGCTGTTTTACTAGAAACCAAATATTATGCAAAGATTTGCTGCTGGCTACGTGATTTTTTTTTCCCAAAGGGATGAGCAAATTTTGATAAGAGAATAAGAACTAAACAATGTATAATCTTCCCTCAATTTACATGACAGTAATTTACATTCCTTGAAAAATTCAGTGTCTTTTAAAATGATGCAAAAATGTTTACGTGTAAACACAGATTCTAGGCTTAGATAATTATGAAGATTTTCACTTACATGAGCATCCTGGGGACACTGTAAATCTGCGCAGGACATGATACAGTCCTTCATGATGGTTCTGTCTCAGATGCTGCAGGAGCCTAGTATCCCTGGTCCCTGCCACTGAATGCTGTTTCTCCCTGTCCCTGCCCACTGAATGCCACTGTTTCTTCCAGTCCTGTGACCACAAAAAACTCCCTCCAAGGGAAAATTCTGCTTCCCATTTGAGGAACCACCATCCTAAAGGGTAGAAATCATTGCCTTACTTTATAAATTTAATACCTGACTAATGGAAATCTGAATTTGCCTAAAGCAAATAGCTAGTGAGTGAGATTCTGACCTATGACTATTTTGTTTCTGAAGAATGGGCTTTTCTCATTACACCACACTGACCTCTTAGGCCAATTATTCTTCCATTTAGAAAATGCACAGGTAACTGAATTAGGTAGGACTGAAATGAGGACTCCACAGTGCCTAGACTCCAGACTCATATTATAGAAATTTCTGTCTCTATTCAGCTTTGAGTAGGAAAATTCTTTAGCTTCTTTAGCACTTCTACTATCTGTTCATTTTCTCACTCAGTTTTCTAATCTGTATTTTGATTTTAAAACAATTTAAATTGACCACAATCCCTTAAAAATTTAAAGAAAATGAAGAAGATGACCTATGAAACCAACTACTTTAGTCCTGTTTTATGTAACATAAGAGTTTCTTTTGCTAATCTAACATAATTCCAGGGGGAGCTTTCAATAGCAAAAGTTCTTTAAACAGACACTGAACCCTTTCAGATGCAATCATCATCTTCTTTTTTTTTTTGATGTGGACTATTTTTTAAATTTTGATTGAATGTGTTACAATATTGCTTCCATTTTATGCTTTGACTTTTTGGCCACAAGGGATGTGAGATCTTAGCTCCCTGACTAGGGATTGAACCTATATCCCCTGCATTGGAAGGCAAAGTCTTAACCACTGGACCATGAGGGAAGTCCCAATCATCATCTTTCTTTCTCCTAAATCTACCCACCCTCAGGTTCTTCACTTTGGTCCACCCTGTAGATTAATACTCACTTGTCAAATTTATTCTCATAGTAAAAGACTATACAGCAGGGATTACCTCATTAATTTAAAGGAGTTTCCTCGTGTAATTTCTACATAATAACCAGTAGTATTTCTGGCCCCCTGTTCCTAGAAACACTAAAGCAATTGATCCTAAACTTTTAACATGGTTCTAGAATCATAAGGAAAGCTTCAAATACAGGTCGCTGGGCTCCATCCTAGAGTTTATGATCCAGGTGGTCAAGTGTGAGGGCCAAATTCTAACAAATTCCCGGATCCCACTGATGCTGCTGATCTTGAAACTGTTGACGTGAAATGGAAAAAAAGAGGAATGAGTTTTTCTCTTTCCCTTTCCTGAGAACTAGGAAGATAAAGGGAACAGTGCATAGCCCTGAACATTTCTAGTTGTTGTTGTTGTTTACTTTAACTGTGCCTAACTTTGCATGTCTGTAACTGAAGTTTGCTTTTCTGCCCCCTAACTCAGCAGGTGCTACAGTTCACATTTTCTCATTTGACTCTATGCTAAATGCATCCTCTGTGCCTAGTTGCTCAGTCCTGTTTGACTCTTTGCAACCTCATGGACTGTAACCTGTCAGATTCCTTTGTCCATGAGGATTCTCCAGGCAAGAAGACTGGAGTGGGTTGCCATGCCCTCCTCCAGGGGATCTTCGCTGACCCAGGAATTGAACTGGGGTCTCCTGCATTGCAGGTGGATTCGTTACCAGCTGAGCCACCAGGGAAGCCCAAACACATCTCCTATCTGGTGTTTATCCTTACAACACCCTTCCCCTTGTAGTTACATATCAGAACGAAGGCAGAGCCACCTAACTGCCAGACTCAGTTACTGGGTTACCGATGCCAGTTTTTTATTGTCTTTGAAACAATCCAAGAGGAAGAAATCAAGTTCCTGTCACCTTTGTTTCTCATCACTGACTTCTGACTGTGAGCCCTTGCCTTATATAAGCCCCTAGACTCTTCATGAAGGGGAGACCCAGTTCTTAAGGCATGAGCTCACTGGGTTCCCCTCTCCACCGGCTGAAAATAAAAGCCATCTTTCTATTTCCTCCAAAATCTGTCTCTGTATTTTTCATTCAGCTTCAGTGGGCAGAAAAGGCCAAGATTTTGGCTGGCAACAAAACCACACTTTGAAAATCACTGAAGAAAGTTTCCTCCACTCCTATTTGACAGAGGATATACTTACATAGATTTTACATAATGATTAAGAAACTACATACATATTCTTGTGTATGTTCCAACTAAATATTGAACAAGGTGGCCCTAAAACCTGCATCATAGTTACTTTTAAAAACATCCCTGAATTCCTATTGTGAGATGATAAAGAGGTGTGTTTCCATACCTGGAGTCTAGACAATTTAATTAAGAGTCTTATTACCTAAGAAAACTCATGCTATAGTTAAAGTAGAAACATACAATATTATATCAATATAATATTACAAGTAATAACAATTCATATTTACCTAATATTTACTAGAGGCACAGTACTGTTCTACGCACTTTCCCTGAATTATCTCATTTAGTATTAGCCTTGTAAGATGCAGTTATTCCTAATTCAAAGTTAATCAGTAGTATTAGCCTCGTAAGATGCAGTTATTCCTAATTCAAAGTTAATCAAATCAAGACTAGGAAAGTCCTGTCTAAGGTATTAGAGCTAGAGAACGTGTTCTGTCTGGCTCCAAAACATGAGTCTACCTACAATGCTCAGTTTCTCCTACTCTTTCTGCGTTCGTTAGGAGCTGACATCAATGGAACCCTTCAGCCATAAGATACAGGTGCTCATGAACATGACAAATACAGAGCACGTATGCAAGACTTTCCAGTGCCCCTGTGGTCCCACTACCAAATGGATAGTTGCCACACTGGTGTGACTTTAGGATCCAAAAAATCAAAAGATCATGGATTCTCTAATTAGCCTCCTGTTCTTCTATCATATGCAAATTTGACCCTTTAGGCATGATGCTTCAGGAAAAAAATATATTCGTGGTTGGCTAGTATGTCCCATTTCTATGATAAATTCAAAATAAGGTTAGCATACTTTATATTCATTTTTGCCATTATTATACAAGCTTGGCTTTAACTTAAATCAGGACTTTTAGTGACCACCAAGCAAAGCATGGTTTGAATATTTCAGTAATAGGCAGCTGATATGGGAGGAGTTTTAAAAGAACCTAAAAATGACAGTGAAATCCTGGATTTATCTAGTCTCCTCAGCCACATTGTGGCCTGATGTACAGGACTCAAGATAAAGAAAAAGAGCAGTCAGAATAAATCTTTGCTTCGCAGTTGAAAAAACAACAAAATAAAACCTTTTTAAAAATAAATGACTATAAATGTTAATAAAATGTCAGTAGGGTAAATGATCAACTGTTGTGACATTTAAGAATAAGAATTAAGTAATACATATTCTAAAAGGTTAGCCCACAATTGGGGTGTCATTTTACCTCATTCACATCAGAGTTTATAAATATACCATCTATAAACACAGCCTAGAAACATACAATGATAAATAAAAACTATTAGTCCTCATAGTAAATATTTTTCAAACGAAAGTCCTCACCTTTTGATTCTTAAGATTTTTATGGCAACATTGATGTTTTGTTTTTTAATTAACCATCAGTTCAGTTCAGTCTCTCAGTTGTGTCCAACTCTTTGCAACCTCATGAACTGCAGCACTCTAGGCCTCCCTGTCCATCACCAACTTCCAGAGTTCACTCAGACTCACGTCCATCGAGCCAGTGATGCCATCCAGCCATCTCATCCTCGGTCGTCCCCTTCTCCTCCTGCCCCCAATCCCTCCCAGCATCAGAGTCTTTTCCGATGAGTCAACTCTTCTCATGAGGTGGCCAAAATATTGGAGTTTCAGCTTTAGCATCAGTCCTTCCAATGAACAACCCAGGACTGATCTCCTTTAGGATGGATTGGTTGAATCTCCTTGCAGTCCAAGGGACTCTCAAGAGCCTTCTCCAACACCACAGTTCAAAAGCATCAATTCTTCAGTGCTCAGCTTTCTTCACAGTCCAATTCTCACAACCATACATGACTACTTCAATTCCTAGTATCACAGTTATTTCTAAACATATATCTAGGTTTCCAAAGAACTGGGTCATATAATCTTTTGAAAAATGATCTCCTATTATCATTTTTGAGGAATTCATATTAATACTGGAAAAATTTGATTTGCCACTATGTCTTTCTTGTAAGAATTAAAATTTTACCTACATTACAGTTTAAAACAAAATTGTTTTAATTAGTTCATACTGCAGCAGTACACTAATATATTACAAGAAAGTCAAAGAATGATTTGCAGTTAATAGCCTCCAAACAGCATGACAACCACAAAATACTCACTTCTAAATAATTGTATGCTTGAGGTTATTTATCATTTCAGTAGAAACTCAAATAACTTGGATTTCAAATTTAACAGGTAGAAAAATTGAAACAGTATTTCCCAGCTGTTTTTCTAAGAGCAGCATGAATTTTTCACTATATTTGAGCAAGCTGACATGAAAATGGATCAAAATGGCATACACATTGGATAAAAAATAAATGTTCTTTTCCTTTTGCTCAAGTTCTACTGGCTTAATTTTAAAGCAAGGATAAAGGAGATACTCTCAATCTTAGTTGTCCAGCATTTTTGATGTCTGCTTAATCCTGAAAATTTTTGAATTGTGACTGAGGCCAGAAAAGGAGATAGAAGACCAAGGGTTAAGGATAGACTTAGAATTAGGGCTAAGGCCAAAGGGAAATGAACGTAGGGCAGCAGGAGAGAGACAGAAGTCAAAACAAATTGGGGCTGAAGCCAGAGCAAGACAGAAGACTCTGTCTAATGGAAGAGGTTGAAGATATTTTGAAAGTGGAAACAAAAAAATGAGATCATGACAAACTGTTTTAAGGATTCCAGACTATCTAGTACCTTGATTACTCTCTCTCCAGAACAGTTCAGATAGTGGAAGTCCTATCACATCATTTATAATGTTCATATTTTAAAGCTCCAGCCAGATAAAATCACACAATAAAAAAAAAAACTTCCTTACATCTTCTAATGATTTACTGAAACAGAAAATACTTGAACACATAATAAAAATACTTCCAGTAAACCAGAAAGGCATGCAAAGCATATTTATATAACAACCCTTTTAATAATCTACTTCTTAAATGCTTAGGAGAGTGATCATTTAAAAGCTGTGGAAAAAGTATGAATTTTCTTCCTTCAGTGTAATATTATCATTTTAAAGGAAGTCACTTTTCACATACAAAAATATAGCCATCTCTCCCAAAGGGAGTATGTTGCAAAAATGTCGAGTCACCATCACATTTCGTAAACAGTTTTTTCCCCAACCAGGTTAACCAAGTGATCAAACAAAGGAGAGAAAATCATACCTCACAACTATGAATCTTATAATTGATGACTATGTTGACTCCTGGAGAAGGCAATGGCACCCTGCTCCAGTACTCTTGCCTAGAAAATCCAATGGACGGAGGAGCCTGGTGGGCTGCAGTCCATGGGGTCGCTAACAGTCGGACAGANCCCCTTCTCCTCCTGCCCCCAATCCCTCCCAGCATCAGAGTCTTTTCCGATGAGTCAACTCTTCTCATGAGGTGGCCAAAATATTGGAGTTTCAGCTTTAGCATCAGTCCTTCCAATGAACAACCCAGGACTGATCTCCTTTAGGATGGATTGGTTGAATCTCCTTGCAGTCCAAGGGACTCTCAAGAGCCTTCTCCAACACCACAGTTCAAAAGCATCAATTCTTCAGTGCTCAGCTTTCTTCACAGTCCAATTCTCACAACCATACATGACTACTTCAATTCCTAGTATCACAGTTATTTCTAAACATATATCTAGGTTTCCAAAGAACTGGGTCATATAATCTTTTGAAAAATGATCTCCTATTATCATTTTTGAGGAATTCATATTAATACTGGAAAAATTTGATTTGCCACTATGTCTTTCTTGTAAGAATTAAAATTTTACCTACATTACAGTTTAAAACAAAATTGTTTTAATTAGTTCATACTGCAGCAGTACACTAATATATTACAAGAAAGTCAAAGAATGATTTGCAGTTAATAGCCTCCAAACAGCATGACAACCACAAAATACTCACTTCTAAATAATTGTATGCTTGAGGTTATTTATCATTTCAGTAGAAACTCAAATAACTTGGATTTCAAATTTAACAGGTAGAAAAATTGAAACAGTATTTCCCAGCTGTTTTTCTAAGAGCAGCATGAATGTTTCACTATATTTGAGCAAGCTGACATGAAAATGGATCAAAATGGCATACACATTGGATAAAAAATAAATGTTCTTTTCCTTTTGCTCAAGTTCTACTGGCTTAATTTTAAAGCAAGGATAAAGGAGATACTCTCAATCTTAGTTGTCCAGCATTTTTGATGTCTGCTTAATCCTGAAAATTTTTGAATTGTGACTGAGGCCAGAAAAGGAGATAGAAGACCAAGGGTTAAGGATAGACTTAGAATTAGGGCTAAGGCCAAAGGGAAATGAACGTAGGGCAGCAGGAGAGAGACAGAAGTCAAAACAAATTGGGGCTGAAGCCAGAGCAAGACAGAAGACTCTGTCTAATGGAAGAGGTTGAAGATATTTTGAAAGTGGAAACAAAAAAATGAGATCATGACAAACTGTTTTAAGGATTCCAGACTATCTAGTACCTTGATTACTCTCTCTCCAGAACAGTTCAGATAGTGGAAGTCCTATCACATCATTTATAATGTTCATATTTTAAAGCTCCAGCCAGATAAAATCACACAATTAAAAAAAAAAACTTCCTTACATCTTCTAATGATTAACTGAAACAGAAAATACTTGAACACATAATAAAAATACTTCCAGTAAACCAGAAAGGCATGCAAAGCATATTTATATAACAACCCTTTTAATAATCTACTTCTTAAATGCTTAGGAGAGTGATCATTTAAAAGCTGTGGAAAAAGTATGAATTTTCTTCCTTCAGTGTAATATTATCATTTTAAAGGAAGTCACTTTTCACATACAAAAATATAGCCATCTCTCCCAAAGGGAGTATGTTGCAAAAATGTCGAGTCACCATCACATTTCGTAAACAGTTTTTTCCCCAACCAGGTTAACCAAGTGATCAAACAAAGGAGAGAAAATCATACCTCACAACTATGAATCTTATAATTGATGACTATGTTGACTCCTGGAGAAGGCAATGGCACCCTGCTCCAGTACTCTTGCCTAGAAAATCCAATGGACGGAGGAGCCTGGTGGGCTGCAGTCCATGGAGTCGCTAAGAGTCGGACATGAATGAATGACTTCATTTTCACTTTTCACTTTCATGCATTGGAGAAGGAAATGGCAACCCACTCCAGTGTTCTTGCCTGGAGAATCCCAGGGACGAGGGAGCCTGGTGGGCTGCCGTCTATGGGGTCGCACAGAGTTGGACACGACTGAAGTGACTTAGCAGCAGCAACAGCAGCAGCATGCTGACTCCAAGATAAGACTCAAAATATCGGAAGAATTGGTTTCATAAAGTCTGTCCTCAATATGTTGTGATATTTTTACATTGTATACTTTCTAGTACCAATTATTAGCTCTTATAATGTCTAATAATATCTGATAATAATGGTAACAAAAGAAAAAAAAAACAGCTTTGTTTTTTTGCCCTTATATGAGTTGTCTTAGGATTTTTGTGAATTCAGATAGGGGTCAAATATGGACCCAATTTTGCCCTCACTACCTGAGACAATTGACATAAGCTATTTTCAAAATCTTAAAGGAGAACATAAAATACTTTCATAAAACTTTGATAGTGAAGTGAAGTGAAGTCACTCAGTCATGTCCGACTCTTTGCGACCCGATAGACTGGGGCCTACCAGGCTCCTCTGTCCATGATATTTTCTAGGCAATAGTACTGGAGTGGATTGCCATTTCTGAAATGATGTACATGTTTGTTAACTAGTGTTCTCTTCTCTCTCTCTCTCTCTCTTTTTTTTTTTTTGTTGTTCATTACACTTTCATAATAAATAATGACTTTTGGCACCAGAGCCTAGCTCTGACTTGTTGGTTTGCCCAGGGAAATCTTGGCATCTTCTTTTCAGTACACTGAACCACTGAGTAGAAATAGCCTGCAGCTGGTATCAGATTTGCTCCCAGAAGCCCATATGCAACAGGCAACCTGATCACAGTGCTTTACTGAAGTGCATTATTTATGGCCCTTGGTAGCTGCCAGCCACATTACACTGCATTATGCAAGTATTGCATCCATGGTCCACAACTGGAGGAGAAATAGATTTTATTAAATACAGGTCATATTTGATAAGAAAAAAAGAAATAAATCCTACATGTACTCCACAAGAAGAGTGCTTTAACATATATCTAAAAAGCTATTAATAATTCCTTAGTGTTGAAGCAATTGATGCAATTTTTATGCAAAGTTTTAGATCACAAATCACATTGAAATGGGAATTAGATATGTCTGGTTCTGGCCAGGTCAGAATCATTTTGTAAAATGCCTAATAAGACTTGCTTCCACTGCTAGCCTTGGCCATCTGCTATGATGCCATTCTGGATCATAGCATCTCTATCCTGGGTGCAAGGATCACCAGTGTGTGCGTACGGTAGAGCCTTTGCCCTTCCACATTTCAAATACTGTGTCCCATGCATTAAGTCCTCAGCCTCGGTAAGGAAGAGGGTGTTTCTTAGACTACAAATGATGATACATCTGTACAATTTCTTTCAAACAATTTTTAATTCTCAATACCTCCAGGCACATCTCTGAAAACAAAATCAGAATCTGCCCCCTCCCCACCATTACAACACTTCCCCACTAGATGTACCCAGCTCTTGAAATGTTTGCATGCATATTCTCCTAAAGATCACAACAGTCCAGTAGATAGTTAAATCAGAAGCAGTTACTAAATCCTTTCCATCCGGTTACTTTATTTAATGTATTTGTGATAGTGTGTACCAAGGTTGGTGTATTTCTCTATAAGCAGATTTTGTGTTTCTTAAGAAAAGCTAACAGAACCCAGAAGGAAACTGAAAAGGACAATAAGAAAAAGGAAAAGATGAGTAAATACTGTTAAGGAACCATTCACGTTTTGTAAGCCAAATTCAGTTTTTGCAAGTACAGATATTACTACAAGTGATTTAAACAAACCATCAAAAAGGTCTTACTCTACTTTTTGTTCCCATGCATCTATTACACGGTACAGTCAAATATACTACAACTTTAAGCTTTCATTATTTTCTCTTCGATGAAGGCAGGGACTATCCCAGTCAATTGTATATTCATAGTGGTCAGCTTAATGTCCACCATTTAGTAGATACACAAAATTAATTTTTGAATAAATGCCAACTGAAAGAATGAATCAACAATCTTAAAGCACCAGTCAATGTTCTCACTAACTTCAAGGAGTTTAGAGTAAGTCCTTAGAAATTGTTCTGGAAAAGAAACATCTTACCAAAAAAGTTCTTTAAATAGATTAACATACAAGTACATGTATTTGGTTGACCTTCTTTCCAGCCTGGTATATAAATTGTTGTATCATCATACACCATGACCAAGTAGGCTTTATCCCAGGGATGCAAGGACTCTTCAATATTCGCAAATCAATCAATGTAATTCACCACATTAACAAATTGAAAAATAAATGCCATATGATTATCTCAATAGATGCAGAGAAGGCCTTTGATAAAATTCAACATCCATTTATGATAAAAACTCTCCAGAAAGCAGGAATAGAAGGAACATACCTCAACATAATAAAAGCTATATATGACAAACCCACAGCAAACATTATCCTCAATGGTGAAAAATTGAAAGCATTTCCCCTAAAGTCAGGAACAAGACAAGGATGTCCACTTTCACCGCTACTATTCAACATAGTTCTGGAAGTTTTGGCCACAGCAATCAGAGCAGAAAAAGAAATAAAAGGAATCCAAATTGGAAAAGAAGAAGTAAAACTCTCACTGTTTGCAGATGACATGATCCTCTACATAGAAAACCCTAAAGACTCCACCAGAAAATTACTAGAGCTAATCAATGAATATAGTAAAGTTGCAGGATATAAAATCAACACACAGAAATCCCTTGCATTCCTATACACTAATAATGAGAAAGTAGAAAACGAAATTAAGGAAACAATTCCATTCACCATTGCAACGAAAAGAATAAAATACTTAGGAATATATCTACCTAAAGAAACTAAAGAC
>SJYX01006768.1:35741-45951 GCA_006410675.1 Oreotragus oreotragus | reverse complement strand
CTTTTGCTGTCTTGCATACAGGGTCCTCATTACCATCTTTCTAAATTCCATATATATGTGTTAGTATACTGTATTGGTGTTTTTCTTTCTGGCTTACTTCACTCTGTATAATCGGTTCCAGTTTCATCCATCTTATTAGAACTGATTCAAATGTATTCTTTTTAATGGCTGAGTAATACTCCATTGTGTATATGTACCACAGCTTTCTTATCCATTCATCTGCTGATGGATATCTAGGTTGTTTCCATGTCCTGGCTATTATAAACAGTGCTGCGATGAACATTGGGGTACATGTGTCTCTTTCTGTTCTGGTTTCCTCAGTGTGTATGCTCAGCAGTGGGATTGCTGGGTCATAAGGCAGTTCTGATCAGACTTTCAACTAAAGCTGGCTGAAAATGCCTTCAGCCTAGCTCCTTTGGAAAGGGGCTACTTTAAATGAAACTGTGCCAATTCAACCTCTCTTTTGGAAAGGCTATTCTTTGGAAACTAGTTGAAAAAGCCTTTGACCTAGCCCTTCCAGAATTAAGCCGTTTCCTTTGAACTGACTGGTATTCAGGCTTGCAAGCTGTTTGAACTGAGCTGGTTGTGCTGTAAGCTGCATAAATTGTTTGAAAATTGTTCTTTACTGTAGAGGAAAGGCCTCTAGGGAATGGGATCCCAGTTATCTAAATATAATGAGGGCTCCCTGGGCACATGGACTCCAGCCTATTTTATGTTTAAGAACTGCAATCCTTTCTAATGTGCATTTCTAACTAAATGCACAAACCTGACCAAACTCAGTTTAGAATACCATTATAGAGAACTTCTGAAATCCCTAAGCTTAATTTCCTTAAAACTGAATTGGATTATAATAGCTCAAAAATCTCCAGAACTGAGTGGAATGCTTATTTCAAATAGTAATTTGAGGTTTCTCAATCTTATCAGGAATCTAAGACTACCCCTCTGCAAAACACTATTTTAAAACTGATTGAGGCAAACAAATGATAAAATGACCCCTGAAGCCCCAGGCTCTTCATCCATGGCTTTTTTTTCCCCCTTGGGTTCCACCTCTGGTGCCATCTTGTCTCTCTTACTCAGCTCATCATAGCAAGACTTCTCCGCCTTTCCATCTTCCTCCATCCTTTCTACTCCCATGTCTCCACTATAACCTCAAGTCCCCACACTAGTTATTTCACCAAATTTCCCCTTTTTACTGAAACTATCTCCACTCTCTTTTCCTCTGAACTTGTCAGAATGTCTTCGTTTAAAATTAACCCTTCTGATAACTCCAGGAGTTGGTGATGAACAGGGAGACCTGGCATGCTGCGGTTCATGGGGTTGCAAAGAGTCGAATACAACTGAGTGACTGAACTGAACTGAACTGATGATCCAGAAGCTAGACTCTTAAATTCTTATATTCCCTGGACTAAAGTTGAACTGCAAACCACCATCAAAGTTTCTCCCAAAGTAATCAAAAATTCTCACAGATTTTCCAAGTAGTTCAGTATAGTCATTTGCACTTATCAATCTAGTTCCTCTGACTTACATCTGCTAGTTCATATGACTGTCAATGAAGGCCAGGATCAGCATGGGGAAAATTCTGAAAGGTGTCTAGAATTAAAACTGGGAAACCAGCCAGTTAACTTATGATGTTAACTTAGACAATCTCTAGGCAACTCCATCTAGCAATTCCTAGGGGCTTTCCGAATTCTATTGATTAGAACAAAATTCATGTTTGCACATAAAAATATGCCTAATCTGTCTATGATTATTAAAAATCAATTTCAGAATGTTTTTAATGAAAATTCTGATCTTCCTTAAGACATTGATTCTACCTGGGTAGCTTCAAACATTTTATTAATGGGCTCAACAAGGATGTTTCTCTTCTAATAAAAAGAACTAGGATAAAATGGGAAACTATGTTCACTCCAGATTTAGTTAACTGAGCAAGCCAATTTTATCATACTATAAATGTGCCACCTCCAAGGAAGACCAATAAAATTCTTAATCTTCAACTCCTGTAAATGAAGGCTTCTAAATGAAACCCTAATCCTCCTAGTTTATGCTATTATTGCAAATAATCGGGATGTTAGAGACTATTACAAATTTAAAAGTTTTAGTTAACTTCAGCCCTCTAACCAGACTTTTTTGTATCCTCCCAATTTTTAATGAAAGTTCAGTTGCTCAGTCGTGTCCAACTCTTTGCAACCCCATGAATCGCAGCATGCCAGGCCTCCCTGTTCATCACCATCTCTATGAGTTCACTCAGACTCACATCGAGCTCTGAGGAAATACAGGGGCTCTTTCCAATCCTTCTTCTTAACAGTTTAGAGAAACATTTCTCCTGATTGGGGATGAATCTCTTCTATTTATAATTGACTAGAACCACATTCTTGGTACTCAACTCTACTACTACGAAACAGCCTCTGTTTCATAGTACTAACTCATTTCAAATGGGATTTCTGATGAACCTCAAGAGGTTCCTATCTCTGAATGTATTTCCCTTTTTTAAGGCTCTTTGAGAGATATACACCCTTTTCTCCTTAGTTCCTCTGCCCTTATCCATTTATACATCAAGATTTTTTAGAAGGAGGACAATGTTGGCAGTCTCCCAAAGGGGGGAAGTAATTCTAGATTTTGACAGTAGTTATCAAAGAAAACAATCAGGTGAATTAAAAGACATTTCAACATCTTTTATTTATTTCATCTCTGATGGTACTAGAGCAGATTCTGGAAACACTAATCATTTGACCTTAATAAATCACCTACCACTTCCTTATGGGCAAAATCTCCAACAGATGTTGGCAAAACTCAGAGTGCACTTCCCATTAAAATTCAAATACACCCCACAAACCTCTCCCCAGAATTAATCAATACCCTATAAGTGAAGAAGCCCTTCAAGGCATAAAACTCATAATAAAAGATTACAAGTTTCAAGTCTTCATGATTCCTTTTACTGGCCCCTGTAACATTCTGATTTTACCAGTGAGAAAACCTAAAGGCCAAGGGTGATGGTTTATTCAAGCCCTCTGAATGATAAACAATAAACAGCATTGTTATCCCTCAACACCCTGCTGTTCCTAGCCCTCATATATTACTAACATCCACTCCCACCAGAAGTAAATTCTTTACTATAATTGATTTATGTAGTGTGTTTTTTAGTATTTCAGCTGATGAAGCTAGCCAATACCCTTTTGTCTTCACCTGGGAGGAAAAACAATTCACCTAGACAGTAATGCCTCAAGGCTGTTAATAGTCCCTATTTTTTTTGCAAACTCTAAAGGCTTAACTGGATTACATAAAGATCCCTAAAATGTTACTTTGTTATAATATGTGGATGATTTGCTTTTTTGCTCCTCTTCTCAAGCCTCCTCACAGGAAGAGAGCATCTACTTGCTAAGGTTTACCCTTAAAGGGACAAAAGTTTGCCCCAAAAATTGCTGTTTTCCCAAACTCAGGATTGATATTTAGGGCATCTGATATCAGATATCAGGACAGGAATTATTCCTAGATCCAGATAGGCTTCATGGTGTTCTAAGTGTTCCCAAACCCCAAATTTAGCACCAACTACCAGGTTTTCTGAGGCCAGTTGGTGGTTGCTGAAATTGGATTCCAGATTTCTGTCTTATGGCCAAGCCTCTGTATGTTTTACTCAACAACAACCCCAACCTAATTTTATGGGAAGAACTGAATGAAGAACTTAGGCATCCCAATTATCAGATTCCTTTTTTTTTTTCTTTTTGTACATGAAAAAGAAGGGAAAATGCCCTTAAGGGGACTCCCTAACATGGGAACCACCATCATTTATCTACATTCAATTGGCAACTGAGTCTTCATTGCCCAACTTACAATCATAATCAAAGATCCATGAGAACTTCGTGCTCCTTGTCCCTGCAACTCTGAAGGGTTTAACCTCCTACAGAAGGGTGACAATTTTATCAGAGGAAAACATACAAGCTTACAAGCTATGGCTTCTGTCTAGGGATTTGAGGCGAGAAAAGGAATCATCATCTTGGCAGGAATTAGATCATCAGGAAGAAACAGAATCGCTGTTACAGAATGGGGGCTAGAAGAGATACCTATGGGACCCAGCTGACCCAGTTTGGGACCTTGTGGTACTCTCTGCCAAGCTAAGTGTAAACAGACAGATGTAGCGATGCAGGTATGAGAAGAACATGGTGATCAGGTATTGGATGGCTGAAGAACAGTCTAGATAATGCTACCAGATGAGCCACAGTCAGCAGCAGTGGTGGCTAATGGTGCAAGAAATCTAAAAAGACTAGTTCAGGGGAAAGAAAGCAATTGTGGCCCTAAGATCCGCTGTAATAACAGGGCTGGGATTAATTCTGTTAACCTCCATTTTCAGGCCAAGAATCCTAGAGGAGTGGCTCCTTAAATATATACAGAAAAGTAGATACATAGGACAAAAGGGGAGAGGGCTATGATGAATATTAAGATGTGCAACTCAGATCCTCCTTCAGGGAAGGACTAGCTGCATTCAGGATTTGTTGCAGTTGTGAGTTGTCTGTTGCTGCTGTCAAGCTACCCACCAAACTTAGAAGCTTAAGGATTTATCTCAGATTCTTATAGGTTATCAATTCATATATGGCTTAGCTGGGTGCCTCTTGCTCAAGGTCACTCATGAGGTTGTATCAAGCTGCTGGCTGGGGCTGCACCTGCATCTGAAGATTCTACTATGTGAGGTATTTGGAGGGTCACTTCCAAGCTTAATGACATGGTCCTACAGTACCTTACAAGTGACCTTTTCTAGAGGACTGTCTCACAACATGATAGCCGGTTTCCCCAGGGTGAGTAGCTCAAGAGAAAGTGTGAGAAGGACCATCACCCCAGGGTAGCCACACTTGGTGACAGAATGAGGAACAGAACAAAAAGGCCCAACCATTTCACTTTAACATGGGTGGTTGACAGGCAACACACCTCCAGCCTCTGTGCCAGACTGGCCTGAGCACTGTCAGGCCCGAATCACAGTTCAAATTTTTCCTCTGGCCAATCCTACTTATCCCTCCTGCATCTTATAAGACTTGTTCCCTAATAAACATCTTGTACTCCAAACTTCATCTTCTTTGTGTGCATGGTGGGAGAAGGTGGTATTATTTCTTCTTCTTCCTGAGTGTTTTCCTCCCAGGAAACTCCAAGTTTCCTTTTCTAACTCACTACTTCCTCCCCACTGACCATGGCTCCAGCACAGTGGACTGGAAAGTCCAACCACCCCTAAGCCATACTGGTCTTCTAATATTTTTTCCCAAGGTAGCAGCTACCACCTGGTCTCGTATTTCATATGGTTTTGGTTGTAAAGATGATAGAGGAGTTAGGGAGACATTCTCAGAGGATTTTCTTAAATTAAGAGATCTGCTTAGAAATTAAAGCTAGAGACAAAACTGACTTTCAAATGATAATTTTCTTTAAATTTCACCAAATCTACTTAGTAAACAAATAAAGGTTACCATATGAGAGGTTCTCTCATTGAGATACATGGAAGAATGGCAGGAGGCAACAAAATAAAGCAAACAACTCAGTTTTGTTTTTACTTTTGTTAATAAATTAGTAATGGATGTTTTAAAATTTAGAATGTACAAATTACTTAGGTTCTATCTCTTAAGATATATTATTCTTCAGTGAAATAATTCTCTAATTCTTTGGAGAGAACATAAAAGACCGAATGTAATACATACAATTTAGAAGCAGAGTTATAATGAAAATGCAAATTAATTCAAAGGTCCATAGTGAGATCATTCAGCCATCTGGTCACTAATGAAGTTCTTAATTGTTACAGTATCAGCACCCAGTCAGAAGACAAGATGGAGAAAAAAATCTGCTGCCTTTTAATATTTAATATCTACTGTCTTATAATATTTTTAAAATTATAATTACATTTCAAGAAATAGTGTCCAGCTCTGAAACATTTTTTAATACCATGGAGCACTGGAAACCTTGTAAATACAAAACTTAGAATTTTTTTTGAATAATTATTTCCCATGCTGTGTAACGAACAGAAAACTTAAATACTATATTTATAATTCAGCATACAAAATATGTAGCAATAGGGATTCTGTAAAGAATAACATTAATTAACCCAAGACATATTTATTAGCATCCATACTGTGCCAGAAACTGTTCCAGGTATTGGGCAGATAGAGCAATAACCAAAGCAGACAAGATTCCCTGCCTTCATGGTGTCTGCATTCTACCCCAGGAGACACAAAGTAAAGTAAATAAATAAAATACATAGTACATTAAATCAGTTAAATGTTATAAAAATAAAAGCAGAGAAGAGTGATGTGATATGTGGCTGAGGGGTGGGGAATGAGAGTGGAAAGTTTCAGTTCTGTGTTGAGGAAAGACCCCACTGAGAAACTGACTTGAGTGAAGACCTAAAGGAAGTGAGGCGACGAGCCTCACAAACATCTTAGGGAAAGACCGCTTACAAGTGGAGACAGCAATTGAGAAAATCCCCAAGGCAGGGTTCAGTCTGGCGTGAGTAAGAAACAGCAAAGTGGCCAGCACTGCCATCGAAGAGTGAAGGAGGGTGTGATACCAGAGACGAGGTTTGATATGGGGAAGGCAGAAGTACGCATTGAGGGGCACAAGGAGGACTTGGGCTTTACTCTGAGGAAGATGGGGTCTTTGAAGAACTTGGAGCACAGGTGACATGGCAGGATCTCACTGAGTTTCAACAGAACTACTCCAGCTGTCCTGGGGTGTCATAAACGGAGCAAAGTAAGGAACGGGGACCCAAGTTCAGAGCTACACCAAGGAGAGAGGTGATGAGGATTTGTCCAGGATGATGGCATCAGCTGTTGTTCACCTGATAACTTGTTTCTGACTCTTTGACACCCCATGAATGGCAGCAAACCAGGCTTTCCTGTCTTTCGTATCTCCCAGAGTTTGCTCAAACACATGTCCATTGAGTTGGTGATGCCATCCAATCATTTCATCCTTTGTCATCTCCCTTCTCCTTCTGCCCTCAATCTTTCCCAGCATCAGGGTTTTTTCCAATGAGTCAGCTCTTCACATCAGATAGCCAAAGTTTTGGAGTTTCAGATTCAGCATCAGTCCTTCCAGTGAATACTCACAGTGGATTTCCCTTAGGCTTGACTGGTATAATCTCCTTGCAGTCCAAGGGACTCTCCAGAATCTTCTCTGGCACCACAATTCAAAGGCATCAATTCTTTAGCACTCAGCCTTCTTCATGATCCAACTCTCACATCCATACATAACTACTAGAAAAACCAAAGCTTTGACTATACAGACCTTTGTTGGCAAAGTGATGGCAGCAGAGCTGGTGAGAAGTGGTCACTTTCTCAGGTAGAATTTTTCATTTAATGAGGACTTCAAATACTCAGAACATTTTACTTTACAGTGTAATCCTTGTCATATACAAAAGTGAAAGTGAAGTCCGTCAGTTGTGTCTGACTCTTTGCGACCCCATGGACTGTAGCCTACCAGACTCTTCTGTCCATGGGATTTTCCAGGCAAGAATACTGGAGTGGGTTGCCATTTCCTTCTCCAGGAGATCTTCCTTACCCGGGGATTGAACCCAGGTCTCCTGCATTGTAGGCAGACACTTTACCATCTGAGCCACCAGGGAAATCTGTTTCAAAAGAACCAATACATGTGACACTTCATAAAGTGACTCAAGAGTCCTTCAATATCCAGTCTTTTTCTCCTAGCTGCTTCTGCTAATCTCTTAACCTGTCATGTTTTTTTCTGTCCCTTCCTCTTTCCCTATCCTACCCTTGAACTCTATTTACAATGGTTAAATTTTTGTATTAATTTGATTGGACCAGAAGATGTCCAGGTACTTTAGTCAAGCATTATTTTTGGTGTGTCTGTAGAGTATTTCTGGAAGAGATTAGTACTTGGATTACTGGACTGAGGAAAGTAGATTGACCTCCCCAGTGTAGGTGGGCACCATCCAAGCCACTGAGTACTCAAACGGAATGAAAAAGAGAGTGCAAGTGAATTCTCTCTGCATGACTGTTGAGCTGAGACAATGGTTTCCTGTTCTTGGCCTGGTACTTTACACTCTTGGTACTCAGGCCTATAGGCTCAAACTAGAATTTACATTATCAGATTTTTGGGGTCTCTAGGTTCAATGTGGGATTTCTCAGTTTCAATAATTTCATGAGTCAATTTCTTATTTAAAAAATCCCATTTAATATTCTTATCTATTTATCTATCTCCTATTTGTTGTATTTCTCTATAGAACCCTATTAATACACTATTCAACCCTTTGTATCAAGACACATTATGGAACTGATTCTTCTTATATTACAGCTTTCTTATTTTTTACAACTAAAAAGAAATTAATTCCTCTTAGTGTCTTTCTACATCTCTCATTTCTCCCTTTGGCATTGTACCACAGTACAATCCTTATCACAACCATTAGACTACCAAATTTGTACCTTCCAGTTTCCTGAACAGTGTTGTGAATGTTTCTTGAAATTATTTCATACCCAATGGGCATTTGTGTTTAATTAGACCTAGCCAAAAATGAAGGCCAATTCTTTATATACTTGGCATTGCCATGGTTGTTAGGGATACTGGTATCAATTGTATTAAATTAGCTCTGTGATTTTTTTCCCCTAGGTAAAGAAAGCCAAATTATCAGCATCTTAAAATGGCAGGTAAAAAGAAGACTAAAGAGAGAAGAATAAAGTGATGTAGTCATGGATACCAACTAGGTAATATAATAGAGTCTCTAGACAAGAGCAGAGTGTAAGATCTGGACTAGACACATAGGAGCAAAAATTGGAAAGGACCTTGTGTATAGGACTTCATATCAGAAAAATCAAATAAAATTCAAAACTCATGAAGGGAAGATTAAAACAAATAGAATTAAAATGATTCTAAAGATATAAGATGATGACATAAACCTGCAAAAAAGAAAAAAGGATATATCATACAGAGTCCATCAGAAGAACCTCGTTTATTCTTCAAACAACTATAGGAATAACAAACCAAATGTATACTGGAAACACTTATAATCAGGCAGATATAAAAATGGAAACTATAGATGCCTTTCCCAAAATATAAATAAAATCCCAGTCATGAATAAGTTGAAGTCAAGGTCAAGAATATATCAGTAAGACATATTTTGGAGGTAGTCACTAAAGTCTTAGGAAAAGTTCATTCTTATTAGTTCAATCTAAAACGAACCTCTTAAAGAGAAGTCGAAGAAATGAGTCAATACACAGGATCAGATTGTCAAACTAGATTCATATGACTCAGGTTTTACTCAATATCAAATTTTACTAAATAATTGTAAGAATATTAGGCATTTGGGAGGTTCACATGAAGCAGAGTGAGTTCCAGGACATTAACAGTGATTCCCTAGGTCCTTTCTTCCCACACGAAGAAACATACGGGAGACGTGCACCTCTAGCCTAGGATAACAGATAAAGTCTGAAAGGGTGGCTCTTGGATTCCTCATGTAGCAGGCCATGTTTAAATTATGAAATGTCTCAATTTAATACTCAGTAGCTTTCTGTACCCTATGTGACATTCTCCAAAGACCCATGTCATTTTTCCTGGGTTTCATTTATTGTATGTAATCCTTAAAGACATCCCTCTATGGTCATTTAAAAAATAAAGTCTAGTATACTGTATTGGTGTTTTTCTTTCTGGCTTACTTCACTCTGTATAATCGGCTCCAGTTTCATCCNGGGTGAGGGACTGCTCCATCCCACACCTGGAGCAAGTAGAGCAGGCCGAGGGCCAGGGGGCAAGTCACCAGGGGCTATATGCACAAACCCCAGGCACCCCAGTGATGGTGAGACCTGACTTACTTCCATACCTGCACATTATGCATTCCTGGCTTCATTTTCTCAATAAAAATTATAACATCTTTATTATGTTCCTTTTGATATTTTATTAACAAGAGCTTGTACGCAGCAGGACCCAGGAGAAAGGAGAAGTGACCCCACAAGAGACTGACCCAGACTTGCCCATGAGTGTCCAGGAGTCTCCAGCGGAGGCTTGGGTCAGGAGTGGCCGACTGCAGGGTCGGGGGCACTGAGTGAAGTAGTGCGTGAATGGGACCTTTTGAAGGAGATCGCCATTATCTTCATTACCTCCACCATAGTTTGGCCTCAAGCGAAAGAACAGAGAGAGAACACAGCTCTGTCCATCAACAGAAAATTGGATGGTGGGAGGGGGGTTCATGTTTGGGAGTTCGTGTAAAAAAATAAATAAATACAAAAAAAAAAAA
>SJYX01006768.1:16841-29547 GCA_006410675.1 Oreotragus oreotragus | reverse complement strand
CAGTTAATTTTTCTTAAATTGCATTTGCTGTGTTGATTGCAACTGAATAAATCTAATAGATTTTATTGAAAACATCTTAATTATCTATCTTCTAAGGCATTAATTTTTTTCTTCTGCTGCATCCATTCTGTTGTGAAATCCATCCTTTGAATCCTTAATCATTACATTACATTTTAATTTATTATGTTAACCACAGCTATATGTAAGTTTGTTCTCAATATTTCTGACAACTGAGCCATAATGATTTGTTTTTTACATTTTATCTGACTTTTCTAGTTACTTTTAGTGGAATCACTTTGCTGCAAGTAATTCCAACAGAGCAAGAGACATGTGTCCTTGCTCATCAGCATTCCAGAGAGCATCCCGGTTTTGATGAGACTCTTATGACAGTGTTATATGAGACTCCAATATTCCCTCTAGAATTCAGATTCTGTGAAAAGCAAGTGTCTTCAGTTAGTTTTAGATACTTTCAATACCTGAAGATTCCAGATCAAAAAACGCATCTTCTATGCAGCATTTTCATGCAATAAATCCTATAAAAGCCCACGATTTCTCTAGCAGCCACTCAGTCATATCTGTCTCTTTGTGACCCCATGGACTACAGCGTGCCAGGCCTCCCTGTCCATCATCAACTCCGGAGCTTGCTCAAACTCATATCCATCGAGAAAATTTCTCTATACAGAAATTTCCCCCCCTTGAAATAAATCTCCGCTAGTAGACATTTCAACACGTGATGTGTGAATTCCACTTTTTTCATCCATCAGTGCACAGGCCCTATACGCTTTCTTAAGTCTTGAATCAACACAAGATCATGTTGGATTTGTCAGATGTTTAGAGGTTGGACTTTCTAGTCTAAAGTCTTCCATGTGAAGCAGCTTGGTATATTGCAAAACTGAAGTTGTGTCTCAGGCAAAATCTGTGAGATTATAACCAGAAATAACAAGAAAAGCATGCTATGACACTGTCCTCATGGTAAACTAAGGACCCTATTTTATTTCCACTTTTCTGGGCCTCCCAGGCTCCATTTCCCTCCTGCTTACATTTAATATCTTACTAACAGTCAACATTTTGGCTTCCTGTTCTTCTATGTTTCATAGCTGCCAGCATGCTCACTTTGATCCATCTGTGTGTACCTTCTCTCTTCCTCGAGCTGAGCTGCTGAGGGCAATGACATCAGAACCCAAGCAGACCTTCACTTTGATGGATTCTGCAGGTTTATGAGCTGTGATTTCAACTCCACCCTCAGCCCAGTTTGGAAAATCACTCCAGATTGTTTTCAAGAGCTTCTTTTTTTTTCTTTTGAAATAGTATTTTATTTTAAAGCAACTTACTTTTCTTATGAAAGAATTTATGATTCTGCAGCAAAGGTTGTTATCTAATTCAAGAATCAATAGCAGTGCTAAATAAGTATTCCCAGGAGTCACTACTGGGCTGAAATGAGCTACAAATTGGGACAAATCTATGCAACTTGAGACCCTCCACTGAGTATTTGTGACCAGTAGAGCAAATGGTCCTGGGGAAAAGCAAGGCAAGGCTGGACCTCACCTCTCAAGGGATTCACCTTTCTGGATTCTTGGCCATTTAGCATTGCTGGCTTCAGGAGATCTTGGATTTTTACACAAATATTAGTGTGTATTTTATTCTGGTTTTTTTTCAGTTATTGTCAGCAAGAGGGTAAGGGCTCTACAAGCTTCTTCTCCCAGCCGATCCAAAGCCCCCGTGGGTACATACGTGAGAGGAAAGTCAACTGCAGTGTGGACTGACGACGTCACATGTAGTTCACACTTCAGATGAGAGTATTTCCAGATAACCCCATCCACCTTCCCTTGACACCCTTCTCTGTTCCCTGGTAGAAGAGCACGGATTCCAGTGACAATAAATGAGTACTAAATTTATTTTATCTCCCAACCTCGTAAGTCAAAGAATGAGAGTAAAATTATCAACACCACCTCTAACAGTAAGATTAAAGAATTATTATTACTATTATTATCATGATTACTATGCAGTTCTAATCTTTTTAGCACTGATCACACTAGGATTATGAGCTTCCCCAGTGTCTCAGTGGTAAAGAATCTACCTGCCAATGCCAGAGACACAGGAGACACAGGTTCAATCACTGGGTCTGGAAGATCCCCTAGAGGAAGAAATGGCAACCCGTCCCAGTATTCTTGCCTGGGAAATCCCATGGACAGAGGAGTTTGGGTGGGCCATAGTCCATGAGGTCGCAAAGAGTCGGACACCACTTGGTGACTAAGAACATATACACACACTAGGATTATGCAGCCATTCGGGATAAGCTGAATTCAAAGTTGGTGAGTGATTTAACAACCCCATCTGCTGCAGCAGGAGTTAGAACATATTCAAAGAAACAGAATCTTCAATAAGTCACTTGAGAACAATTGAATTCTGTATATGTAGAACTACACTGAAAAGGGTTGGATGTATTATATACAAACACACTAAATATACTAAGCATACTCTACACATAAAAACATGTATTGAAGACACATTAATAAGACAAAACAGTGACACAAACACTTCAAACTAATCATAAATCTCTCTTACAGCATTTCAAGTTAATTAGAAGCAATCAAATAAAAATAAGTTGAGAACTGGATAAGTATTGTGAAGAGGTAGTTCAAAGAGAATGGATCTCAATGACTGATACAATAGTAAAAAGTTGCTCAATTCATTAGACACAAGAATATTAGACATTAAAAATGTAATGAGCTAACATTTTCTATTGTTGACATAAGTCAACCCCTTACAATATTGTGTTGGTGATGGAGTAGATGGAGAAAATGTGTGTTTTTGCCTGTAATGTAAGTTGGAACATCACTGTGAAGGATCATTTGGAAGAAGGGTAAAACTGAAACTAGACATATCCTATAAAGTCATAGCTGCAATCCTAGTAACCTTAGATCCACCTGGAGAGGGACGAGGGTGCACAGGATTCTAGAGGCTATTTGTTGGCGCAAACAAACAAACAAAAAGTAAGTCATTGTCTAGTAAAGAGTTGGCAAATGGATAAATAAAGCATGGTACATTGATAACGCTGGAACATTAGATGTATTGTAGAGAAAAGCCACACGCACACGCACACACTCACACACACACACACCTCTTTTCTGAGGAAAAATAAACAGCATAAGAGTTGAGCTAAAGGCATAATTGGTTGACATTTTTTGTTTAGTTTGTTGGACCTTATTTGGCATCCATCAATTAGTCAGAAAGGTATTTTACTGTGTATGCATGCTAAGTCGCTTCAGTTCTATCTGACTCTTTGTGACCCAGTGGACTGTAGCCCACCAGGTTCCTCTGTCCATGGGATTCTCCAGACAAGACTACTGGAGTGAATTGCCATGCCCTCTCTCAGACAATCTTCCAAACCCAGGGATTGAACCCACGTCTCTTATGTCTCCTGCATTGGCAGGCAGTTTCTTTACTACTAGCACCACTTGCAAAGTCCATTTTACTGTATGCCTTTAAAAATATAACATAAATATATGGTTTTGGTAGTAAAATGTAAATATAGTGTCTCTCCATTAGTTCCATTATCTCTGCTCAAAGTAAAATAAGGCAATGACAATTTCCTAAAGAAAAAAAATATATATATATATTTCTTAGAAAATATCTTTAAACTCATCCCTGATGGATGACAAGACTATATCACATGGGAAGAAGGCAGATACATGTTTGCTGCAGTGTAAATATGAGGGGCTGGCTTCAGGAGGGTTCAGTGGATACCGAAGACTAGAAGCAACATGTGCATCCACGCAGTGTGCAAACATCAGGTGACCTGAGGCTGAAAGAACAAGACCAAAGCCACACACCCGCTGCAACCATATACGTGCAGCCCGGAAACGTGGCTGGAAAGACTGGGAGCCCTCATGTGTGTGGCAAACACTGGCCATGCCCGAAAACATACAACAAAGAGAAGTGAACTCCGACAAGGGTCAGGTGGCTTTCACAGAGAGACGGAGAAGAGTGAGGAGACTGCGAGGCACAGGACCAGGTGCGGCCTGGGGCGCAGGCTGAAAGAAGTACGTCTGGAAACACCTCTCGGTGATGCGGGCCCAGCTCCCAGTAAGTACGGCCAGTCTGGCCAGGAGAGTGAGACAAACACATTTCTGCGCTGACTGTGCTTGTGTTCTCGTGGGAGAGGAAGATGGAGTCAGGCAAGCATGTTAGTACGCGTATCAGTGAGTCATCTTAAATGGTAGCGGCCCGGGCATCCTTGGAGAGCTCCTCTAGATACCTCTGAGATGACACAACAGCATCTGAATTGAAAACGGGGCCATACGTGCAACAAGATAAGAGACTCTAGTTTCCCAGGAAGAACGACAACTGGGTGCAAAGGGAAAAGGGCCGTGGGGACCTAAGAGAAGTGGGGGAGAAGAGTCGTGGGTCACATCACAGGGTGGCCCTGGCCCCCCAGGAGCTGCACTTCATGAGGCAGAAAGAGCAGGACGTCCCCCACAGGGCAGAGCAACCCTGAGACCTCTGGGAGACACCCAGACACAGTCTCAGAGGCCTAACCGTTCACAACACGGTTGGCACTCTCCAAACTTATTTTTTAATTGACATCGACACAACTTGTCCCTGGAACTTTGTTATGACCATTTCACAGGGACTCTTAGCAAAAGAGATCATTGTATATGTTTAAACATTTTTAAGTTTTTCTTTTATACTGGAGTATAGTTGATTTACAATCTTATGTTAGTTTCAGGTATGCAGTCAAGTGAATCAGTTCTAGGTACACGTGTATCTAATCTTTTTCAGATTCTTTTTCCTCTTAGGTTATTACAGAATATTGAATAGAGTTCCCTGTGCTATCCAGCAGTAGTCCTTTTTTACCTGGGGGCAGGCGGTGGGTGAGCTCCCTGGCTGGTGACAGCTCCCTCATCCTCAGAGACCCGGCCAGACGTTTCCTTTGTGGGGTCACAGGTGATGCCAGGTCATCCTCTAGAGACAGATTCTTCTCTTCCCTGGCGGGCCCTCTTAACACCACCTCCCCACTGTGATGGTGCCAGGGCTGCTGTTGTTTTTTTTNTCTGTATGCAGGTCAAGAAGCAACAGTTAGAACTGGACATGGAACAACAGACTGGTTCCAAATTGGGAAAGGAGTAAGTAAAGGCTATGTATTGTCACCCTGCTTATTTAATTTATATGCAGGGTACATCATGTGAAATGTCAGGCTGGATGGAGCACAGGCTAGAATCAAGATTGCCAGGAGAAATAGCAATAACATCAGATATGCAGATTACACCACTCTTGTAGCAGAAATTGAAGAAGAACTAAAGAGCCTCTTAATGAAAGTGAAAGAGGAGAGTGAAAAGGTTGGTTTAAAGCTCGATATTCAGAAAACTAAGAACATGGCATCCAGTGCCATCACATCATGGCAAATAGATGAGGAAACAGTGGAAACAGTGACAGACATTATTTTTAGGGGCTCCAAAATTGCTGTAGATGGTAACTGCAGCCAAGAAATTAAAAGACTCTTGCTCCTTGGAAGAAATGCTATGACCAATCTAGTCAGCCTATTAAAATACAGAGTCATTACTTTTGTCAACAAAGGTCCGTCTAGTCAAAGCTATAGTTTTTTCCTATAGTCACATATGGATGTGAGAGTTGGACTATAAAGAAAGCTGAGCACCAAAGAATAGATGCTTCTGAAATGTGGTGTTGGAAAAGACTCTTAAGAGTCCCTTGGACTGCAAGGAGTTCCAACCAGTCCATCCTAAAGGAGATCAGTCCTGAATATTCATTGGAAGGACTGATGCTGAAGCTGAAATTCCAATAGTTTGGCCACCTGATGCAAAGAACTGACTCACTGGAAAAGACCCTGGTGCTGGGAAAGATTGAAGGCAGGAGGAGAAAGGGGCAACAGAGTATAAGATGGTTGGATGGCATCACTGACTAGATGACAGGCATTTGAGCAAGCTCCAGAAATTGGTGATGGACGGGGAATCCTGCCATGCTTCACCCATGGGGTCGCAAAGAGTTCGACATGACTGACTAAACTGAACTGAATTCACCCAAACCTTACTTACCCATTGTGGCAGCTCACAATAAAGTAATTGTACGTGTGTATAAATTTTTTTTAAATAAAAATGGGGTCACTTTTTATATTACATATGTAATTTTTCTTCTTATAACAGTATTTCAGTGCATTATTTCAAGTTAGCACATACTGATCAACATATTTTCCTCATATCTTCATTTGACTTCATAGTAGAATAAACTATTTGCATCTGAACATTCCTCTATTAGAGAGCATCCAGGTTGTTTTCAGATTTTACTTTGACAAACAATGCTACTATAAAGAGTATCTATATGTGTATACAAGATACACACACAAACAGACACACATATACATATATTTTTATTTATTTATGTGTGTGTGTGTGTGTGTGTGCATACACACATAGAAAAATACATTGGAGACTGTATTCCCATTGATAGCTTCCAAATGTAGAATGACTGGCTAAATAGGTACAATTGTTTCTGAACTATTTAATTATATTTTACATCCACCATAAATGCATGTATGTTTCTCCATTTCTTCTCTATATCTGACTTATTCCTATTTTTGTTTTTTGACAATCTGGTTGTTAAAAAGTGACTTCAATATTATTTTTATGTTTCCTGATTAGTCAAGATGTTCCCAGGTGGCTCTCTGATAAAGAATCCTCCTGTCAACGCAGGAGAGGCAGGTTTGATCCCTGGGTCGGGAAAATCCACTGGAGGAGATAATGGCAATCCACTCCAGTGTTCTTGCCTGGGGAATCACATGCACAGAGAAGCATGGTGGGCTACAGTCCATGGGGTTGCAAAGAATCATACTCAACTGATCAACTGAGCACATAAAAGATATTCAAGTATAGTTACATTTTACTATTTCTACTAAGTATTCATTACAAAGTTGTCCCTTTTTCTATTTGGCTGTGTTTTTATTAAGTTGTACAAACTCACAGTGTGGTACTGTTAAGGGCTGTGAAGATCTGAGCTTTTGTCCTATTTGCAAGCAAACAATTAGTCTACTGTAGTTTTGTGGATGCTAGAAGAAGACACAAGATACCTAGATCAGAGACAAAGGGCACTATTTCTCATATCACAGGAGGCCTCATGAGTGTCAGCATATTTGTGTCAGTTCCCTGCCTCCAAATCCCTTCAGAGTGCCAGATGATGTCTGCACACACAGTGGGTTGTACTACAGGAAAGAAACCTGGCCATAAGCATGCCTGTTCTTTGCCTTGGAGGGAGACACTATCTCTGTCTTCCAAGGATATTTGCTAGTCATACATCTTTGAAAAGATTAGTCCTGAACAAAACACAGTTAATGCCTCGTTCATGAGACTGGCAGAAACACAAAAGACCCAAGGAAAATAGGCTCCCAGCTATTAGTGAAACCAGCCTTTGATCAAATATATTGCACACTCTTTCTCTCAATCACCTCCTATAATAGCATTTCTATTTTGTCAATGTCTCTCCTCCTTCCTGTGGTCCTTGGTCTGCTATGCATACTATTTTCATGTTAGATTTAAAAGGTGGCTCAGAGGTTAAAGCATCTGCCTCCAATGTGGGAGACCTGGGTTCGATCCCTGGGTCAGGAAGATCCCCTGGAGAAGGAAATGGCAACCCACTCCAGTACTCTTGCTTGGAGAATCCCATGGACTGAGGAGCTTGGTGGGCTGCAGTCCACGGGGTCACAAAAAGTCGGACACGACTGAGTGACTTTACTTACTTACTTACTTACTTGTTCAGTCACTCAGTTGTGTCCGAATCTTTGCAACCCCATGGACTGCAGCACACCAGGCTTTCATGTCCTTCATCATCTCCCAGAGTTTGCTCAAACTCATGAACATTGGGTCAGTAATGCCATCCAACCATCTTATCCTCTTTTGTCCCCTTCTCTTCCTGCCTATAATGTTTCCCAGCATCAGAGTCTTTTCCAATGAATCAGCTCTTTGCATCAGGTGGCCAAAGTATTGGAGATGCAGCTTCACCATCAGTCCTTCCAATGAATATTCAGGGTTGATTTCCTTTAGGATTGGCTGGTTGGATCTCCTTGCAGTCAAAGGGAGAAGATTTTCAAGAGTCTTCTCAACACCACAAATCAAAAGCATTAATTCTTTAGCACTTAGCCTTCTTTATGGTCCAACTCTCACATCCATAGATGACTCCTGGAAAAACCATAGCTTTGATTATATGGACCTTTGTCAGCAAAGCAATGTCTCTGCTTTTTAATACCCTGTCTAAGTTTGTCATAACTTTCTTTCAAGGAGAAAACGTCTTTTAATTTCATGGCTACCATTACCATCCACAATGATTTTGGAGCCCAAGAATATAAAGTCTGTCACTGTTTCCATAGTTTCCCCATCTATTTGCCATGAAGTGATGGAACTGGATGCCATGATTTTAGTTTTCTTTAATATAAATTTATTTATTTTAATTGAAGGTTAATTACTTTATAATATTAAGTCAACTTTTTCACTCTCCTCTTTCACCTTCATCAAGAGGCTCTTTAGCTCCACTTCACTTTCTGCCATTAAGGTGGTGTCATCTGAATATTGAAATGATATCTCTAATTTTGGTACAAATTATTGCTTTCTTCCTGGTTTAAATGAAAACAGGTTATTTTCTAATTGCCACTTTATGAAAGCTCCCAATTTACATGTCTGTTATTTCTGTTTTTGTACTGATAAATGTGGAATAAAAGGCATAAAAAGGGAAGCCCATGTGGACCTTTGCCCTATCAAAATGAAGACTTAAGGTTACTAACTCCTTTCTCTCAACTAAATTGCCACAGATTCAAATGATTAGCAATATTAGAATCATGCACAGAAGAAGATATACTGAAGCAGATCAATGTTTTGTGAAACTTGAAGTGGTATTTGAAGTATGAAAACACAAAATTACAAATACAACATCGCTCTGGCCTGTACAAATGTGAAGTTCTGAAGTGTCAGCCAAGCTTGTTCAGATTCACAGTAAATCTGCTCTATCTGATAAAGGATATGAAAAAGAAAGTTGAAGCCAATCACAAAATGAAGTTTTTGCTTTTCTGGGCCATAGTACTGCTTTATAGCTCAGCTAAGTATATAGATTTGATCCTTCATGGAAAACTTTCCACAGTCTCTGCCCTTTCTGACCTCATATTATGGTGAACTTCAGTTCAAGGTGAATGATGTTTTGTGGAGTATATTCACTGGGTGCAAAAGTAATCACATCAGATCCAGCAGGATTACCTTAGTACTGGGGGGCAGGGGGACAGGAGTGGATCCTAAAGCAATTTATCCTACAGGTGCCTTCCTGTGACCTCTCAGCAGTTTGTAAGGGTGCTAAAATCTGTGCTAAATGGATTTGGAAGGCAAGCAGAGAGTTTCAGAAGTACCAGAATATACAGACTGAGCTTTAAGAATGTACATGAAATGAACTGGGATGAAGTATTTTCAGACAACCTTAGTTCTTCTTGTATGTCTTTATGTCTCCATACAACAGCAGTTGGCCTAGCTGTCTCTTTTTCTCTGAGTTGCTCCAGTCACTTGGTTCATGTTTTACAGTTAGCTGTAAAACATAAATAATATTGGTTGAGTGCCTAATATGTCAGAGAAGGCAATGGCACCCAACTCCAGTACTTTTGCCTGGAAAATTCCATGGACAGAGGAGCCTGGTGAGCTGCCATCTATTGGGGTTGCACAGTCGGACATGACTAAAGTGACTTAGCAGCAGCAGCCTAATATGTACATGGTATTATATAAACCATAAACACATAAAAATTATTACAACACTCCCAAATGGCAAGCCACTTCAGTATTCTTGCCTGGAGAATCCCATGGACAGAGGAACCTGACTGGCTACAGTCCATAGAATTGCACAGAGTCCGACATGACAAGCAACTCAGTATGCATGCCCAAGTTTTATAAAGCTTACAGTCTTCTTATAGAAATAAGGGCTTCCCTAGTGGCTCAGTTGGTAAAGAATCCACCTGCAATGCGGGAGACCTGGGTTCAATCCCTGGGTTGGGAAGATCCCCTGGAGAAGGGAATGGATACCTACTCCAATATCTTGGCCTGGAGAATTCCATGGACTATATACAGTTCANAATCCACCTGCAATGCGGGAGACCTGGGTTCAATCCCTGGGTTGGGAAGATCCCCTGGAGAAGGGAATGGATACCTACTCCAATATCTTGGCCTGGAGAATTCCATGGACTATATACAGTTCATGGGGTCACAAAGAGTCAGACACGACTGAGCGACTTTCATTTCACTTCACTTATAGAAATAAAGCCAGTACACAGATATCTCCAGTATTGGTTAGACTATGCCCAGTGGCATGAGAGAGTAATGGACAGTTATTTAAGTTTAAAGTAGAAATGTTTCTTAGAGGGAGTAGCATTTAAGATGATACCTGAACCATGAGGTTGCCTACAATGTAGACACAGGGAAAGTGTTCCAGCCAGATTAAAAGGGCAAAACCCTGGGGAACAGAAACTTGCCAGGAACAGGAAGTAGTCCAGCTTTACTTGGAAGATACAGTAAAATTAAAGAGAGTGAGCAAGTGGTGGCATGACATCACTGAGATCTTTGCACTCCTGCCAAGTGTAAAAACATTAATGCAATATAGTCAATGGGGAGACATTCTTCAGGGGAATAGACTGAACAGAGAAGTAATGTTGGGAAGTTACCCTGAAAGAAGTATGTAGAATAAGGGAAAGAGATGGGAAAGTACTTTGAGGCCAGGTTAGGACTTCAATAGAGTACACAAACATCCTGTTAGGTATGGAGGTGAAAAGGTCACTTTCAGATCTCCTTTCAGGATTTAAAGTCATGACAGGAATGGGAGGTCCAGGGAGAAAGAAGATGACAATTTTCTGGGAATCTTGCAGCTTTGAGATCCAAAAGGGCAAATTATTTTATTTGTAGGATGCTATCATGTTGACTTATACATTCTCTCTCTCTTTTTTTTTTTACCATATTATATTTACCACTGCCCTAGTGCTCTCTCTCCCCCCTCCTTCTGTGACTTCATATGTCAAGTGTGTCTGCCAGCTGACTTGGCTTTGATAGTTCAGTTCAGTTCAGTTGTTCAGTTGTGTCCAACTCTTTGCGACCCCATGAACCGCAGCACGCCAGGCCTCCCTGTCCATCACCAAACTCCCAGAGTCCACCCAAACCCATGTCCATTGAGTCAGTGATGCCATCCAACCATCTGTCATCCCCTTCTCCTCCTGCCCTCAATCTTTTCAAATGAGTCAGCTCTTTGCATCAGGTGACTCTTTGCATCAGGTGGCCAAAGTATTGGAGTTTCAGCTTCAACATCATTCCTTCCAAAGAAATCCCAGGGCTGATCTCCTTCAGAATGGATTGGTTGGATCTCCTTGCAGTCCAAGGGACTCTCAGGAGTCTTCTCCAACACCACAGTTCAAAAGAAACAATTCTTCGGCGCTCAGCTTTCTTTATAGTAGCAGGTGGATTAAAGCCCCATGAAATCATAGACACTGTACAATTTCACCAAAGCAAAGGAAAGTCAATTAATTTTAAGGGGTATGCAACTTCCTTGAGATATCAAAATAAGGAAGTACAAGTGACAAACATGCAAACAAAGTTACCACCAACTACCTCCGTGTGTGTGTGTGTGTGTGTGTGTGTGTGTGTGTGTGTGTGTAAAGAGCACCAAGGGAAAGCTCCCCAGAGAGTAAGGGGAACAAATCACAAATGTGGAGAGAATGATGAGGTGGCTGATGTCAGGTGGTGATGCTGTGCAGTATCTTCATGCCCAAAGAGAGTCAAAAGGCTGCAGAATTACTAAGAGGTTTGGGACGATAGCAGGGTATTAAAGACAGAGACCTTGGTAGGGAGCATGGTTTACTGAGGGGTTTCATATCAACTATGAGTTTCTTGGTCCCCTACTTTCACTTCCATCTAGCTCTTATTATCATAGTCATTATTACTTAGAAGTGATGGATTCAACAGAAAAGATAATCTAGCATGAAATATTATTCAACACCATATCCCGATACGTGCTCAGAAGCTCAGTCATGTCCAACTCTTTTGCAACCCCATGGACTGTAGCCCTCCAGGCTCCTCTGTCCATTGGATTCTCCCAGCAAGAATCCTGGAGTAGGGTGCCAGTTGCCCCTCCAGGGGATCTTCCCAACCCAGGGATCCAATTTGTGTCTCTTATATATTGTGTGTTGACAGGGGGATTCTTTACCACTGTGGCAAGCTCTCATAACCCTATGAAGTACATCTTTTCATGCATTTTCATACCTCTCAGTTCTTTAAGGCAGAATCGTGTAATTTTGATTTTGCCTACAAAATATCAACAGATTCAGTTATAATTAGAGATAGGATGTGAGTCAAGAGTTCACAGTAATTTATTTTTGTGCCAGGAAAGTAGATCACACACTGAGAAGTAGGTCTACCTGGAATAATTTAGAAAGGACTTAATATTTTGCAGCTAAAACTGGCACATTTGGTCAAAATTTCACTGTGCCCCTTACCAGATAATGTGATGGGAATAATCACTTAGGCTAGAAATCAGGATTCTAAGAGTGGTCTCTATATTACTGAGTCTGTGATATCCTGCAGAACTGTTTTGAATATATAGTGTAGCAAGGTAAATATAAATATCCATAAAATACAAAGGCATATATAAATGAAAACTCATACTATTATTACAAAATATTTCATAATTT
>SJYX01006766.1:23678-82348 GCA_006410675.1 Oreotragus oreotragus | reverse complement strand
GGAACCCTCTTACACCGTCGGTGGAGTGTAAATTGGTACAGCCACTATGGAGAACAGTGTGAAGATTCCTTAAAGTCCTGGGGATAGGACTGCCATATGACTCAGCAATTCCACTGCTGGGCATATACCTTGAGGAAACCAAAACTGAAAGAGACACATGTACCCAGTGTTCATTTGCAGCACTGTTTACAATAGCTAGGACATGGAAGCAACCTAGATGTCCATTGGCAGATGAATGGATAATGGAGTTATGTATGCAATGGAATATTACTCAGCTATAAAAAGGAACATGTTTGAGTCAGTTCTAACGAGGTGGATGAATCTAGAGCCTATTATAAAGAGTGAAGTGAGTCAGAAAGAGAAAGACAAATACTGTATATTAATGCATATATATGGAATTTAGAAAGATTATATTGATGACCCTACACGCAGAACAGCAAAGTAGACACAGACATAAAGAAGACATAGAGACATAATGTAGACACAGACATAAAAGCAGAGACGTTACTTTGCCGACTAAGGTCCGTCTAGTCAAGGCTATGGTTTTTTCCAGAGGTCATGTATGGGTGTGAGAGTTGGACTATAAAGAAAGCTGAGCACCAAAGAATTGATGCTTTTAAACTGTGGTGTTGGAGAAGACTCTTGAGAGCCTCTTGGACTGAAAGGAGATCAAACCAGACAATCCTAAAGGAGATCAGTCCTGAATATTCATTGGAAGGACTAATGCTGAAGCTGAAACTCCAATACTATGGCTGCCTGATGTGAAGAGCAGACACATTTGAAAAGACCCTGATGCTGGGAAAGATTGAAGGCAGGAGGAGAAGGGGACAACAGAGGATGAGATGGTTTAGATGGCATCACTGACTCAATGAACATGAGTTAGAGTAAACTCTGGGAGATGCTGAAGGACAGGGAAGCCTGCAGGAAGTGCTGCAGTCCCTGGGGTTGCAAAGAATCGGACACAACTGAGCTACTGAACAACAGTAACAGCAGGGAATTATGTTGCTTCTGGAAACACCCAATCTAGAGCAAAGCCCTGCATCCTTAAACCCTCCTGCAAACCACCAACACAAGTGTAAGTTCCTCCTAACAGCCTGTTACTGAGACACCCCATAGTTGCCCATGCCGTGCATTCTGTCTCGCTGTAGAATGATAAACCCAGCTACCACCGTGTTCCCGGTAATCTCTGGCTGGAGGTCAAGGACAAACAGTCCAGTCCATTATTGTTTGAAATAGATATATACTGCCATTGTTACAGAAATATCTAGAATAATACATACCAAGCTTTTGTTAATTGTGAGAGATTTTACAAAACCTGTGAGGGATTTTACTTTACTATTTTTTTTTTTTTTTTGAGGGGAGAGGAGAAGAAAAGCGAAGAAAGGAAAGAAGAAAGAGAAGAATGGGGAGAGAATGATGGTGGTAGCGGCAGTGGCTCTAAATGAAGTATTAAGTGTTGATGATGTTATTGGACTATATTTTCTTTTTAAAATTTTCTATAATTAATATACATTACATTCGAATACAAAATAATAGAAGTTACTTTTAAATAGAAGAAAACTGTGATTTTCTTCCAAGGAAAATACTATGTGGCCATTTAAAATTTTCAAATAATTAAAAATTGAATAATAGCTAATTAATTTGCAATGTTGTGTTAGTTTTAAGTGTACAAAAAAGCGATTCAATTATGCATATACATGTATGTATGCTGCCGCTGCTAAGTCGCTTCAGTCGTGGCTGACTCTGTGCGACCCCATAGACAGCAGCCCATCAGGGTCCCCTGCCCCTGGGATTCTCCAGGCAAGAACACTGGAGTGGGTTGCCATTTCCTTCTCCAGTGTATGAAAGTGAANTGCATATACATGTATGTATGCTGCCGCTGCTAAGTCGCTTCAGTCGTGGCTGACTCTGTGCGACCCCATAGACAGCAGCCCATCAGGGTCCCCTGCCCCTGGGATTCTCCAGGCAAGAACACTGGAGTGGGTTGCCATTTCCTTCTCCAGTGTATGAAAGTGAAAAGTGAAAGGGAAGTCACTCAGTCGTGTCCGACTCTTAGTGACCCCAAGGACTACAGCCTACCAGGCTCCTCCATCCATGGGATTTTCCAGGCGAGAGTACTGGTGTGGGATGCCATTGCCTTATATATATATTTTTAATTCTTTTCATTGTAGTTTATTATAAGATATAGAATATGGTTTCCTGTGCTATACAGTAAATCTTTGTTATTTATCTGTTTTATATATAGTAGTGTGTATAGGTTAATCCCCAATTCCTAATCTGCCACTCCCTACCCACTATCCCCTTTGGTAACAAAAATTTATTTTCTATGTCTGTGAGTCTATTTCTGTTTTGCAAATAAATTTATTTATATCATTTTTTTAGTTTCCACATATAAGTGATATCATATGATATTTGTCTTTATCTGTATGACTTACTTCACTTAAAACAGTGATTTCTGGGTCCATCCATGTTGCTGCAAATGGCATTATGTTTTTCTTTTTTATGGCTGAATAGTATTATAAATGCCGCATCTTCTTTATCCATTCATATATCGATGTACACTTGGGTTACTCCCATGTCTTGGTTATTATAAATAGTGCTGCTATGAAAAAAATTAATTTTTGCAATGGTATTTTGTGCCTGACTAAAATTAAGTTTGAAGGCTTTCCGTATTCCAAATCAGTTGCAGTACCAGACGAGGTACAGTAGGTGCCGCTATTTCCCAGAGAGCTGCATATTGCTAAAGTCCTCTTTGAGCAGTGCTCATTGTAAACCAATTATCTATCTGCCAGATATATCTAATCTCTAACTCTGAGTACTATGTACTTGTAATTTTCCTTCCTCTCCTAATTTTATCCCATGACTCAGTCTCTGTAAGAGAAATTACTGTAGTAAAACATACTCTTTATTGCTTTTCACATATACATCCTATCTTTACAGGAATCGTTTGAAGTACTGCAGGCAGGTAGTATATACTCCAGTGTACAGATGAGGAAACTGAAGTTAATCAGGAAACTTAAGTCATCAACAGTTCATTGGTTCAGGTTTCTTTCCCCTCCATTGGCTAGTTCTAGAAACTTGCACATGTAGAGCAAAACAGCACTATTTGTGCTTTAAATATATCAGTATACAGAGGTATCAGGGGCTTCCCTTGTAGCTCAGATGGTAAAGCGTCTGCCTGCAATGCAGGTGACCCGGGTTCGATTCCTGGCTTGGGAAGATCCCCTGAAGAAGGAAATGGCAACCCACTCCAGTACTCTTGCCTGGAAAATTCCATGGACAGAGGAGCCTTGTAGGCTACGGTCCATGGGGTCGCAAAGAGTCGGACACGACTGAGCGACTATACTTCTATACTTATAGAGGTATCAGTAGTAAAAGTACATTCAAATCTGTTTCCAAGAACTGACATCCAGATGATGAGAACTGACCCATGTTGCTTGTGCAGTGTGGTTGTGTAAAGGCTCCTGATGGATGTACTGCCAAGCAGAGCCCCGAAATTTGGGCAAGTAGGCAGCCTTCAGAAGTCTGCAAGTTCTTTGTAAGCACCTGGTAGGCTGCTGTCTATGGGGTCGCACAGAGTCGGACACTATTGAAGCAACTTAGCAGCAGCAGCAGCAGCAGCAGGCATCCTTGGGGAGCATGCTGAATGTAACTCATGTTTGTGTGGACTACGAGTTACACTGTAAACATCCATTATTGTGCTTTGTGGTAATGTCCAATACATAGAGTTTTTGTTTTTTCCTTCTGAGGGTCTACATTTTCCCAAACCTCACACGCAATTCTTCTTGGGTTATCACTTCCTGATGCCTGCCTTGTAGTTGCTATTTTCCCCTTTTCTAGTTTGCTTTACCCCAAATGTTATGGAATTATAAATCAAATACCCAGGCTAGGTAGAAATGACTATGAAGTTAGCAAGTTCAAAGTGAATCTATTTGAAGGCATTTGAATTTGTATGTTACTTATCCTGTCAAACTGATAGGGAGTTGGTTCTGGAGAGATGTGGGTTGACTATGTCAAGTTTTAAAAAAAACCCAATAATCAACACCAGTCTTGATTTCAATCCACTGAGTCACTCTGGGACTTGCTCTTTCACTCCAGTGCTGTAGTGATTTGAAGGGTGTGCTCCAGTCTGGGGTGAGGATATCTAGCCTTATAGAGCTGGCCTGACAACCTCTGATGGCCTGGTGGGTTCTGGACCAGGAGGAAAGCTGGTGGAGTACGGGGTAAGTAAAAGGTAGAAGAGGCTCAGGGGAGGGGCTGCTAGATTACGACTCAGGTTGAAACAGGGACTTGACAGATGATCCAGTCCTCTTCCTAGCAAGCATTGAGACCCACTAGGGGCCTTCTTGCAACCTCCAGGGTGCAGAATGGAGAATTTGATGAACCACATATGCCAGACAGTGTCTATGTATGATGAGGTGGGCAGTGGCACATGCGGAGTTCAGACACAAAATTGTGGCCACTAGGAATGAGGTGGCAGGATGGACCCAACCAACTGGGCTGGGGCACAGGTGGGGAACACTTAAGATCTCCAGGAAACCTAGGATGAGATTACTGGACCTGGCATGCTCTGCCCATGACCTTCAGCCCAGAAGTGGGGCAAAGAAGCCTGGTATATGACACTGACAGAACGGTTTCCAAATCTACCTACCGATGAGGCAAAGACTTCTGCTGGATGACTGCAAGGAAGAGCCCTCTCAACTTTGGGCAAGGTGGGCAGCCTTAGAGGGTTGGGAATTCTTTGCAAATAGATTAGATGGGGCAGGACTATGGGCAGGTGCTGACACCATGGGCCATAGCCACTTGGGGAATCAGGCCCAGGGCTAGGTCTTTCTGGAACCCATGGATCTGGGGCTCTCCAGGGGGAAGGGACCAGGCAGAACAGACCAATTTGGTAAGTAGGGAAGTGGCCTCTGGTCACAAACACTAATCACTTTAGGAAAAAAACAGCTCATCCTTTGAAATGAATTTTGCATGCATGCCCAATGTGCATGTGTTTGTGGGTAAATGAGATTCATTGTTTTTTTCCCATTATACAAATATGCTTATTACAGTATAAAACAGTCAGAAAATACAGAAAAATATAGAAAATAAGTATCACCTGGAATCCCACTGTATCTTGCCAGAAATATTATCTCTAAATATATTTTGGTGAATTTCCTTTCAGTCTTCTCTCTCTCTCTCTCTCTATATATATATATATATATATATATTCAATACATATGGGCTTCTCTTGTGGCTCAGCTAGTAAAGAATCCACCTACAATGTGGGAGACCTGGGTTTGATCCCTGAATTGGAAAGATCCCCTGGAGAAGGGAAGGGCTACCCACTCCAGTATTCTGGCCTGGAGAATTCCATGGACTGTATAGTCCATGGGGTCACAAAGAGTCAGACACGACGGAGCAACTTTTACTTCAATACGTATATATATTCAACGTAAGTATATAAATATAGGTTTAATGAAATCATATGATAATGCTCTTTATATTTTGTTTCTTCCACTTGATAATATATCTTGGACACTTTTCCACAATAACATATGTAGTTCTACGCCATTATTTTAATAGCTGCATAAGATTCTTTTGCTTGATATTTCTTTTTTTAATGAGCCCTCTACTGATTAACATCGTATCTTCCTAGAATAATGATAAATTTATTATTTCAGCACATTGACTACAACTTCCAAAACAAGCCCAGATACTGCTCATTCTTGACCTGAATCTAATTTTAATAGCAGTGCCTTTAAGAATTCACCATTTTTTTTCATGTTTTTGGTTGTTTTCTAATACATTTATAGTATTAAGGGAGTCTCCTATATCTCAAACACTAACAGGGTTGTGTATTTTTCTTTTAGGAGAATCAGGATGGATGTTGAATGGGGTCAAATGCCTTTCCATCATCCATTAACATGGTACTGCTAATGTCCTGGTGCTGAGAATACCTTGGTTTCTTGGAATGAATCCTGTCTTCATGATTTTGCAGCCTGGGAAGGGTAAGTTGCTGCTCTTGAAAGTCTCATTAAAAAGGCCGCATGTTTCAAGCCGTGTGCAAACCCCACTCTTTTCATGGCCTGCTGCTTGTGTGTTAGAATGAATTGGGAAGCATTCAGCCTTTTAGTGATAGATTAGACGAGTAAAATCTGACTCAGATAAGCAGAGTTTAGATAACTTGGCAACAATCTATTCCTGGGTTTGATAAAACAGCCCCAGCAAAGACAGTTTGGGCTGGAATTCTCCCAAGTACATGTGGGGAGGGGAGGAAGGGGAGCAGTTGTTGGATACCTGTCACATTTCTTTCTTGACACTCAAGCTTTCCCATAGCTGTGCACATCCTGGGCTTCCCAGGTGGCACTACTGGTAAAGGACCCACCTGCCAATGCAGGAGATGTAAGAGACTTGGGTTTGATCCCTGGGTCAGGAAGATCCCCTGGAGGAGAGCATGGCAACCCATTCCAGTATTCTTGCCTGGAGACTCCCATGGTCAGAGGGGCCTGGCGGGCTACAGTCTGTGTGATCACAAGAGCCAGACGACTGAAGCCACTTAGCAAGGATGCAGGCCACGGTGGAGACAGGAAGATAGAAATCATCGTCACACACTGAGCACCTTCAGGAGCTCTTCTGTGTCTTTTTCACAGACGAGGCGACCAGAGTGTAGTTCGCTCAGGGCTCCCAGCTGGGAAGTGGTAGAGGCAGGATTTGAAGCCAAGTTTGTTCCTCTGTTAACCTTGCCCATGCCCATGCCCAGCTTTGCTGGCATCCCATTCTGCTGGGAAAGACTGACTGGTGGGCACATGTTTAATCAAAAACAATACCTTTCAGCTTCTGGATTATTCTTTCAAGTGGCAGCTCTGTGCTACTAGCTACTTTTATGTTGAATCAGGTCAAATTAACAAATGTTTTTGGGCTGTTTACCCTGTGGATGGTGTAAGGTTAGCTGCTGTAGGAAATGTTGAAGTGTAAATCAAGACTCATATCCAGACAAATTGAAATCCAGTCTTGCAAAGCAATATGTAAGTTGACTGCTTAACCTTAAAAATAGATACTCCACCAGATAATATATACTAAACTGACTTTCCAGGGTGGGACTGTGTATATTAGAAAACATATACAATTGGACAGATCTGCTCCATTCTGAAGTCCTCACACCACACACCAATGTAAACTCCTGGTCTACAAGCTTATTAAAAACTTTAATTCAAGTCATGGAAAAACTAGCAAAGATTAAAGCATTCATTTTTATTGTGGAGGAATAGCCTTATTAGAATTGATGCTACAGAAAAATAAAGTAGGAACGACAGATAACAATGGAGAATTTGAAAAAGTGTTTAAGTAAGAATACACTAAATTATATGTCATATACACATTACTATATATGAAATAGATAATTAATAAGGACCTACCATGTAGCACAGGGGACTCTTCTCCATTCTCTGTAATGGCCCATGTGAGAAAAGAATCTAAAAAATGGGTGGCGAGTTTCCTGGTGGTGCAGTGGTTAAGAATCCACTCACAATGCAGGGGACGTGGGTTTGATCTCTGGTCCAGGAAGCACTCACAGGCTCTCACATGTGGCAACCGAGCCTGTGAGCCACAGCTACTGAAGCCCGTGTGCCCTAGGGCCTGTGCTCGTCAACAAGAGATGCCTGAGCATTGCAATGAAGAGTAGCTCCTCTTTGCCACAACCAGAGAAAGCCTGTGCACAGCAGTGAAGACCCAAGAACCAGAGAAAGCCTGTGCACAGCAGTGAAGACCCAAGAACCAGAGAAAGCCTGTGCACAGCAGTGAAGACCCAAGAACCAGAGAAAGCCTGTGCACAGCAGTGAAGACCCAAGAACCAGAGAAAGCCTGTGCACAGCAGTGAAGACCCAAGAACCAGAGAAAGCCTGTGCACAGCAGTGAAGACCCAAGAACCAGAGAAAGCCTGTGCACAGCAGTGAAGACCCAAGAACCAGAGAAAGCCTGTGCACAGCAGTGAAGACCCAAGAACCAGAGAAAGCCTGTGCACAGCAGTGAAGACCCAAGAACCAGAGAAAGCCTGTGCACAGCAGTGAAGACCCAAGAACCAGAGAAAGCCTGTGCACAGCAGTGAAGACCCAAGAACCAGAGAAAGCCTGTGCACAGCAGTGAAGACCCAAGAACCAGAGAAAGCCTGTGCACAGCAGTGAAGACCCAAGAACCAGAGAAAGCCTGTGCACAGCAGTGAAGACCCAAGAACCAGAGAAAGCCTGTGCACAGCAGTGAAGACCCAAGAACCAGAGAAAGCCTGTGCACAGCAGTGAAGACCCAAGAACCAGAGAAAGCCTGTGCACAGCAGTGAAGACCCAAGAACCAGAGAAAGCCTGTGCACAGCAGTGAAGACCCAAGAACCAGAGAAAGCCTGTGCACAGCAGTGAAGACCCAAGAACCAGAGAAAGCCTGTGCACAGCAGTGAAGACCCAAGAACCAGAGAAAGCCTGTGCACAGCAGTGAAGACCCAAGAACCAGAGAAAGCCTGTGCACAGCAGTGAAGACCCAAGAACCAGAGAAAGCCTGTGCACAGCAGTGAAGACCCAAGAACCAGAGAAAGCCTGTGCACAGCAGTGAAGACCCAAGAACCAGAGAAAGCCTGTGCACAGCAGTGAAGACCCAAGAACCAGAGAAAGCCTGTGCACAGCAGTGAAGACCCAAGAACCAGAGAAAGCCTGTGCACAGCAGTGAAGACCCAAGAACCAGAGAAAGCCTGTGCACAGCAGTGAAGACCCAAGAACCAGAGAAAGCCTGTGCACAGCAGTGAAGACCCAAGAACCAGAGAAAGCCTGTGCACAGCAGTGAAGACCCAAGAACCAGAGAAAGCCTGTGCACAGCAGTGAAGACCCAAGAACCAGAGAAAGCCTGTGCACAGCAGTGAAGACCCAAGAACCAGAGAAAGCCTGTGCACAGCAGTGAAGACCCAAGAACCAGAGACAGTCTGTGCACAGCAGTGAAGACACAGTACAGTCAAAGACTAATTTAAAAAATAAAAGAGAGTAGATACATGTATATGCATAACTGATTCACTTTGCTATCCAGCAGAAGCTAACATTGTAAATCAGCTTTACTCTAATACATTTTTAAAAACAAGATTATATGAGTCAATATGATAAATTATACAAAAATTTATAAAAGACATTCAAAGTTTTACAATGAACAAGCATTACTTTTAAAATAAAAACTGGCTTCAGCAACTTAAACCCAGGTTTAAAAAGCTTATTAAATACATAAGAAAGCAATACCTCACCTTCAAATACTGGCAACAAATGTAAACAGATAATTTGCCTTATGATATTAGTGAACTCTATGGCTGGAGCTAAGATAAAGTCAAGAAAGGAAAAAAAAAGTAAGAAAATAGTGAAAATGTTCAACATGTTCATATCTTTTAACTTAGTTTCCTCTTTCTGAGAATTTATTCTAAGGAAAATGTTCTATGGATGGAGAATCTAAATGTGCAAGGTGCTTCACCATAATGCAGAAGTGGTTAACCAAACCATAGTAGATCTATGCAACGGGATATTATTTAGTCATTAAAATAATCAATGTGAAGACTTTGAGGCCACAGGCTAATAAAGTAATGATAAATGAAAGCAGCAGAAATTTACCTACACAATTATTCCACTTCTGGGAAAGTAAGTTGTTATGATTAAGGCTTAGAAGTAAATAGGGAAAAATCAGTAGTGTTGTACTTGGATAAAGATAATCAGGATTTTTTTATTTAAAAATTTAGCTTCTGCTCACGAATGATTTTTTTAACTTTTTATTTTGTATAGGAATATACAATATCACAATATTGTGATAGTTTCAGGTGGACAGCAAAGGGACTCAGCCATACGTGTACATGTATCTATTCTCCCCCAAACTTCCCTCCCATCCAGACTGCCACGTAACATCGAGTAGAATTCGCTGTGTTATATAGTAAGACCTTGTTGGTTATCCATTTTAGATACAGCAGAGTGTACATGGTCAAAATTAATTTTAAAGAAAAAAAAGAAAATTGTGGTGTTGGGTTCTTTGGGCATCTCAGTGGGTTATTTGTCTACACCAGCATTAGACAGTCGGCTAGATGGGACAGTGGAGCCACCACCTCTGTAGCGGGCGCAGACCCCACCCAGAGCTGGTGCCTTCCATTCAGATTGTCACTCCTTCGTCAGCCTGTAGCCTAGGCCCTCTTCCTGACTCTCATGCAGGGCATCTCCCTAGCACAGTCCTCTGTCCTGCCGCAGCTCCAAAAGCTTCCAGATATACTGCACTCCCTTGTTCAGCTCCTGCTCCCTCGTTCCCACAACCCTTAAGAGAAGTAGTTCCAAATGAATGAACAGAACAGAACTGGACTTTGTTATGTAGAGGGTAATTACCCGAGAAACAGGATGCTATATTAAATTTGTACGATTCATCTTTTACATGACCAAACTGCTTCCTAGAAAGGGCTTCCCTCGTGGTTCAGACAGTTAAGAATCCGCCTGCAATGCGGGAGACCTGGGTTCTATCCCTGGGTTGGGAGGATCCCCTGGAGAAGGGAATGGCTATTCCAGTATTCTTGCCTGGAGAATCCCATGGACAGAGGAGTCTGGTGGGCTGTAGTCCATGGCGTTGCAAAGAGCTGGACACAACTGAGCGACTAACACACACAGAAGGATTAATCCAGGTTAATGTGAAAATTTAAAGGCCTTTGAATAAAGCTTGAGAGAGGACCACAGGGGCATGGACAATTGACAAATTAATCCAAGAGTGAGGAATATGACTTGTTAGATCTGGAATTCTCTGGAAAACGGTGCTAAACACACTCAGGTATCTTGAAAGTGTCTGAAGAAGCAAAAGGGCACAGAAGGTGGCAGTCATCAAAAACAGGGCATGATCCAGGAAAGGATTTTATTTATAGAAGTGTGAGGCTGGGAGGACAGAGAGCAGACAGGGCCAGCCCCGCTTGTGTTTCGGCTGAGGAAATTCAGGGTGGCCAGAGGTCCAGCCAGGATCAAGTCTGATCTTCTGTTGCTCAGCCCAGTACTCTTTGTCCTTCTGGAATGCATTCTAGAGGGGATTTTTTTGGTCCTGTATTCATCTCTATTTTGCAAAGTTAAAATGTTCCCATGATTTAGAAACAAAAACATTATGAAAAGATGAACATTGAAAAGATTCCTTCCCACTACTTTTGTTAATTTCTTATGCATCCTTCTAGTGTCTCTTTGTGGAAATACAAGCAAATCTAAAAATATTAAGATTCTTATTTCTTACTCTTTCTAACATAATATATCAAGGAGATCTTTGCATATCAATGCATATAAAGCTTCCTTGTTTAAGATACTTCACTGTAAGAATGAAAGATAGTGTATTTAACTAGTTCCTTTTTATGGACCCTTGGGTTATTTCCAATCTTTTGCTTTTGCAATCTGGGCTGCCATAAATATCCCTGTACACATGTCATCTTGTAGGAATGTAGGTGTATCTGTAGAATAAATTCCCAGAAGTGGATTTATAAGGTCAAAGGATAACTGCAAGTAGAGTTTTGATAAATTGTCAGACTGCCTTCCATAGGAACTGTACCTGTTTTGCATACCATTTAGCAGAGTAGAAACATGCTTTCTTTCCCCACAGAGTTGATCTTTGCTAGTGATCTGTCTTCCCAAGTTATACTCTGCTTGAACTAATATGGGATTTTATTTCATCTTTTGAGTAAATACCATTGATATCATCCCGAGGCATGTTGGATAACGTGGGGGAGCCAGCTTAGATTTAAAAACTTGGCACAGCTAATACATAATACATAGTCCCACAAGTGTCAGTGTTTCTTGCTACAAATTAGCTCTTTCCTGACCTTCTCTTTGAAAGGCCCTTGCTTGGAATAACCTTGGGTATTGGTAATCAGGTAGGCAATTCTAAGTTTATTCTCAAAGTGATCCCGTGGGATGTGAGGAGTAATTATAATTTCCACTTGACAGATGAAGAAACTAAAGCACAAAAGAGTGAGACAGCACTCTCTGATTGCCTGCTCCTCTCTTAGGGTAGGGGGCTCAGATGTAAGATTGGGGGTTTCAGTTTGAGATGGGGGCATTTGAGCTGGGGCTGCCTCCTGCTGAGGAGATGCAGGTCATGCAGAGGGAGCAGAGAGTAGCACTGAAGGATAGCTCTAGGCTCCAGGCTTAAAAGAGTAGAAAGACTCCTTAATTCAAGTGCTATGTGTCAGCCTGGTTTGCTTGCATCAATGTTGCTATGGACCAGGCACTGGGCCTTCTCTACCTTCATAGGTGGTACTTCTAGGATCTGCAGGGCTCAGGACAAGAGAACAAAAAGAAGATGCCAGCCTCCAGCTGTCCCTTTCCAGTCCTAGCCATGGCCCCATCCCTGTTTCTCAAGGAGCCCCGTACACTGGCCTCAGCCACCTCCTCAAGCCTAGAATTTCACACACAGGCAGGCAGTAAGATCCACCGTATAGACCCAAGGAAAAGGCCTGTCCAGACCCTGGAAGCAGGCTTAGGGCTGCGTGGGTATGGAATCCAAACATCTCAGGTACTTGGAAGATGGCCTAGAGGGAAGTTAAGACTCCAGATGAGCACACCCCTTTGGGCCCATAGGCTTCCCACCAGAGCAGGACCCTCTAAAATACAGGGCCTAGGGATAGTACTATGGGAAAGAGTTCCATCAAATTATCAATCTGCAGGCATCAGTGAGAGATAGAAAATTCAGCACAAAACACCTCCAAGAAAATCATGCCATGGTGAGTTTTCTTTGACCTTCGGTCCTTCCCTCCTTGAGAGTTTATCCAAATTATTTTGTCCTTTCAGCTATCCTAAAATGTTCCTACTATTATTTCCATTTCGGGTGATTCCAGCCAGCAAGTCAATGCCTAACTGGCACCAGTGTCAATATTATCAGATTTTTACTGCATTTCCTCAAGTCTTCATAAGCTCAGTTTCACGTTCTCAGAAAGTTATTGACTCCTGGAGTTAGAAGGAATTTAAATCTTGGTGCTTAAATGTTCTCAGTAACCAAGGTCTCACAATCTTGTATGGTAGTGAAGTCCACATTTGAGTCACTGACTTCCAAAGGGTCTTCTTTAGGTTTGGCTGAAATCTAAATTCTCCAGTTTCCCAATCACTAGTTTGAATCTGACCCCTTGGGGTCTGAAAATCTTCAGTTCTTTTACCAGTTCACCATTATGCCCCAGTTTACCACTGTAATCTATCTGAATCACCTCTGTTGATTAGACACCTTTAGTATCTTCAACTATTTTCCATATGATACAGTTTTAGGGACTATTCCCTAAATCTACATGCTAGATTTGCAATGCTTCAGAGGCTCCCCAAGTGAAGATGCTGTGGAGGCTGTTGGATGGGTAATCTGATACTCAAGAGAAAGAACTAAGCTAATGGATATAGACTTGAGAATCATTAGCTTGTGTAGGGCGTGATTGAAACCTTGAGCATAGGTTAGGTCACCCTGGGGGGCCGTGAGGTAAGGAAAGAATGGACTGTTCAAGGTTGGGTGCAGAAGGAGGGAAGGACACACAAAGAACATGGAGAAGGAGCGGCTGGAGAGGCAGGAGAATGACCAGGGAGAGTGTTAGAAACCCAGGGAGGAGAACATTTAAAGTAGGGGTAGCAGTGACGCCTAATGTAGCAGAGGCCCAGTCTTTTGGCAGTTGAGGGAGATGTCAGTTTCTTAGGAGAAGGGAGAGCTAGAAAACAGAGAATTGAGAATGGGAGGCAAGGAAGCAGAGTCAAGTGAGAAGAGATGAATTTTTGAGATGCTAGGCTGGGAGGGAAAGTGGAGCCCTAAGGAAGGGGAACCCTAGGGAGATCTATGTATCTTTAGAGTGGGAGAGACCTGAGCTTGTTTCAGGTCTATGGGAAAGGGCTGAGACAGAGGGAGAGATGGAAGAGAAGTCGGGGTGGGGAGGGAGAAGATGGCTGATGGAACGATGGTCCTGAGGAAGCCTGTGGGGGAGAATGAAGGACATGAGGAGGGATCCTTTATGGATTGGAATGGGCACCTCACTCACAAAGATGGAAAAAAGACAACGTGGGTGGGTTTCAAAGCAGATGAATTGGAATGTTGGGGAAGAGGGTTAAGGACAAGATATCCAGTTTCTTCTTGACATAGAAGGTATCATCATGTACTGATGATCAAGGGGTGCAATGGTAGAGTAGGGATCTGAGAATAGTTACCAGGATGAGGAATATGTTGCCCTGCTCCTAACAAAATGATATGTCTCCTTCCTGGCCCTGAGCAGCACCGCAGCTCCTGCTGTGCCTACTCCCCACCCACAAGATTGGATAACTGTGGATCCCACCATCAGCTTGAATGGGATCCCAGTTTATTACCATCAACCTCGAGGACAAATATCTGATTAAATCCTTGATGTCCAAACTCTTCTCTTGGACGAGAAAGAACCTGGGGGGTCAGGGACTCTTCCAAGTGGTCTAAGAATATGAAATAATTTACTACTCAAGCAACACTATGAGGCAGACACTAATGTTATCTCCACAAGGAAACTGAGGCACAGAGAGGGTAAGTAGCTTGCTTAATGTCATTCAGCTGGGAAGTGGATGAACAGTGTTAGGATAAGAATATCAGGTAGCTGGTTCCAGAGTCCAGGCTCTTAAGTTCCTTTAATGAGAGAGAATGAAGATAACTTACAGAGCAAAGGAGAGAAGGAATCTAAAGAGATAAGGGTCCAAATGGTTTTGAGCTCCTGGTTATAGTCTTTGAGGTCCAGGCTTTTCCGGGTCTTGTTTTCTTGAGCTTTAATTGTTCAGCCGTGCTTCTGATACTGTGAGATACCCTGTGTCATAATAAAAGGTGAAACTGGAGAGATTCAGCTGGAAAGCCTGAGTTGTTCTTGGGAAGCTAAGGTTTCACTAGCCCGGATATCCGGGAGTCTTTGATGAGGAGGACGTGGCATGGCCACAGGGGATTGTGTAGGATTTCTGCTGCCTTGCTTGCGGGAACAGATGAGGCTGTGTGGGTTACTGAGCCAGACTGGGCATGGGAGTGCCAGTTGCCTTAGTTTTCTCTGTCCTCGACTTGTCTTCCCCGGTGCCCTATGCTTCATCCCTTTGCGATCCTCACAGATTCACCCACAGTTTGTCTGAGTTGGGACACTCTGGGTATCAGATCCTCCTGGGTTTATCTCCCTCTCCTTTCCAGCCTGGGACCAACTAGCAATTGTTTCAGCTATATTCTCATCAACAACCCCCCACTTGCTTTCCCTATGTACCTGTCAGGCCGTTTCCCAATTCTGAGGGCACCCTACTATTCATTTTCTCTGCTGGGGTTTAGCTAGAGAAAATTCACAACCAGGCTGACTCCTCAGACCACAGATGTTGTCTTAAAAATAGCTGAGAAAAGATGAGATGTGAAAGGCAAAGGAGAAAAGGAAAGATATACCCATCTGAATGCAGAGTTCCAGAGGATAGCACGGAAAGATACGAAAGCCTTCTTAAGTGAACAATGCAAAGAAATAGAGGAAATCAATAGATTGGGAAAGACTAGAGATCTCTTCAAGAAAATTAGAGATCCCAAGGGAACATTTCATGCAAAGATGGACACAATAAAGGACAGAAACAGTTTGGACCTAACAGGAGCAGAAGATATTAAGAGGTGGCAACACACACAGCAGAACTGCACAAAAAAGGTCTTCATGACCCAGATAAACATGATGGTGTGGTCACTCACCTAGAGCCAGACATCCTGGAGGGTGAAGTCAAGTGGGCCTTAGGAAGCATTGCCATGAACAAAGCTAGTGGAGGTGATGGAACTCCAGCTGAGTTATTTCAAATCCTAAAAGATGATGCTGTGAAAGTGCTGCACTCAATATGCCAGCAAATTTGGAAAACTCGGCAGGGGCCACAGGACTGGAAAAGATCAGTTTCATTCCAATTCCAAAGAAGGGCAATGCAAAGAATGTTCAAACTACCGCACAGTTGCACTCATTTCACATGCTAGTGAGGAAATCCTCAAAATCCTTCAAGCTAGGCTTCAGTGGTACATGAACCGAGAACTTCCAGACGTACAAGCTAGATTTATAGAAAAGGCAGAGGAACCAGAGATCAAATTGCCAACATCTGTTGGATCATACATTACTATATGTAAAGCAGATGGCCAGTGCAAGTTTGATGTGTAAAGCAGGACACCCAAAGTTGGCGCTCTGGGACAACCCAGAGGGATACGGCGGGGAAGGAGATGGGAGGGGAGTTCAAGATGGGAGGGACACATGTGTACCTGTGGCCAATTCATGTTGATGGATGGCAAAAACTGTCACANTATGTAAAGCAGATGGCCAGTGCAAGTTTGATGTGTAAAGCAGGACACCCAAAGTTGGCGCTCTGGGACAACCCAGAGGGATACGGCGGGGAAGGAGATGGGAGGGGAGTTCAAGATGGGAGGGACACATGTGTACCTGTGGCCAATTCATGTTGATGGATGGCAAAAACTGTCACAATATTGTAATATCCTCCAATTAAAATAAATTAACTAAAAAACAAAAATATTGACAGGAGACAAAAAAAAAAGAGAGAGAGAGAGGAAAACAATAACAACAAGGGAATTCCAGAAAGACATCTACTTCTGCTTCACTGACTACACTAAAACCTTTGACTGTGTGGATCACAACAAACTGTGGAAAATTCTTTAAGAGATGGGAATACCAGACCACCTTACCTGTCTCCTGAGAAACCTGTATGCAGGTCAAGAAGCAACAGTTAGAACTGGACATTGAACAACGGACTGGTTCCAAATTGGGAAACGAGTACATCAAGGCTGTATATTGTTACCTTGCTTATTTAACTTACATGCAGAGTACATCATGAGACATGCTGGGCTGGATGAAGCACAAGCTGGAATCAAGAGTGCCAGGAGAAATATCAATAACCTCAGATATGCAGATGACACCACCCTTATGGTAGAAAGTGAAGAGGCACTAAAGAGCCCCTTGATGAAAGTGAAAGAAGAGAGTGAAAAAGCTGGCTTAAAACTCAACATTCAGAAAACTAAGATCATGGCCTCTGGGTCTATTACTGCATGGCAAATAGATGGGGAAACAATGGAAACAGTGAGACTTTATTTTCTTGGGCTCCAAAATCACTGCAGATGGTGACTGCAGCCATGAAATTAAAAGATGTTTGCTCATTGGAAGAAAAGCTATGACCAACCTAGACAGTATATTAAAAAGCAGAGACACTAGTTTGCCAACAGATGTTCGTCTAGCCAAAGCTATGGTTTTTCCAGTGGTCATGTATGGATGTGAGAGTTGGACGATAAAGCAAGCTGAATGCTGAAGAATGATGCTTTTGAACTGTGGTGTTGGAGAAGACTCTTGAGAGTCCTTTGGACTGCAAGGAGATCAAACTAGTCTAAAGGAAATCAGTCCTGAATATTCATTAGAAGGACTGATGCTGAAGTTGAAGTTCCAATACTTTGGCCACCTGATAGGAAGAACTGACTTACTGGAAAAGACCCTGATGCTGGGAAAGATTGAAGGCAGAAGGAGAAGGGGACAACAGAGGATGAGATGGCTGGATGGCATCACCAGCTCGATGGTCATGAGTTTGAGTAAGCTCTGGGAGTTGGCAATGGACAGGGAAGCCTGGCGTGCTGCAGCCCGTGGGGTCACAAAGAGACGTGACTGAGCAACTGAACTGAACTGAACTTTTAGATCCCTTCATGATATGGCCTCTGGGGGTCTTGATCTTGATTTCATCTGTAGCACATTCCTGCCTCTCCTCCTTCCTGATTGTTCTTTCTGAACGCTTTCCCCAGGAAGCCCCTTCTCTCTCTCCTTGCTCCAGGAATCCTCTCCCTGGAGGGTGAAGTCTCCCTCAGCAGGTGCTCTTGGTCCTGCAGTGAGCCTTTCTCTGAATGTTTTCCATGAACCTCCTGCATTGGAATAATTCTCTGTTGACCCTGAGAGTTCTTGCTCTTTATCAGATCCGGGGGAGGGACCCTGGAATCTGCTTTTCAACAAGGTCTCCTCTTGTCCCTCTGCATCTGGGAGCTAGGAAACTCTTTTTCCTATTGCATCTGAAGTTCCTCAGAAGTTCAACCTCTCAGAATCCTCATCTTCTTTCCCTCCTTTGTTGTACTTGCTTTTCCTCAAGTCCTGTAGAGGTGTTCAGTTTTCCATTGACTTCCACTATAGATGTTCAGTATGTGATAGATGCTTTTTATAGTCTGCCACAGATATGGCAGACTAGAACCAGATATGACAGGAAAATGAGCTTGGAATTCTAAACAACCTTTGAAAAATTAAAAAAAAAAAATCTTGAGACCAGAAGCCATGAATCGTCTGGGGCTACTTGTGCCGTTATTGTTGGAATTACTGGAGCTGTTGATGTTTTGGAAATCAAATCCCATAAACAAATTGGCTGTGCCATCAGTCATAAAAAGATCTGGCTCTAGGAGATCCTGATGGATAGGAACAAACAGGGACATGGGAAGAGAACGGGGAGGCTCAGAACTGCATGAGTTGAGTAGAAATGTTTGGCGAGCTGCAAGGAACAGCTGCTCCCTGTGAGCTGGGCCCTAGGGACTTGTGGAAGGAAAGACAAGTTCTGGGCGGGCTGATGTCATCGAAACCGCTCTCTGGAGACATAGGTGCTGTTCACTGGGAAGGCAAGTAGCCCTCGGTCACATGAAGGGCTTTGCTGATCCCTGACCCTGCTGCCAGGAACTAGGGGAGAGAGTGCTCTGGGGCATGAGTCAGGGCCAGGAATGCCAGGCACAACCAGGCAAGGAGCCAAGGAAGATGACTCTGGTCTAAACCCTGGCAACTTGAGGTGGAAAATAAATCAAAGAGAAGGAATGGAGATGGTTGTGCTGGGAGTGTGCACTCACTCCCCCATCTGTTGCTCCACACGAGTCAGCTTCCCTGTGCAAGCCTGGCAGCAGCTGCCCTGCTCCTTCTTGGGGGACAGGCCAGGCAGAGGGCCTCTTCTCTTACTGTTAGACAGACTTGGGTTCAAGTTCCTTTTCGGCTACTATACTTACTAGTTGTGTGATGCTGGCAAACCCAAGTTCTTTCTCAGACTGCTTCTTTATCAGTAAAATGAGGATAATGAAAGTACCCGCGTGTAGGGTTGCTGCAGAATGTGAATGGAGCTTATACATGTAACATGCTTAGTTTAGCGCCTGCTCATGGTTGACATTTGATAATTGTTCGTTGTTATTACTACTTTACTAACCAGGAAAGAAAGATCTTCAATGAAGTATTTGGCCCCCAATTATTAAATCTATCCTTAATCTCTTTCCCTATAGACTGGGATGGACCTGCTATTGAGAGTTTAAAGAAATTTCATCTTGTTTCTTGACTCCTTTCAGTGGAAAGAGTTTCTTCTCTGCATTTCTTTTTTACAGAAAGAAAATTGAACCGACATGTTCAGTCTTGAGTTTCACAGAGCTCTCAGTCTGCAGGGAAGAAAGAAGAAGAAAGAAGCAATTTCAGCTCTGTAGGGGAGCATTTCAAAAAGGGGATGTGAGGGGATTGGGCTCAGTTATTAATAATACACTTATTTCTCTCAATTTCCTTAAAATTTGGAGGTCTGGTTTTAGGAAGTTACTAAAACTTGAAAAACTGAAGGCACTGCATAGATATTTGACAAACAGTTATAACAATATATATACTCATCACATTTAGAAGAATTATAAAGGCAAGAGTGATACAGTAAGTAGAGCCCTGATCTTGGGGAGAGAAGAGCTGGGTGTGTGTTCTGGCCTACTTGCTGTATGACACAGGTATGTCACTCTGAGCCTCAGTTTATTCATCTATAAAATGGGGATGAGGCCATCTACTGCCCCAGGCAACGGAAAGAATACATACGATTGTACTGAAGACAACTGTAAAATGATGAACACATGGGAAATTGTTTATATGGGAATTTAAAAACCAGAATCTTCCAAGCAACAAAATGCTGAATACAGCAAAATCTAGTTCAGGTTTAACAGACTGACATTTGAGTTCTTACTGGGTAAGAACCATAGTAGGCCTATTTAATTTAATTCTCATAAATAACTTGTGAGATAATGCTGTCATCATATCTATTTTACAGATGACAAACTCAAGGCACAGAAAAGTGAGGTAACTCATCCCATATCCCCCAAACGAGCAAGTGTCAACGCCTGAACGCACACGAGTGATTTGAGCTTAGAGCACATCCTCTTTTTTAGTAGGCTCACTGCATGCACTCATGTGACAATCTCATCTAAAATGAACAACAATTCTATGAGGACTGGATTATCACTTCCATTTAGTATACAAGGAAAGTAAGGCATAGAGAGAATAAGTGACTTTGTCAAGGCCAGAAAGCTTAAAAGTTTGAGTCAGGATTTAAACCAGGTAGCTTGACCTCAGGGTCTATACTCAACCACCACTCTAATAGAATGGTTCTAAAATTATTTTTAAAATGATCATTCACTTTCAAAATCATACTATCAGGGTGTCTGAAGAAAGAGTCACTGTGGCCCAGAATACAGGGCAATGAGATAACCCACTGGGCTGTGATGATGACCACTGGTATGTCATAGGGGGCATCCTGAGCAATTTAGGCAGGGCAGAGCCAACTGTGATGGAAATCACAGTGACCGCGTGGAGGTGGCATTAGTAACTCATCAGCTCTGACCTATGTGGATCCATTACATGCTTTGGTGGTGAACATCTGTTTTATTGCACTAAACTGCACTTGTGCAAATATCAATCCCCTTCTAAATCCACAAAACGTAGAAAGAAACCAAAGAGAAACCTCCAGAGGACCCGTGGAGCCTAGACCAAATCTTCTGCCAACTGCTGTACTCTTTGGAAATAATATGTTTAAACGTCAGTAGTTCTAGTAATCTAGACTATATCTATCCTGTCTTGAAATCCTCCTTCCAGTCACTGGCCACCCAACACGGTCGGCTGGCCGCTCGAGTCCTTTCACCCGCAGGTGGCAGCGCCGGTCTTGGTCTGGTTAGGACGCTCCGGGCTGCGGAGTTCAGGACCCAGGAAACTGAAGATGAGAAAGGAGTTAGATACAGAAATAAGACCCATGAATTCTGACTTCGGATGAAACATGTCATTCGTTTAAACCCCGCCCGTCTGGCCGAACTTGAAACTCCCGGTGAGCAGGCCTTGTGGGCCCCGGAGACGTGCAGAGCGGGGCGGGCCCGGGGAGGGCAGGCGCAGCACGCTCTGCCCGGCCCACAAGGAAGCCTTTGCGGAAGTCGCGGTGGGTAAGGGAGCTGAGTAATATCCTGCGTGGATATCAGTCTCTTCACGGCTAAACTGCAGCGCCAAGGCCGGCCGTTCCCACTTCGTAAGACCGGACAGAAATGCACCCTCTGCTACCCGGACCGGGGCGGGCCAGCCGCCCTCTCACGTGCTCCCCGCCCAGGGCGCAGGCTGCGGCTCGGCGCGTCTGAGGGCTGGGCGCCCGCGGGCTCGGCCGCCAGGCCTCCCCACTTACTGCAGGCGCCCGCAGAGCGGAGGACGCGCCCCGGGCTCAGTCGTCTCCGGACAGGAGGCTTTTCCCTTTACCAAGTTATTTCTCCCTTTTCCCAGTTATTTTGTTCCCAGTTTTCCTGGCAGGGACTCATCCTCAGTCTCTGTGTCCTCTTTCCTCCTCTCAAATGAATGCTAATCACATCTAAACCAAAAGACTGGAGACTAAATGTGGCCTTCCTCCGGAAGGAAAGAACTGGATGCAACTGCCTGGTGTGTAATGGTGTTGCTCCAGGCTTGTGGACAGGCTTTTGGGGGAGATCTTTCAGGGCAATAGTTTTCTTCCTAGGATTCCTCACCTTGCATCTCCTAACTCTCAACTGGCTCAAGCCTTTGAGTGTGTGAGTCAAAGTCGCTCAGTCGTGTCCGACTCTTTGCAGCCCCATGGACGATACAGTTCATGGACTTCTCCAGGCCAGAATCCTGGAGTGGGAAGCCTTTCCCTTCTCCAAGGCATCTTCCCAACTGGGATCAAACCCAGGTCTCCTGCAGTGCAGGAGGATTCCTTACCAGCTGAACTCTCAGAGAAGCCCACCTTTACTTAAGACCATATGTATGTGATGTAGAGGGAAGTCTGACTTCCCTGCAAACCTTCTTCTCTTGGATGAAGCATGGGTGACTTTAGTAATCTGAATACCAACTTGCTGCTGCTGCTGCTGCTGCTAAGTCGCTTCAGTCGTGTCTGACTCTGGGCGACCCCATAGACGGCAGCCCACCAGGCTCCCCCGTCCCTGGGATTCTCCAGGCAAGAACACTGGAGTGTTCCATTTCCTTCTTCAATGCATGAAAGTGAAAAGTGAAAGGGAAGTCACTCAGTCGTGTCCAACTCTCAGCGACCCCATGGACTGCAGCCTACCAGGCTCCTCCGTCCATGGGATTTTCCAGCCAAGAGTACTGGAGTGGGGTGCCATTGCCTTCTCCTGAATAGCAACTTAGAGCCTTAAAATAAAAAAGGCAAAAAACTCAAAAACTTCTTCAAAGTTGACTCCTCAGAAACTGTAGCTATTTTTATTCAGCTACAGGTTTGGGAAATTCCCATTACTCACATGGACTTCTGACAGGTAAATGCTAATCCCTGGTGTTTATAGTTATGATAATTACTGTATGTGAACACTGTAGCTGGTATCCATTGTCATCTACTGATACTTCATAGCAAAGAATCATTAACTTAGTAGGTATCATATTCCAATTAGCTTATCTCCCTCCCCAATAAAGCAGGTGTAATAATAATTCTGTTGTAAAATTACTCCTCCTTCTACTTTCTCTGTCTAAATTCATCTGCCTTCCAGTGAGCTCAGCCTTCTAGTGAAGATTTCTGTCTTTGCCTCTCCCCTCCCCACTTTCTGACTCCTTCAAAGACTCCTCTCTAGCTTGACCACCCAGGAAACTGTCTGGATTATACGTTGTGAAGTTTGATTACAGTTGATTAAACACATTGCTAAATATTGCCTTGACTTGTTCTCAGTTTTATTTCTGAAAGCATAATCTTCTGAACTAGGCTGTAAGTTTTGATAGGGCAAGAACCATATTCATTAATCCTAGACTTAATAAGAGGTATTAATAAGATTAATAGGATACTTAATAAATATTTGATTAATAAACAGGTATCAGGATGCAATTTTATTGTTGAGAAACAGGAAATATCATCCACTTAAACTTTTGATTAAAGTTTCCTGAGTCTCAGCTCTGTGACAGACCTTGTGCTGGGCTGTGTAGAGGTTATTGAATATAAGGAAGACATGCACTGTCTTAATTTGTAGGAAGATAAAGCATTCACATAGCTTACCAGAAGGTGGTGTAAATGCCTTAGAAGTATTGTAAGCAAAGGTGAGAGGGGTAAGGATAAAGCTCTTAAAGCTTGTGATTGAGGAAAAGCTCAGAGAAAGAGCATCTGAGCAGGGCCTTGAATAGGATTTCAGAAGGTGAAGATGGTGGGTAAAAACAGCAGGCCAGGGAACAGTATGAGCAAAAGTAGGGAGATGAAAAATAAATCTCAAAACTTGTATGGGGAGACCAAGAGGTTCAGTTTGATTGCAGTGATGTCATAATAGTAACAATATCTGATGTTTGTTTATGCCTGATTTTATGCTTTGTGTACTTTATCTCATCCTATCCTCCCAATAACACATGATGTAAGTGCTGCAAATACTCCTATTTTGTGGATGGTGAAGCAGAGGCTTAAAATAATTTACCCAAGGCCAAAGCACTAGGTTGGGTTCTGACTCTGGAGCTATACTATTCCCCCCCCAAGATGTGTGTGGGAGGAAGTGAAAAATAAGATTGGGGATATTATTTGGCATGTCATATTAAATTGGGCCTTAAACATCAAAACTCAGTTTGGTAAGTAATGTGGAGCTGCTGAAGATTATTGAACAGGTAAGCCATGCACTGAAAGCCAAACTTTAGGAAGGTTAATATGGTGATTGGATCTAACATAGATTGGAGAGAACAGAAATAGAAGATAAAAGATCAAGTAGGTGGTAAATGCAAGTGGGAGATGAAAATTCAAAGTCTGAGTGGAGCAGTGAGAATGAGACATAAGAAACTGTTGTGGGAAATATCTCAGACATAGGTTTCTGTAGGGCTTGTCACTTGGTGAAGTGGAGGGAAAAGGAAAGAGTGGACAGTGACTCTGAGACGTCAAGCTGAACACTGAGGAAGTGGGGGCAGCATGGGCAGACACAAGGAGGCAAGCAGGGCTAGTTGAAGGCGGTTCCCTGAGGTTGGTCACTGGAGCTGGGGATTCTATATTGGACTATATTTTGATGGTCGTGCACAATAGACAGGAGGTCTGGAACCCTGGAAAGAGGTTAGGGCTGAGGGTGTAGGGCCAGGGAAAGAGGCTTTTGGAGAAAACAACCCTGATGACCCCTTGATGTCAGCCTTCTAGCCTCCAGAATTGTAAAAGACATTTCTGTTGATGCCTCCCAGTCTGTGGTATTCTGTTATGGCAGTCCTAGAAAACTGCTAACAGTGATAAAGAGCAGAAATATGTCTTTCAAAGCCAATCTCTAGCCAACAGCTAGGATAAAGGCTCTCTCCCTGACTTGATACAGGGCTTCAGTGAGAAGGGAGACCAAGGGGACTTTACAAAGGCAAATGGAGGAAATTTTCAAGGCAGAAGGATGATCAGTAGTGTCATGTACTGTGCAAAGTCAAAGAAAAAGAGGGCTGAATGTTTGGCAACTAAGGGATCACCGGATTTAGCAAAAGAATGAGATAAATACATACGGTGGAGTATTCTGTGAACATGAAAAAATCCAGGTTTTCTAAGAAAGCTCAAGGATTTGGGAAAGTGCATATAATATAATATTAAGCAATAAACACATAGATAAAATAAGTTTGAGAGAGAGGACACAAACTATAGATAACATCCTAATTTTGTTTAGTCTTCACTCCTTTTTTACATGAATAAAATATTAACATATATTGAAGTGCTTTCCTGTATTTTCTGCCAGGCTCTTCTGCTCTTGTTGAGCTAATCAGGGAATATGTAGCGGTGAGAATTGGAAGGAGTTCAGAAGACTAGACTGAAAAGGGCTTGGAGCTGGTTGCATGAAGGATCAGGGAAGATCAGGAAGAGGGCAGGAAGACGCAAGAGGGAAAGGGTGGCGAAAAAGGCAGATGAGTCCAGGTAGGGCAGAGAGTTTGAGAGGGAATCAGAGAAGAGAGACACGGCTTGAGTTAGTGGGACTTGGAGACCTAAGAGTCTTCAGATTTTTGAGTTGATATTTCCAGTTCTCAAACAATGTGATTCCTTGTGTACTTTTTTGAAAAAACTGAAGCAAAAGTTGAAATTCATTTTTAATGAATTTTGAATGTTGTATAGATGAATCTTCTTTTTTAAAAAAGCATTTAATGATGGAAACATTCTAAGCATTCACAAAAGCTGGAAAATACTTTAATGAACCTGATTCACTCAGCTTCAACAATTATTAGTACATGGCCAATCTGTTTCATATGCACCCCCACATGCTCCTCCTACTTCATTACTTTGAAGCAGTCATATCATCTATAAATATTTCAACAGGTATCTCTAAAATAAATGTCCTTTAAACATAAACATCATCACACTTAAAAACCATCAATAATTGCTTAGATTACCAAATATTCTGCATTCACAGTTTGTCAATTGTCTTATAATATATATATATATTTTTTAGTTTATTTAAATTGGGATCCATAGTTTACACACTGCAGTTGGTTGCTCTAGCTCATAAATCTTTTTAAAGCTACCTCTTTACCTCCTCTGCTGTTCCTTGAATTTCTTTTCTGAAGAAATCCACAGTATGGATTTTGCTGATGATATTTCCATGGTGCAAGGTCTGGGAGAGAAGCAACAGGAAGTCAATTTCAGGTGGATAGCTGTGAAAGCAGGGAGGACCCAGATGTGTTTGGGAAGTGGAATGTTTAGCAAGTCCCGTGGAATAGTTGTGATACTTTCTCTAGCAAAACTTGGCAGCTCTGAAGAGAGCAGATGTCCAGTGACCTACAGTGAGGGTTGGTGTTGAGAACACTGGCAGGTAAAAGGGCCAAGGGGGCCAACGATGTTAGCAATGGCAGCATTGATTGGCTGGAGGCCAAGATCTCTCTGGTAGCCTTGCCTGTCCACGGTCGTCATGCCATTGACGTTGATATATAGAGTTCTTGGAAATTCTTTGTCTAGCCAAGGGGGATAGTTATTTCAGCAAAGGCCAAGTTATAAAATTACAGAGCCAGGGTTTACCTTTTTTTTTGTAGGTTGTTCCACCTTTGCAGCTCTGATTCTTTCTGAATGAGCCACCAGTGAGATGTTAATGGCCCCACAGAGATGAGTTTCCTTTCTCCTCTGCGGTTTACCCGCTGTCTGAGATTCTTGGCACTGATTACTTTCTCAAGTGGGGAGAATGGGCATTTCTGCCCAGCAGTTTTCAATCACTAGAGTTAGTCCTTTGACTTTTCAGGTGGGTTCTGGGAATAATTGACCAATGACCCAGAAAAGCCGCCCCTGTTCGCTCTTGAGGTGGAAGAGGATCTTGTACATGGGACCACTGGCTCTAGTCCTGTCTGCATGTGGCTTTGGGGAATCATTGCTCATGAAAAAGTGAAGGAGAAGTACCTTGAATCCAGGACTATGTTTCCAAAAAGATGGTGTATTTTACTTTGCTAGTACTGACATGCAAACTGGGTGGCTTAAGCAGAAATTTACTGTCTCATACTTCTGGAAGCTGAAAGACCAAGATCATGGTGTTGGCAGGATTGGTTCCTTACAAGTCATCAAGAAACAAAGGGAGAAAAATCAAATCAATACAATCAGAAATGAAAATGGAGAGATCACAACAGACAACACAGAAATACAAAGAATCATAAGAGACTACTATCAGCAATTATATGCCAATAAATTGGACAACGTGGAAGAAATGCTGTCTCTTATACACATCTAGATGTGTATAAGAGACAAGGAAGAATGTGTCTAGGCCTCTTTCCTTGGTCTGTAATTAGCCATCTTTTCCCTATTTCTCTTCACACCGTCTTCCCTCTATGTGTGTCTGTGCCAGTAACCAAGTTTCCCCTTTATATAAGAACACATCATGCTAGATTAGGCCCCACCCTAATAATACCATCCTGACTTAACTAATTACATCTTCAATGACCCTAATTCCAAATGAGGTCACATTCTGAGGTACCAGGGGCTAGGACAACAATATGTGAATTGGAGTGGGGGGTGGACAAAGTTTACCATAACAGATGAATTGGCACACTCCATTTTTTCTCTCTCCCTACCCACCTCCCTTCTGTAGGCCCTNCAATTAAAATTTAAAATAATGAATTACAAATTGCAATATGGTATCCTGAATTGGATCCTGGAACAGAAAAATGACATTAGAGGAAAAGTTGGTAAAATCTGAATAAAGTCTATTCAATCAAAATGTGCTAATACTATTTTCTTAGCTTTGACAAATATATTATGTACTATAAAATGTTAACATTTGGTAAAACTGGATGAAAGGTATACACTAATTCTCTATATTATGTTTGCAACTTTTCGGTACATCTAAAATTATTCCAGGATAAAAAGTTTATGTAAGAAAAATTTGAAACAACCAGAAAACTGAATCAGGTGGTAAGATCTTGCTCTTTCTTTATCTCCAGCTCCCAGCCCTGCAGCCTTTTCTGGGTTTGAGCAGTGGGTTATTTACCTGGCAGAAAGATATGATTTACCCATGGGCCTGGGCTAATCCCAGATGGAAGGGAAAAGGCTGGTAGGGAAGAATTTTGGATCACACCTATGGAATATCCAGCTCACTGACCCTTCTGAATGTCATCCAGAAGCTGAAAAGAAGAAACCAGGATAGACCATTTACACATAAAAAATATGAATGTGCCAATTCCCTTAAGCTTTTAAGAAAGCAGAGTACTAAAAATATCTTCACAGAACTTTACTCCTTGTTTCATTTCTGTCTCTAGAGAGCTTTAAAATTAAAGGAGTGCCTTCAAAGTAGGAATAACTCCAGATCCTTGATTCAGTGACTTTTTCCTCACCTCAGACTTTCGAAAAGTTTTTGGTGGAGGTGCCTGTTTAGGTGACCCTTGTTGATGTTAAATATTGCCTTATATCAATACTTTCCACATCTACTTTTATATTTATTGGTGTATGAGTTACTAAAAAAAATTGTTTTAAAATTTTTAGATAATTATTTGATGTTAGAAAAAAGGCTTAATCTTTGGTGCCATTACTCTGAGACTGTCGATTTGGTATTCTTCTCCCCGGTGAGTCTTTTCTTAGTATTGAGGAGATCATTTTCTGTTCATGGTCCATCCACATATTCTGCTTCTACCCACAATTCCTCTTCTCTTTCTGGCCCTTACCTTTTGGGAAATAAAAGCCAGAAAGGAAAGCATTTTGCATACTATATTTATTTTCTGTCCTTCCTACCACATACCTCCCTTGAAGTAGAGCAGGCTATCCCTTAAGTTGGGGTGAAAGAAAAAGGGAAAGAGAAAATGAGAGAGAGAAAAATAATGGACAAATCAACATTTTATCTAACCACATTTAAATCCACTCTTCTGGTATGCAGAAGTCTGTATATATTTATATTTATATTATATATATATATTTGTGGGATCATGAGCAATTAAGTGATGATGAGTAATTAGCATTCAGAAGTTCCTTTTGATTTTGTTTTCCTCATACTTTTAAAAAACTATGTAAGAAATACATATTCAGTGTAGAAAAATAAAAAAACAAATGTTAGACTAAATAAAAAATTACTTGAAATCTCAGAAATAATCCGCCTATTCTAACATACCATCAACCAGTCAGTGGAAGAAACCAAGAATGGAAATAAGGAGTGAAGCACTGAAGCATGTGAAGCTCCAGTTCCAGAAGATTCTGAGACTCAATGCCTGTCTTTCTTGGGGTTTGGTGGCTTCATGTTTTGCCACGGTTGATGTACAGTGTCACATTAATCATCCCTACTGGATAACACTCTGGGTGTATGTGACAAAAAACCCAACTCAAGTTTATTTATACAAAAATAAATAGAAATAGGATCTCTGCTCAAACTGTATAAATTTGAATGCCATCACTACCTGATCTTTAGCATGTTACTACCTCTTAAAGCCTCTGCTTCCTCATCTGGAAAACGGCACCTCTCTTCTTGTGAGGTTGTTACAGGGAAATGAGGCATGTGGCTGGCACATAGTAACCACTTCATGAATGGTAGCTAGTATCTGCAGTAATTAATAATATTTGGTTTCCTGAAGAGTGGGGAAATTTGTGTGGTTAGCATTTTACTACTAGAGGAAGTTGAAAGGCAGGAAACAGGCGGAATGAGGCGGAGCTTTCCTTCTTATGTGTTCTTATTCTCATGAAGTCCACCACAACTATGCAAGGACTGCTGGTGTGGACAGCCATGCGCTGACATCCTATCTTACCCACAATGCCCGAGTGACTATTTCCTGCTTAACAGGCAGACTTCTGTAGCCAGAGTCCAGGAAAACTCCATATTTCCTCAGTCGTGAAGGGAAACTTTGCCAGAGCTTACCTGGAAAGCTGAGAACTCTGCAGTTAGAGATGGTGGTTCCTACAACCCAAAAGGATGCTGAAACCTGTGTCAGACACCTTTGAGAGTTTAAAGCTGCTCCTTCTACTCAGGGTACCATCAGGAAGAAATAAGTTTCCCCCTCTATCCCTCTTGAGTTCTTGTGGCTGAACTGATAATAAAATTGACACAAGAGAGATTAACAGAAGAAGAAGAGATGAGTTTAATTCATGTTCATGGAGGTCTCATTGAAATGGGACCTACGAAGAAGAGATGAGTTTAATTCATGTTCACGGAGGTCTCATTGAAATGGGACCTAAGAAGACAGCTTTTATACTTTTTAGAAAAGAAACAATAAATTTGAGAGGAATTGGCAGGAGGAAGAAACTTCGGTTTGGGTGCTTAATTAGTTAGGAATTTACGCAAAGTTTGGGTTTGGGTGGAAGATTAGTAAATAAGTAATAAAGTTTGTCTACATAGGCTTCTTGGCTTTGAATTCCCTGTCTCTGGTCATAAGGAGGTCCTACCTTTTGGAGAAGGCAATGGCACCCCACTCCAGTACTCTTGCCTGGAGGATCCCATGGATGGAGGAGCCTGGTGGGCTGCAGTCCATGGGGTCACAAAGAGTCAGACATGACTGAGCAACTTCACTTTCACTTTCTACCTCTTAGTATAGGGAGGGCACTTTTCATATGGGAGATTTATTTCCTACTTTCAGGGAGACAGAAAGGAAGGTCAAAGTGTCCCCCTTGCATAATCCATTTCTTAAGTAACTTTAATTCAAAAATAATATGCCATTGAGACATGTTTTGTGTTGGCCTGCCCTGGGCCCCAACAGTACACTCACACATGCTGATTATGTCCTATGTCTATCTTTTCGTCTTTAGGGTCTACTTAATAAATATGTAATGAAAAACCAACCAGAACTTGGTAAAAACATTTTCAGAAATGATTGCCTAAAATCTCTAATTCATAGAGTTTTCAACTTCTCTTACTAAAAATTCAAAGTTTCTTAATGGAATACTTATTAAAGCACACTGGGATATAGTCCATTCTTTTCTTGGAACCAAATCAATGTCAATGCCTCAATCAGAATTTGTGATGAACCAACATGTACAAATCTTCAGATCTGGCTTGAGGTGGCCTATAGGCCCCAAGAGGAAAGTACCATTTCTCATGAAGTCCCAGAAACAGGATGGTGAGGCCATAAGATGCTGTCTCTTTTTATACAACAGTTCTGTAGTCCAGGTAGAGCGGCCACCCATTTGAATCATGGCAGACAGGTTTTTCCTAAGTATGGCTAACTGAGTCACAAACTATAGCACCCCACTCAGTCTATTTGTGTGTCTTTTTTTCCTACCAAAATAAAACTCTCCATTAAAACTGAACAGCAATTGGACAATTTCTAATCTTAAATCTCTAATCTTATGCATGAAAGGCAACCTGCAATTTAGAGCAAGATTTAAAGAGGTAAACACATCTCTTAGACTTTTTTCTTACCAATCTGCTTCAATAGGTGGGAATTTTGTTTAAACTGACTCCAGGTCTTTCTTTGTGTTTGAAGAAAACACTAGTCTTTTGGGGTTCCTTCATGTCCCAGTTGCAACTTCAGGAACCCTGATAAGTGCCATCAAAGTTGTAATTTATAACTTTTGGGAGGCCCAGGCCTCCTCTGAGTGAGACATTTATCAGTCCTTGTTATCTAACCATCGTTTCTTTCTTGTTGTTCTATGTCGTAAAGAAAGCAGTTTTCTGCTCCTGGCAACTTGGCAAAACACTAAATAAGAGAGCAGGATTATGGTCATAGCAGGTGCGTACAGCAGGGTTCTTCCCAAACTCCTTCCCTGGGGTCCTTTTCTAAACAGGAGTCATTGGTTTCCCTGTTCAAAGAGGCTGATCTATTTTGCCCCGTCATGAGACAGAGAGAAGCTTAATGAGTAAATTTAGTGTCAGAATGCAGCAGGTTCTCGGTTTCCAGGACACCTCTGGTGGCCCAGCGGTTAACAATCTGCCTGCCAGTGCAGGGGACATGGGTTCAATCCCTGGTCTGAGAAAATTTCGCATGCTGAGGAGCAACTAAGCCTGTGCACTGCAACTCCTGAGCTCCTGAGACGAGAGCCTGTGTTCCTGAACAGGAGAAGCCGTTGCAAATAGAAGCCTGCACATCACAAGGAAGAGTAGCTCCCTGCCACCACCCCCCTCCAACACACACACATCCACCAAAACTAGAGAAAGCCTGGGTAGCGACCAAGACCAGCACAGAAAAAAAGGATCAAAAACCAAAACCCCACGCAGAACAAAACAAAAGAAGTTTCCAAATTATTATTTTTTAAAAATTACCCGTTTTATTTTGGCTGCTGTGCACAGGCTTTCTCTGGCTGCGGCGAGCAGGTTCAGTAGTCGCAGCCTGTGGGCTCCGGAGCTTGCGCTCAGTAGCTGTGGCGCACAGGCTCAGGTGTGGGCTCCGGAGCTTGCGCTCAGTAGCTGTGGCGCACAGGCTCAGGTGTCCCACGGCATGTGGGAAGCCTTCCCCAGACTAGGGAAGGAACCCATGTTCCCTGCATTGACAGGGGGATTCTTAACCACTGGGCCACCAGGGAAGTCCACCAGACTACTACCACAGCCATGTTAATTTCTTGAAATTAATTTTTACTTTTATCTAGAAACATATAGCTTTAAATATTAAATTATTCCAAAAGTCTCATAAGGAAAAACAGCTACCCTTGCCCAGTTAACTTTATGTTTTTAGTTCTTTCTTTTCTTTACTGTTTATCTCTATTTTTCTATGGATATGCATATATGTAATTGGTTGGATGACTTAACTATGGACTTTCTCATTAGTTAAATGGATATTGCTTTTTTGCTACTTCCTTCTTTTTGCCAGTACTCAAATTCTTGGTTAAATGCATTTCCAGTATTGTAATTATTATGACTATATAAATACTGTTTATTGCAAAGCCAAAAACTATTTATTCCTCCTTTCCTGTAAACATTTTGATATTATTAGGGTTAATAATTGCTCCTCCACCCTTCTGTCCTCTTTTGCTTAAATGTCTTGGTTCTAATGGTCAGATTTTAAACACAGTTGTTCACATAGTTAAACGTATCAGATAACTTTCAGACAACTTTTCTGCCTCCATTATCTTGATCCAAGCAAATGTCTTATTCTCTGGGCCAGTTATGTAGCTACAGCTCTGGAACTTCCCTTCATAAACCTGGAACTTGTTTGTGCCTGAGTCCGATACCTAGATGACATGGTTTTCTTTTCTGGTGTTTATTAACTCCCTCATTTTTCATGGATCACATTTTCAAATAGCTTCTTGAGAAAAAAATACTTGAGAGAAAAGTTTTTTGAGACTTTTCAAGCCTGAATTTTCCTTTATCTTCATAGCTGATAGATAATTGAACTGGGTATAGAATGGACTGAAAATGTTTTTTTTTTTTCCCCCTAGAATTTTGAACACATTCTTTCATATTTTCTAGTTCCTTATATTACAGTGGAGGAAAGGCCCTTCTTATTTGTAGTTATTTTGATGTAACTTTTTCTTTCACTTTAGAAACCTCTCTTCATCCCTGATGTTCTGAAATGTTATCATGATGTGGACTGTATTCTTTGTACTGGCACTCAATGAGCTCTTTTAATCTTGAAACTCAAGTCTTCTGGTACAAAGAATTGTTCGTAAATTATTTGCTTGATGAATATCTTCCTTTCTCCATTTTCTGTTTTCTGTTTCTAGAATTCCACTTGTTCTCATCATTGTTTTTCACCTTGAGGATCATTTTCAAATGTCTGTGAATCTTTAGCTGTTTGTTAAGGTTTGATTCAATCACTAAAAGTTAATCAGGGCTCTATGTGCATATGTAGGATTCTTCTGGTGATCTTCACTGTAGGACAGTGGTTCTCAACAGGGACAGATCCCACAAAAGGCATTTTGGAAGTTGTGAGAATTTTTAAAAGAGTTACTGGGGTTCTGTGACATAAAAAGAGATATAAATATTTGGTCTTTGCTCCTGGTTCCTGACACAAAGCTCCAAAAACCTTTCCAATTTCCTGAGTAATAAGCATGCTAGGAGTGTATTACTCATGATGCAGAATGGTCACCAGAAGGTCCAAGTCATGATTAGAGGCTTGGAAATTTCCTCACCTCCTATCCTCTGGGGAGAGAAGAGGGGTTGGATATTGAATTAATCATCAATCATGCCTACATGCTGAAGTTGCTATAAAAATTCCTAAACTATAGTGTTCAGAATGTTTCTGGGTTGGCAAACAACATTGAGGTGTTGGGAAGCTTGCGTGTGTGTTAGCTGCTCAGTTGTGTCCTATCCCATGGACTGTAGCTTATGGATGTAACCCTCCAGACTCCTCTGTTCTTGGAATTCTCCAGGCAAGAATACTGGAGTGGATAGCCATTCCCTTCTCCAAGGGCTGGGAGTGTGACGCATCCCAAATTCCTTGGGAACAGAAGATCCAGCGCTCAGGACCCTTCCAGAATTCACCTTATGCACTTCTTCATCTTGCTGTTTGTCTGTATCCCTTATCATACTCTAAAAAATAAACTTTTAAATGTCAGCTAATGTTTCTCCGAGTTTTGTGAGCCACTACAGAAAATTATCAAACCTGATGAGGGGGTTGTGGGAATCCCAATTTGATCAGAAGTACAGGTGACAACCTAGGACTTGTGATTGGTGTTGAAACTGGGGGCAGTCTCGTAAGACTGAGATATTAACCTGTGGGCCTGCGCTAATTCTGAGTACTTAGCATCAAAACTGAACTGTAATATGCCTAGTTGGTGTTGGAGAAATTAGTAAGTGTGAGGGAGACCCTCACACATTGGGTGACAGAGTGTTATGAATGAAGTGGCCTGCTAGTATGTAGTATATGGGGGACAAAAATGCTAGCTGACTTGCCAAACTGTCCCATAAAACAAAGACTGCCATAGATCTAGGGTTGTCAGATAAAATAAGGTCACTCAGTTGAATTTCAAATTTCAGATAAGCAACAAATATATTTTTTGTATCAGTATGTCTCAAATATTGCCTTTTTATCAGTCCTTCTTTGGAAGGACTGATGCTAAAGCTGAAACTCCAGTACTTTGGCCACCTCATGCGAAGAGCTGACTCACTGGAAAAGACTCTGATGCTGGGAGAGATTGGGGGCAGGAGGAGAAGGGGACGACCGAGGATGAGATGGCTGGATGGCATCACGGACTCGATGGACGTGAGTCTGAGTGAACTCCGGGAGATGGTGATGAACAGGGAGGCCTGGCATGCTGCGATTCATGGGGTCGCAAAGAGTCGGACACAACTGAGCGACTGAACTGAACTGAATCTGGCAACTTCCTCTGTGTTTTATTTCACTCTCTTAATGTCCTCCTGGACAGTTATGAAGTCATTTTTAGTTATTTGATTCAGGATATCAACACTATTTAATATAAACACACCAATTATTTTTTGCCTAGATTTGCTGTGCCATGAGATTTCCATAGATTTTCATTTCTTCTTCTTTTCATTTCTAAGAATGTAGCTACCATATAAAACCAGGGGTGACTGGACTTTGTCTTGTTTTGAACTTAATCAGAGGTTGTTGTTCACCATTTAGAGAGACATATCATGGACAATAGCCCTGCTTGTGATCAAATATGCTGATATTGGTCTGCGGTTATAGTTGTCTTACTCATGGGGATTCAAATATACAAAATACAAAGAGTCGTAAGAGAATAGTAGTAGCAATTACACTCCAACAAATTGAACAACCTAGAAGAAATGAATAAATTTCTAAAAACAACAATCTGTCAGGACTGAACCATGATGGCAATAGAAAATATGAACAGGGTAATTACTAGTAAGGAGGTTGAGTAATTAATAAAAAAAATCTCTTGAGGCTCAACTATTTGCTCCTGCTGAGACACTGGTGTGGCTCCAAGGCTCTACCAGCTAATAATTTCTGTGGATTCCAGCCACAGAGAGGACAGGATCTAGGGGATATGGGACTGATGGTGCTTGTCCCCTGACCTTCAGCCTGCTGGGAACAGGACTTCTAAAACAATAAATATGTCCGGAAGGCTGTGATCCAAGGCTATTGTTGCTGGTTTTAATCAGGATCTATGGAGCCAGAGGGGAGCACACAGCTCTAATGAAAACTGAAGGTGTGTATGTCCAAGATGAAATTGAATTCTATCTAGGCAAGAGATGTGCTTATGTGTACAAAGCAAAGAACACAGTAACTCCTGGCAGAAAATCCAACAAAACCAGAGTTATCTGGGAAAAGATAACTCACACTCAGGAACAGTGGCAGAGTTCATGCCAAATTCGGAGCAACTTTTGTGCTAAGGCCATTGGACACAGAATTCATGTGATGCTTTTTCCTTCAAAGATTTAAATTTATTGAAAAGTGAATCAAAGTGTGGATTAAAAAAAAACAAGTTCAGTTCAGTCTCTCAGTCGTGTCCAACTCTTTGCGACTCCATGAATCGCAGCACGCCAGGTCTCCCTGTCCATCACCAACTCCCAGAATTCACTCAGACTCGTATCCATCGAGTCAGTGATGCCATCCAGCCATCTCATCCTCGGTCGTCCCCTTCTCCTCCTGTCCCCAATCCCTCCCAGCATCAGAGTCTTTTCCAATGAGTCAACTCTTCGCATGAGGTGGCCAAAGTACTGGAGTTTCAGCTTTAGCATCATTCCTTCCAAAGAAATCCCAGGGTTGATCTCCTTCAGAATGGACTGGTTGGATCTCCTTGCAGTCCAAGGGACTCTCAGGAGTCTTCTCCAACACCACAGTTCAAAAGCATCAATTCTTTGGCGCTCAGCTTTCTTCACAGTCCATCTCTCACATCCATACATGACCACAGGAAAAACCATAGCCTTGACTAGATGGACCTTAGTTGGCAAAGTAATGTCTTTGCTTTTGAATATGCTATCTAGGTTGGTCATAACTTTTCTTCCAAGGAGTAAGCGTCTTTTAATTTCATGGCTGCAGTCACCATCTGCAGTGATTTTGGAACCCAAGAAAATAAAGTCTGTCACTGTTTCCATTGTTTCCCCATCTATTTCCCATGAAGTGATGGGACCGGATGCCATGATCTTTGTTTTCTAAATGTTGAGCTTTAAGTCAACTTTCTTACTGTCCACTTTCACTTTCATCAAGAGGCTTTTGAGTTCCTCTTCACTTTCTGCCATAAGGGTGGTGTCATCAGCATATCTGAGGTTATTGATATTTCTCCCGGCAATCTTGATTCCAGCTTGTGTTTATTCCAGTCCAGCGTCCAGGGCCAGATGTTTTCACTGGTAAATTCAACCAAACATTCAAAGAAGAATTAGCACCAATCTTTCTCAAACTAGTCACAAAATAGAAGAGGAAGGACTCTTCCAAACTCATTTTATGAGGCCAGCATTACCCTGATGTCAAAATAAGACAAGGATTCCACAAGAAAAGAAAATTACATGCCAATATCCCTGATGAACATAGAGGCAAAATCCTCAACAAAATATTAGCAAATCAAATTCAACAATACATTAAAATGATCATTCACCATTATTAAGTGGAGTTTATCCCAGGAATACAAAGATGGCTCATCATCCACAAATCAGTCAATGTGATATGCTACATTGACAAAATGCAGGGTAAACATGGTCTGATCATCTCGATAGATGCAGAAAAAGCGTTTAACAAAATTCAACTTATGATTAAAAACTCAACAAAGTGAGTATAGAGGAAACATACCTAAACATAAAAAGGCCATATATGACAAGTCTATAACTAGCATCATACTTAATGGTGAAAGCTGAAAACTTTTTATCTAAGATCAGGAACAAGACAAGAATTTACCCTCATCACTTTCATTTAATATAGTATTAAAAGTCTTAGCCAGAGCAATTAGGCAAGAATAAGAAATAAAAGTTGTCCAAATTGGAAAGGAAGAAGTAAAACTGTTACTATTTGACATGATATTATATGTAGAAAATTCTAAAGGCTCCATCAAAAAATTGTTATCTAATGAACAAAAAATTAGTTATCTAATGAACAAATTCATGAAATTTGTAGGATACAAAATCAGTACACAAGAATGTGTTGCATTTCTAACACAGTAATAATGAGCTATTGGAAAGGGAAATTAATAAGACAATTCCATTTGCAATTGCACCAAAAAGAATAAAATATCTAGGAGTAAATTTAGCTAAGGAGGTGGAAGAAAAAAACCCTCCCCACCCCCTGCAACCAAACACATTTAGAGAGAACAGATTGGTGGTTGCCAGAGGTGGGGATTGGGGAGCGGGAGAAATGAGCAAACTGTTTTGTATTTTAGGTTAAATAAATTGAACTTAGAGGAGAGAACTGTCTTCCCCTGAGATAAGAGAAGTGAAGTTAAAAGTGTGTGTACAGCCCATGCCTCTCCATGTAGCCAGAGATAGATAAGATCAGAGAAAGGATTGGGAATGAGAACACAAGGAGAGAAGAGCAGATCTAAACTAAATGCTCTGGGCAGTATGAGTGGAAGAAATCATTAAGAAGTGAGAGGCCCATCAGAAAGGGCCTACTTGAGTCTGCAGCCTCTTATAAGAATCCTCTACGACAAAGGAGAAGAAGCAGAGAAAGTTGAGTTGGGTGACCATGAGTTGGGAATTGACATGGTAAGCCTGGCCAAAGATTTTCAGGAGGTGAAGAAATACCGAACAGAGTACTGAGGAGTTTTCAGTGGACTCTGTCTAGCTAGAAAGTAATGGATAAACTGGGTTGGAAGTTGTCCACTCCAAGAGAATCCTCATGGACAGAGGATACTGGCAGGTTACAGCCCATGCAGTTGCAGAGTCAGATATGACTGAGCGACTAAGCACAGATCAACACATGTTCTTTGCATCCGAAGATGGAGAAGCTCTATACAGTTAGCAAAAACAAGACCTGGAGCTGACTGTGGCTCAGATTATGAGCTCCTTATTGCAAAATTCAGACTTAAATTGAAGAAAGTAGGGAAAATCACTAGGCCATTCAAGTATGACCTAAATCAAAGTCCTTATGCTTATACACGGAGAAGGCAATGGCACCCCACTCCAGTACTCTTGCCTGGAAAATCCCATGGGCAGAGGGGCCTGGTGGGCTGCAGTCCATGGGGTCGCTAAGAGTTGGACACGACTGAGCAACTTCACTTTCACTTTTCACTTTTATGCATTGGAGAAGAAATGGCAACCCACTCCAGTGTTCTTGCCTGGAGAATCCCAGGGACAAGAGGAGCCTGGTGGGCTGCTGTCTATGGGGTCGCACAGAGTCGGACACGACTGAAGTGACCTAGCAGCAGGATGATTATACAGTGGAGTTGATGAATAGATTCAAGGGATTAGATCTGGTGGACAGAGTGCCTGAAGAACTATGAACAGAGGTCCATAACCTTGTACAGGAGGCAGTGACCAAAACCATCCCAAAGAAAAAGAAATGCAAGAAGGCAAAGTGGTTGTCTGAGGAGCTTTTACAAATAGCTGTGGAAAGAAGAGATGTGAAAGGCAAGGGAAAATGGGAAAGATATATCCAACTGAATGCAGAGTTCCAGAGAATCGCAAGAAGAGATAAGGCCTTCTTAAATGAACAATGCAAAGAAATAGAAGAAAACAATAGAATGGGAAATACTAGAGATCTCTTCAAGAAAACTGGAGATATCAAGGGAACATTTCATGCAAAGTTGGGTACAATAAAGGACAAAAAAGATTAGCTTAGGGCCCAACAGAGGCAGAAGAGATTAAGAAGAGGTGGCAAGAATACACAAAAGAACTATACAAAAAAAGCTGTTAATGACCAGGATAACCATGATGGTGTTGTCACTCACCTAGAGCTGGACATTCTGGAGTGTGAAGTCAAGTGGGCCTTAGGAAGCGTTACTCTGAAAAAGGCTAGTGAAGGTGATGCACTTCCAGCTGAGCTGCTTAAAGTCCTAAAAGATGATGCTCTTAAAGTGCTGCACTCAATATGACAGCAAATTGGGAAAACTCAGCAGTGGCCACAGGACTGGAAAAGGTTAGTTTTCACTCCAATCCCAAGGAAAGGCAATGCCAAAGAATGTACAAACTACTGTACAATTGCACTTATTTCACATGCTGATTATGCTCAAAATCCTTCAAGCTAGGCTTTAGCAGTACACGAACCAAGAACTTCCAGCTGTACAAGCTGGATTTCAAAGAGGCAGAGGAGTCAGAGATCAAATTGCCAACATTTGTTGGATCATGGAGAAAGCAAGGGAGTTCCAGAAAAACATCTACTTCTGCATCATTGACTATGCTAAATCCTTTGGTTGCATGGATCACAACAAACTGTGGAAAATTCTTCAAGGGATGAAAGCAACAGACCACCTCACCTGTCGCCTGAGAAACCTGTATGTGGGTCAAGAAGCAACAGGGACAAGTGGACCATGGAACAACTGTCTGGTTCCAAACTGGGAGAGGAGTAAACAAGGCTGTGTATTGTCACCCTGCCTATTTAACTTCTATGCAGTGTACATCATGTGAAATGCCGGGCTGGATCAATCACAAGCCGGAATTGAGATTGTTGGGAGAAATATCAACAACCTCAGATATGCAGCTGATACCACTCTAACGGGAGAGAGTGAAGAGGAACTAAAAAGCCTCTTGATGAAAGTGAAAGAGGACAGTGAAAAAGTTGGCTTAAAACTCAACATTCAAAAACTAAGATCATGTCATCTGGTCCCATCACTTCATGGCAAATAGATGTGGAAAAAGTGGAAGCAGTTGCAGACTTTTCTTTCCAAAATCACTGCACACAGTGACTGCTGCTGCTGCTGCTGCTGCTGCTAAGTCACTTCAGTCGTGTCCGACTCTGTGTGACCGCATAGACGGCAGCCCACCAGGCTCCCCCATCCCTGGGATTCTCCAGGCAAGAATACTGGAGTGGGTTGCCATTTCCTTCTCCAATGCATGAAAGAGAAAAATGAAAGTGAAGTCGCTCAGTCTGTCCGACTCTTAGCGACCCCATGGACTGCAGCCCACCAGGCTACTCCATCCATTGGATTTTCCAGGCAAGAGTACTGGGGTGGGGTGCCATTGCCTTCCCCGGCACACAGTGACTAGAGCCATAAAATTAAACAATGTTTGCTCTTTGGAAGGAAAGCTATAACAAACCCAGACAAAGCATTAAAAAGCAGAGACCTCACTTTGCTGACAAAGGTCTGTATAGTCAAAGCTATGATTTTTCCAGTAGCTGTGTATGGATATAAGAGTTGTACATAAAGAAGGCTGAGCGCCGAAGAATTGATGGTTGCAAATTGCGGTGCTGGAGAAGGCTCTCACTGAGAGTCCCTTGGATTGCAAGGAGATCAAGTCAGTCAAGCCTAAAGGAAATCAGCCTTGAATATTCATTGGAAGGACTGATGCTGAGGCCCAAACTCCAATATTTTGGCCACCTGATGTGAAGCGTGAACTTACTAGAATAAAGACCCTGATGCTGGGAAAGATTGAAGGCAAAAGGATAAGAGAGCAGCAGAGGATGAGATGTTTAGATAGCATCACTGATTCAATAGATACGAATTTGAGCAAACTTAGGGAGATAGTGAGGAAAAGGCAACGGCACCCCACTCCAGTACTCTTGCCTGGGAAATCCCATGGACAGAGGGGCCTGGTAGGCTGCAGTCCATGGGGTCGCTAAGAGTCGGACACGATTGATGCGACTTAGCAGCAGCAGCAGGGAGCTAGTGGACGACAGAGGAGCTTGATATGCTATTGTCCATGGGCTGCTAAGCATTCCTATTGTTTAGCAGGATTCATGTGAAGTAACTGAAATAATTTATGAAAAGTGCTTAGCAAGGTGCCTGGCACAGAATAATTGCTTACCAAATGGTTGTTGACATTGTTCAGTTGCTAAGTTGAGTCCAACTCTTTTCGATCCCATGGACTATAGCATATCAGTCTCCTCTGTCCTCCACTATCTCCCTGAATTTGTGGCTAGGCTTCCCTTGTGCCTGCAGTGAGTCCACCTGCAAGGCAGGAGACCTGGGTTTGATCCCTGATTTGGGAAGATCCCCTGGAGAAGGGAAAGGGTACCCACTCCAGTATTCTGGCCTGGAGAATTCCATGGACTGTATAGTCGATGGGGTCACAAAAAGTTGGACACGACTTTCACTTCATTTCACTTCACAGATGAGGCTACTGAGACTCAAAGACATGCAGATGACATAACCTGCATAAGTGAAGAAGAACTAAAAAGCCCCTTGATGAAAGTGAAAGAGGAGAGTGAAAAAGTTGGCTTAAAGCTCAACATTCAGAAAACTAAGATCATGGCATCTGGTCCCATCACTGCATGGCGAATAGATGGGGAAACAATTGAAACAGTGTCAGACTTTATTTTTCTGGGCTCCAAAAACACTGCAGATGGTGATCGCAGCCATGAAATTAAAGGATACTTACTCCTTGGAAGGAAAGTTATCACCAACCTAGACAGCATATTAAAAAGTAGACATTACTTTGTCAACAAAGGTCCGTCTAGTCAAGGCTATGGTTTTTCCTGTGGTCGTGATGTGAGAGTTGGACTATAAAGAAAGCTGAGCACCGAAGAATTGATGCTTTTGAGCTGTGGTGTTGGAGAAGACTCTTGAGAGTCCCTTGGACTGCAAGGAGATCCAACCAGTCCATCCTAAAGGAGATCAGTCCTGGGAGTTCATTGGAAGGACTGATGTTGAAGCTGAAACTCCAATACTTTGGCCACCTGATGTGAAGAGCTGAGTCATTTGAAAAGACCCTGATGCTGGGAAAGATTGAAGGCAGGAGAAGGGAACAACAGAGGATGAGATGGTTGGATGGCATCACTGACTCAGTGGACACGAGTTTGGGTTAACTCCGGGAGTTGGTGCTGGACAGGGCCTGGTGTGCTGCGGTTCACAGGGTTGCAAAGAGTCAGACACGACTGAGTGACTAAACGGAACTGAATGTGCCCAAAGTCACTGAGACAGAACCACATCCAGACAGACAGGCTCCAGAGCTGGGGATTCCACCTGAATTCAAATACTATCTCCTGAAAAACTAACGGAGAATTTTAAGTAGAATTGGGCATTAAGGGAAAACTCTCTGGAGGTCATGCTGGCTGGGGCTGTATGAGGAAAGCAGGCCTGCAGAGGCAACAGTGGGGCCGGAAGCACTTGGCTCCCTGCCCAAGATGCACACAGGCAGTAGTCTCACTGGATCAGTGTGTCTGTCACATCGTGGGCTTGCCATCAGATGACCCAGGTTCAAGTTCCTGGTCTGCTACAATTTCCCTGTATGGCTTTGAGTGGTGGCTAATTTTTTACTGCACACCGAGGGGGAAGATTTGACTAGACAGGCTGACAGTTTTTCTCAACTTTAAAATGCTGCGAGTCCATGTATTACTTCCCCCAGAGGTATTTGTGGTGTGGAATAAAAGGCCTTTTCCTGATGTCTCAGGGAGGTATTTTTTAGGTCAGTGTTCCCTTCCTAATGCCCTGTATTTGAGCATCTTAAGTTTCTGTCTACCCAAGGGCAGGCCTCTCCTGTGCTAGGTCGTGGAAATAGAAGGGTTAAATAATACTCCCTGCTCTGCTTCAGGCTGAGGGGTTCTAAGGACCAACTCTGGTTTCAGCTTTGCTGGCTGGCAGCTGTGACTCACTGTGATTAAGTAAACACCCAGGAACAGGCAGCCCCAGACGTCTCCCATCAGATTCACTACTAATTTTTTTTTTTAATCCTTTGTTTGGATACAAGCTTCTTTGAGCTCATCTTTGGAAGGGAAATGAAAGCATTACCATGGAACAGGCAGAACAGGAACTGCCCATCAATTGAACTACAGCTAGAATATGGAACCCCTGGGCCTTGAGCCTGGGTTGTTCAGCCCTGGCTTACTGGTCCCCTTGCCTCCCTGTCTTCTTTCCTTCCTCTCACTCATGTGGTCTACCCTCCCTCGTTGACCCCCGCGAGGTAGCCCCACTCCCCCAGGAGCCTCAGGAAAATGAGACCCCCCCCACCTCCGCAAGAAGTGACCATCCCTGGGGACAAGAAGTGAATGAACGTGTGTGTGGACAGGGAGGAATAGGAGCTGGAATGGTGCTGCTGGGGCAGCGACTGCAACAATATTTCTTCTTTGGTTCCTCCAATCAGATTGCACTTCAACCTCAGCTGTAATTCCAAGTGAAGACTGCAGCTTAGATTTTAACTTTCTCCCCATCTCTATGGTCTGACATCGTTTTTGAGGGGAAGGTCAAAGATTCATTTTACCTATGGATTTATTTCTCTTTGAGCCTCTTCACCTATCGGAAGCTCATCCTCATCCACTCCCTACAAACTGCAAGAAAACAAGCAAATGAAAAAGCAAATATGAGTCTCCTCCCTCACTTAACCGTCACTTTCTCTGCCTCTCTTTTTGCAAGTTTCTTGAAGGCATGAGTCTGGCCTAGCTGTCTTCACTTCACCATCTCCTGTTTGTATCTGATTCCACAGGGCCGTGAACCGTCCTCATGGCCCCCCGTGACCTTCTCATCACTCAATCCCAAGACCTTTTTTTAGTCCTCATCCAATTTAACCTTTTGACAACATGCGACATGCTGGACAGCTGCGCTTTCTCTCCTCTTGGCTTCTGTGACCAATCTTTTTACTGCTTCACCTACCCCTCAGAAATAATCACCTCTTTCTCAGTCTCTCTTGCCGTTTTTTCTGCCCTGCCATGGACACAACATACATGTGTACCTACACATGTGTGTTCGTTGCTCAATTGTGTCCGACTCGTGGCGACCCCATGGACTGTAGCCCACCAGGTTCCTCTGTCCATGGAGTTCTCCAGGCAAGAATACCATTCCCTTCCCCAGGGGATCTTCCTGACCCAGGGATTGAACTCAGATATCCTCATTTGTAAGCAGGGAAGTACTGAGCCCCTGTCTTCTCCTGAAAAGAATGTAAACAGACTACAGACATATATACTTCACTAGAGTAGCAAAAAAGGGAATGAGATGGAGTGGTGCCATAATAAATGAGGAATGCAAAACTTTATCCAAAAGGTACTGTAAGGACATTAGTGTACCCAACAAATCTGATTGTGTGACTCTCCCATCAAAACGTCCATGAGTACTCACTATTGCTCAGCTCCTTAGCTTCGCCTTTTATTTGTTTATTTATTTGGCTGCCGTGGGTCTTAGTTACGACACACAGGATCTTCGTTGTGTCATGCAGGATCTTCGCTGTGGCCCACAGGCTCTCTAGTGGTGGTGTGAGGGCTCCAGAGGGTTTGGGCTTCGGTGGTTGTGGCATGCAGGCTTATTGCTCCACAGCATGTGGGGTCTTAGTTCGCTGATCAGGGACTGAACCCACATCCCTTGCATCGCAAGGCAGATTCTTAACCACTGGACCACGAGGGAAGTCCCCATAGCCTTTCATACTTGAATCCTAGCTTGCTTTTCCAGCTCATTTACTACTCTGGACCTTGGCACAGCTGATTCCTCTGCTTAGAATATACTATGCTCAACAAACAGAAAAAGAGCAACCCTAAACCAACTATACGAAAAGATACTAAACTTCATTAATCATCAAGGAAATATAAATTACAGCCACAAATGTGGCTTAAAAAGACAACGGAAAGTTCCAAATCAAGCCTAGTGAAAATGCAGAGCAAAATGAATTCTCCTAAACTGCTGATAGAAGTGTAAATTGGTACAATTATTTTGGTAAATTGTTTGTCAGTGTTTAGACTGAGCGACTTCACTTTCACTTTTCACTTTCATGCATTGGAGAAGGAAATGGCAACCCACTCCAGTGTTCTTGCCTGGAGAATCCCAGGGATGGGGGACCCTGGTGGGCTGCCGTCTATGGGGTCACACAGAGTTGGACACGACTGAAGAGACTTAGCAGCAGCAGCAGCAGCAGTAAACCTGAACATATGCATACAAGAACTAAAATTGTTTCTGAGGATAAGCATTCCTATGTGTGGACCATCACATAGAATATGTGCGTGTCTTTCCTTACCAAGGCTCAGATTCTCCCTGGACCATCTGCTGTTTAAAAAGCACAAAACAAATATTAATACAACATGGTGGAATGAAACTTGACAAAAAACTTTCTGGAAGCTACATTGTGAAGTAAATTTCAACTCTCTGCTTTGTTTCCATTTACTTCAAATGGTGAATTATTTTAAAAGAGATTTCATGTTTTCTTAATCGTGTACTACAAAACAAAAGACTTTGGAAAACATATTTAACAAGCTTATAAATCTCTGAAAAGGTTTTATTCCATAAAAAAGAATATACTGGGCTCTCTCCCTCTCCCTCACGTTGTCCACTCAACAAACATCGACTCATGTTTAAAGACAGTTCCAACATCACCTCTTCTGTGAAGCCTCCCCCAGCAACTCCTGTGACAACTTATTACTCCTTTTTGGTAGCAAATAAACTTCCACAAGCTTCAGTTTCTGCATCTGGACAATGGGAATGATAATGGAACCTACTTCATTGTAAGGATTAAATGAGACACACACGAAAAGTGCTTAACACACATCCTGGCATATTGTGTGCCTTTACTAGATGTTAACAAGTAGGTATTTTACCCTTTCTATAAGTGGAGAAGACAATAGCCAAGAAGGCTAGGCTATCTTCTTAAGCTAATTAGGACCCAAGGATAGAGTTTAGAATAAGGCCCTGATTCCTCTTGCCTGGGCCATAGACTATTCAGTCCTTGCCCACAAAGTCTTGCAAACGTTGCTCTTCATCAGTACCTGGCTGTTCCTCTCTGGAAAATCTCTCCTACCCTGAATGTCAGACTCTTCAAGTTTAGCGCTAGTAGGGTTCATGACTTTATCTGTGTAAGTGTGAGTAGGGTCGCTCTTTAGTTCTAATCTAGTTGCCTCGGTCTTGCTGAGATCATTGTCTCCGCAATTCACTGCTAAAACAGTCTGGTCTCAGGGTGCACTGGGATTGTCAAATGGATTCAGAAGTCAAGGAGAAGGCATCCCAGTGCCAGTGGTTAGCCAGGTACAGGGGCCATCAGACCCAGCCGCACAAGGCATTTGCTGGCCCTGGGGCCAAGAAAGCCTGGATGACCTAATGTCTGGCTTGGCTGCTGGGGGTGGGTTCTCAAGGGCCACCTCCTCAGCAGCCCTCGGCAGTGCCTGTACACTTATGCTTGTGTGTGCTTGGTTGTGTCTCTCTGTGTGTAACTATCCCTAGGACTCAGGGACTCTATGGTTCCCCTAGAGGAATCTCATAATAATTAAACCAATACTAAAGTGGGCTTCCCTGGTGGCTCAGAAGTTAAAGCGTCTGCCTCTAATACGGGAGACCTGGGTTCGATCCCTGGGTCAGGAAGATCCCCTGGAGAAGGAAATGGCAACCCACTCCAGTATTCTTGCCTGGAGAATCCCATGGACGGAGGAGCCTGGTGAGCCCCAGTCCATGGGGTCACAAAGAGTCGGACACGACTGAGCGACTTAAGTGGAGGTTGGTATCCATGCATATCCAGAGAGAGGAAATAGGAGGCTCTGGGAGGCCAACTGTCTCACCCAGAGTCACTTGAATTTTAAATGATGTTCATAAGTGATCTGGCTCACCGTGAGCCCAGGCTGTTTCTGGCATGCTTTATACCCCTTTCAGAAAAGCAGAACAACGCACGAGGGTTCTTGGGTAACTACATGAGACACCCTACTGTACCATTACCTTCCTTCCCATGGCTCCAGGGCTACCCTGCACTTGCAGTGGGCTCCCAGTGAACATTCTTGGAGTGACCTGTATGTGAGGTACCCTGAGGAAGGGGGATCACAGGCCTTGGAAAGCAGGAATTGCATATTACAGTTGGAAGGGTGGTCTTAGTGAGCATGTGGGGAGTGGCTTATTGGTGCTGAGAGGCTGAGAGCCAGCTCTGGGATCTTAGGCAGCTTTCTCCCCATTTGTCCATTTTGGAAGAGATGACTTTAAGGTTCCCTTCTTTAATGAGAGGTTTTCATATGGTATCGAATCTCTCCCTTGAGACAAGCATTATTAAAAACTTACTGTGAGCACATAGTAGCTTACATGTGTGTGGGGCTTCATTAATACTTTCCATTGCTTGTTTGCATTTGGAAGTGCATTATAGCTTATTTTACACAGCACAGTTTTTCTTTTCATATTACATGGTAACTGAGTAATGAATTTTTCTGTCACCTTGTGGCAGAACCCCTATCACTTTGAAAGCAAAAATTTTACCACCTATGGGCCTCAAGGAGCAAAACAGTCAGGTGATATCCACCAAGGGGACAGGCAAGGACAGGCCTGAAGAGGGGCGTGTGGTGAGCAGGCACTGAAGACTCCAAGGGGTCACAGTCAGATAGCCCAGAGAGCCAGCGCAAGCAGGTGGCCTGCATGTGGGTCTGGTCAGGACCACACAGCGTTTTAAAGAAATTAAAAATTGCTGCTAAAATGGAAAGTTAGGATATTCCACGTTCAACGTCAGTGCTTTGGGGTTCTGTTGAAAATTAGGAAGGGGCATATCCCTATATTCCTACTTGGCCATCTTTTGTCAGATGCCCCTTCGTCAGGGGGTCTCACTGTCCAGTCCATCCCAGGGTCTGCTCCTCTTGCTTCCCTCTTCTCTGTCACTTGCATTTGTGGGCATGTTACCCTAGTATTCAACTTCCCTGGTGGCGCACATGGTAAAGCGTCTATCTACAATGCGGGAGACCCAGCTTCGAGCCCTGGGTTGGGAAGATCCCCTGGAGAAGGAAATGGCAACCCACTCCAGTACTATTGCCTGGAAAATCCCATGGACAGAGGAGCCTGGTAGGCTACAGTCTACAGGGTCGCAAGGAGTCGGATATGACTGAGCAATTTCACTTACCCTAGTATTCAGCCCACTGTGTCCATCTCTGCAGGAACGGAGTCATGATCAACAAACTTATGGACAATTAAAATTCCTAAATGTGACTGCAACCTGACCCAATATTAATTGTACCACAAAGGAGTTACCAAAAGATGTGAGATTTTATTCGTATCGGTGGATCTTATTTTCCAGAGTTGACTATGAAATCAGGCCCTCTATGCTGGGATCATGTTCCATGTTCTAAGTATTTTAACTGCCACAATCACCACCTGCATGAGGTAGCTACCAATAGCCCCCTTTCATCATGGAAAAACTGAGGCACATAGAGGTGAAGCAACTTGCTCTGTGTCCAGGGAATGGCAGGACTGGGATGGAAGCCATAGGCAGTCCTAGTCCAGAGAGAATCTTCCCACCTAACCCCCTGTCCTGCTCCCAGCCACCTCTTGTCATTGGTGAGAGGCCTGCCAGTCATCGTTGCCTCAAGAAGGGAGCAAGTGAGATCATGTGTGGTAAACTGCATCGTGCTCTATAAATGTTAGTTGTTACTAGTAATTACTCTAACCTGCAGGTCAGGAGTCAAGCCATCAGCCTGTGGTGGAGGCTACGAGTCTGTCAGTCTCTCTCCAGCTGTGACTCTGGAGGCCTCTAGATGGGGAGGGGTTGTCACTAGCACTGATTCTTGACATTCCAACATGATGTGAACAAAGAATCATTTAGACAACAGAGCAGGGTGGTAGCTGAGGTGTGGGGCCAGTTTTCAAAGGCACAGGTTAGTTTATTTCCACACTCCCTCCTCTCACCGTGGAGTTAAACCCACCCATGGCCTCTGCTCCTGTTGGGAGGTCCAGGCTTACTCCGTACTAGGGAGAACCAAAGGGTCTGTCACCCTCTCCCTGGGCAGTTTCCGAGACATTCGTGTACAAGGCATGCAGTTTGTAGACTGCACGCAGATGCTGACCAAAGGAGTGAGCAGGCATACAAAGGTGCCGTCTGAGTCCCTCTGGTTCGTCAACCCAGTTGGTCTTCCCAGACGTACATCATTTTCAGCTCATATGGGGGCACCATGTAGGCTAGAGGGGCCCTGGTTTTGTAACCTAAAAAGACAGGTGGCAGACTCCTTTGCTGCCCAGGAGCTCAACCTCTATCTCCAGCTCCCAGTTCTCCTCTTTGTCTGGGCCCCTGAGTCCCCTCCCTGGCAGGCTCATCCCTTGCATATTCTCCCATGGCTCCCCATTTCCTGCCCTCCCCCATCGAATCATAGACAAGGTGATCCAGGGCCAACTCCCAAGGTCCAAGTCGGAACCCATTTCCTTCACCTCTGGCCTCTGTTCCTTGGTTCCTTTTTGGGTAACCTCCTAGGACTCCTGCTCATACCTTCCAATTCCACAGCCCCAAGACTAGAGAATTCGCCTAAATCTGAAGCTTAACCACATATTCCTGGCTGTGGACCACCTGTCTGACCAGGCTTCCAGATGTGGCTCCGTTGATTTTGCCTGCACCTCACACTCCTGTGAGGCTACCCTCTGCTTGTGTCTGCATGATTCACAGTCTGCTCCCACCAGAGCTGGGGACTCCCCTTGACAGTGACACTGGGCCTCATCCGCCTGGCTGAGCATGGGGGATCAGGTTGGGCCAAAGGGTCACTTCCTGCAGCACGCGTACCACCCCAGTAGTGAAGCTGAGCTGGTTGAGACCCTCCCTGCAGGACTGATCTGTGAGTAAATAAAGTGCCACGTTCAGACAAGTCCAGAGTGATGATCCAGCAGAGCAATCGTTCGTTACCTGTGTCTTCCCGGTGCCCTGAGGGATCCACACGTGGCACCAGCTCACAAGAAGTGCTCAGTAAATAGTTATTGAACCGTTTTGACTGCAGATAGTGTAGCCATTCTTGCCTGGAAGATGATTCAGAATTTCTGTGGGTGGGTGCGGTGGTGGTTGGAGGGATTTAGAAACTCTCCCCTCCTCCTCCTGAGAATCACAAATTCCCCAATGTCCCCTTAGAGGCATGTCCTCTTGGAGTCACTGCACTAGCCTTTCCTTGGTGGCTTTAGCACCAAGGTGACAAGCTCTAGATATGAGAAGGGGTAGATCCCTCTGTTTCCAACTTGCGGCTTCTCCAGTACTATATGCTTTTATTCCTATCAGCTTGGTTCCTTGCCTTTGGACAGCAGATAGTTTTGGAGGACTGAGGTGTTTGTACCCTGAACTTGCACACAAGCTTGGGCTGGTTCTTAAGCCCTCAACATTGAGCTGGATTGGATTAGAGATTCAGCATCCCTCATCTTCCTTGCCTCAGACCCAAGATGGCCTAGGAAGGGCAGTGGTCTTCAGAAGGGTGCCGTATTCCACTCTGCCAGAGGCTTGCGGAAGCCCCCCTGAGATGTAATGACCTCAGTCTCCAGCTAAGGAGAGAGGGCCAGCCAGTGGGACAGGAAGTCAAGCTTGGGCTGTCAGGGTGCTGGCTCTAACACCTTCTAGGCCCTCCCCTTACCCACAGGGGTGGACAGAGTCAGGACACGTTATCCCTGTTAATGCTCTGGTCTGGGAAGTGACAGGGCACGTAAGAGGTTCAACCCAGAAGAGAAGCCAGAAATCCTACTGCCCAGTGGCACCCCTCTCCACGGCTTTAAGGGGCCACTCTGGGGCTTCTCCCGCAGTTGGGCTTTCTCCAGTGACCTCAGTGCTTCAGGGTTGTGCAAGTCTCTCTGCTTCCTCCCACCCACATCCTACTCAGACCGGCAGGACCCTGACTCATGGCCACGTGATTGGGCAACCAGTTTTTGGAGACGGACCTTGGCAAGAGGAGCAGTGAGATGTGACTCAGGGCTGACTGGGAGCAGCGCCCATCAGGTGCTCACCCAGGAGGGTGTATGCATGAAATAAGAGACTATAGATGATGTTTTCTTTTCCCTCTTACTCCTCTGATCCACCCCTCGCCCACCTTCTGGAACCCAGGGCCACACATTGCTGCCCCCTTCTCCCCAGTGGTCAGATCTACCTAGTCCCCACTCGGGGCTGAAAACCGTGTGTCCAGCTCTCCTCTTTTCAACTTCCTCACTTGGCCCCACCCTTCCTTACGCTTTCTCTGTGCATCTCACCTCTTTCCAAGCCCTTCCTCTGCATACCCCATACGCTTCCATGTCTTCCTTACACGTCTCCTCTTGGCCTACTCACAGGCACGTGGGCACACACTTTTCTGGTATCCTGATTATCAGTATTTCCTCTCAGGTAGCCGCTGGGTTGGAAGGGCACTGACGAACTAGGTCACTCTACCTGGGGAAGAAAATCATTGTTGTGTATTGCCATCATTCCCAGTAACATCTGCGTCCCCTAACTGTAAGAGCTGAGAAAGCTCTACGGAAGTAGGGTCTCCTTCATTGTCGATAGGTCAGTTGGGACAAAGTCTGCAGCTAGAGGAGTCTTCCTCTATTCACTATCAAATCAGGCTTTGCATCAAGAGAATTACCCAGATTGCCTAGAGAATTACCCAGATTCCCTGTACTCGAGCTCATCTCTCCAGGCTTCTGAAACCCTGAGCTCAGAAATGCATGTGTTCAAACAGGGTGCTGTTGCAATACTGGCTAATGTGTGTTTGAGGTCTGGTAAAATTCTCAGCATATTACCCCATCTGTTGAAACTGGTGTATGTCCAACTTTGTCGTTTCAGTCAGATGCTCTCAATCTGACTGTTAAACAGATTGTGAGTGAGAAAGAAAAAAGAAAGGGGAAAACAACACTTTTCTGTAAGCATAATAATATTTTAACATGAAGTTGAATAAGAAAGGGCTATAACACATTAAATTACCAGAGAATCTGGTAATTTCTTAGGAATGAACTAAATTATTACTCTGTCATGAACTGTGAATGTAATAGTGTTGCAGATAGAAAAACTGGAAATGTTTTTCTGGAATGTTTGATATACACAAACGATCCAAACACATGTACCTAACTGTGTTACTAATATGATTGAAACACTAAAGAATTACTAATATGTAATTTTTAGAACTGTTCTGCTTCCATTTTACTTGGGGAAAAAAATCAAGATTTTGTCAAAGGGTGACTTATACTGCAAGATTCCTGAATAGGATCTGAATGTGGAACTATGGCTGGGATGCCTGAAGGCAGTGTGAGGCCCAGCACCTGGATGCAGCAGTGCCTGTGAACCCCAGCCAAGAGCTCAGCTCAGTCTGTGCAGCAGGTTGTCCGTTTGGAGCTTTGTCGACATTTGTAATCTGATGTTTAGAAAAGTCAGAGACAATGATGCAAGACACACAGAAGCCTGGAAACTACCCAGCTCAAGTTGTGGGCCTGCAAGTTGTCCAACTGCAGGGCCCAGTGTATTTTCTGGGCCATTTTTGTTGCTTGAACTGGGATGTTAGAGGCAGTCAGTATGTGGATAAGAGTGCAGATTTTGGTGTCTTGGAATCAGCTTCTTATGTCTATACCTGCTAGCTGTGTGAACTTGGGCAGGTTACTTAAGCATTCTGATCTGGATTTCCTTACTTGTGCAGCAAGATAATAATGTTGCTATGAGGAGGAAAGGAATTAATATCACTAAAAGAGTACCCAGCATCTAGCAGGCACTTAACAAGCATTAGTTTTTTTAATTACTTTTACTATTTAAAAAAAGGTCTCAGAAATCACACTGGACTGCTAGCAAAGTCTGTAACTGTGATATGATAATATGAGCTTTATTATTATTCTCATTCTTCTTCGTATTTGGTGGTAAAAAATAATCTGGAGGTATGAAGTCCAAAATTGGTAAGTGGAACCCATGATAGTCACTCTGTCCATCTGCTCTGCCATCCATGGTGGATGGCTTCCATCTCTGTGTTGCTCATGGTCTAGTGGAGCTGCTGAAGATCCAGCCGTCAGATTAATGTTCCAGGAAGGAAGCAGAAGGAAGTGTGGAAGAAGAAAAAGAGAGAAGTGATCTCTAGCTGCCTGTTTCCCTTAAGCTTTTTTGTTTGTCTGTGCACTGCAAGGACTGATGCTTAAGCTGAAACTCCAATACTTTGGCCCCTTGATGCAAAGAACTGACTCACTGGAAAAGACCCTGATGCTGGGAAAGACTGAGGGCAGGAGGAGAAGGGGACAACAGAGAATGAGATAGTTGGATGGCATCACTGACTCAGTGGACATAAGTTTGAGCAAATTCCCGGAGATAGTGAAGGCAGGGAAGCCTGGTGTGCTGCAGTCTGTGGGGTCGCAAGAAGTCAGACATGACTGAGGAACTGAACAAAACTGCCTCCACAACAGCTTCTACTCCCATTTCCTTAGCTAAAATAGTGTCACATAGCCATATGGTTTTAAAGAGGCTAAAAACATTCTAAATAATTAAGGTGGGGTTGCTTTACCCAGGAAGAAGAGGAGAGTAATACTGGTTGTGTAGACAAACAGTAGTTGTTGCCTAGATATATCCGACACAATAAGGTTGTACTTTTAGATAGTCTTGATTAGTTATCTTCATATGTTGAGAATTTGGAAAAATGCTGAGATGAAACGTATCTGTAGATACATGAAGGCCACTGATGAAACCGTACTCAGGTGCAGAAATTAATAGGGCTCTTTAATACTTTATGAATTCTTTTGACAATTGATCTGCTCTGTTTGTAAGTGTTAAAAACAACAACTGATGGGAATTTTGGGTTAACAGCCCCAGTACAGCATCTCTCGCCTTTTCAATAAAGTGTGAAGCCATGGCAAGAAGTCATGATGGGAAAGCTTATATCTACTCCAGAGATGAAATCTAATGGGCAGCACAAACCTAAAATTTCAAAGGAATCTTTAACATAGACATTAGAGAAATGAAGGTTAAGACAAATCTTCATGTCATTTGGACCGTGAAACAGCAGAGGTGAAAACCATAACCTCCTGACTCAGAGACCCAGCTGGCCCTCAACTGTGGGGTTACTGTGAGGCAGTGAAGGTTGATTCTCTTCCTCTCTCCTTGTTGCCTGTCTGTGTGTATTTAAAGACAACATCACCACAGAAGTTAACTAGCAGTTAGTAGTGGGATGTGTGTGTGTGTGTGTGTGTGTGTGTGTGTGTTGGGACACACTGGGGTGAGGGGCTGCCATAGAGTCTACATTCAGTGGGATATAATCCTGACAAGCAGAGAGCTATTAGAGTTGGCATTGACAGAAAGAACTCTGCTGGAACCAATCAGAATTGTTGGAACAAATTCTTGTAGCTTCTCAAGAATCATGTTGGTTGGAGAGTGCTAGGTTTAAATGGATGAATACCCACTGGAAATCAGAACTGGGCCAGATGTTATGTATGCCAACATGTCTCTCAGCCATGGAGTTTGACCTTCACACAAATTGAAATGGAGCCAGGGAAAATCTACACACACTATCTGTTGTTAAATACCAAGTTTAAATTGCATTTACCTTTAAAAATGATTTAAATATGACTGAGAGACAGGATGGCATCAACACTCTGGAGTCAGACTGTCTGTGTTCAAATCCTGATCCAGCATTTTGACCTTGGGCAAATTACCTAACCTTGGTGTCTCAGCATTCACATCTATAAAATGAGGTTAGCAACATTTCTTTCTTCACTGCTGTTGTGAGGATTGCATGAGTCAATAGATGAGAAATGTTTAGGACAGTACATAGTAAGCACTCAATAAGTGTGACCTATATTATAATGATGAAGGTTATGATTAAAGAGAAAAAGAATTTAGTATAGAACTTGTAAATAAATTACAGAAACAAGGGAAAGGATATAGCTGGCTGAAGATTTAGAGGTCAAATATATCTTCAGAAATAATGTACTGCAAGGTCTAAAAGAAAATTTCAGGAAGCTCTTTAATATCTTTAACAGGGTAAAAGAAGATATGGTCTTTACAAAACAGGACAGAAACCCACAAAGAAAGATAACAAAATTTTAAAATGTATGTTGAGCCAATGAGCAGACCTGATGACCTAGAAGATAAAAGCAGGAATTTGTGAAGAACAAGCTTGAGGAATTCTGCCAGAACACAGAGGAAAATAGAAAAAAATCATGTGGGAGAATATGATGGCTGTAGAGAACAGAAATTTAAGACACGACCTATAAACAATTGACTCTGAAGCAGAGAACAGAACAAATGGGACAGAATACTTCACTATGAAGTAAAAGAATATCTTCTGACTGCCAGAAAGAGATTAAATGTTGATTAATGTTGATTAAAACAATTTGCTCCTTCTATACCAAATCAATGCTAAGAGACTCACAATTAGGCACACACCAGCAAAATTTTCAAAGCATCCAGGACGAGGAGGTATGCTTAAAAATTAGACTGGCTATACACATCACCTTTGTAGTACTAAACACTTAGACAAAAGCATGGGAGTTTGTCAGTGATGTTATTATCTATCCAGAAAATTAAATTTTGTTCATACAGAAGTCATATGCAGAAAAATATTTACAGAATTTATAACCGAGTTTAGCACCATGATCATCTTTTAAACTACTTTGCACAAATAACAATTTCTTGTTTTCCAGCAATAAGCAGTTTACTGGAGTGCTTGCCTGTCCTGGAGTGGGTGGCTAGGAGGCTGAGTGACATCTTTCCATCTCACAGGGCTATAGAACAAGGCTTGGCTTCCAGAACAACCAAAAGGAAGTCTGACGAACACACCTCTCTTTAGGTTGAGACCTCAAAGTGGTGTCTGTACCCTAGGAGTAAGGTTGAACGAGGCAAATAGGCTTTCAGGGGACTGCAACTGAGCCTTAAGTATTCAGTTTCTGAAGTTGGGTTAGGGTGATCCCAGGTTACTAGTGCTTCTCTAGGCACAAGGCGAAAGGAAACTCATTCTAGGAAAAGAGATAACTAAAGGTTAAATTCACCAAAAAGATGTAACAATGCTAAATATGTACGTCTCTAATTTTATAAAATGTTTTTAGTGGGATAATAATAAAAATACTACATGTACATCCAATGTTGTACAATGCAGATAGCTGTGCCTAGAGAAAATTTATATGTAAATATATATAAATAACATAAAATGTACATAATTACACAGATATTTATAACATAATGTCCCTGGTGTCTCAGATGGTAAAGAATTTGCCTCTAATGTAGGAGACCTGGCTTTGATCCCTGGGTTGGGAAGATTCCCTGGAGAAGGGACTGGCTACCCACTCCAGTATTCTTGCCTGGAGAATCCCATGGACAGAGGAGCCTGGTGAGCTATAGTCCATGGAGTCACAAAGAGTCAGATATGACTGAGGAACTAACACTTTCATTATATTTATGTAAATTTATGTATTTAACATAAATCAATATATGAACAAATATATAATAAATACATATTAATATAAAATTAAAAAATATACCACATACAATTATATATGTATATGTAAACAAGAATAATGTGGGAGAAACTATTGTCAATATTTATTAAAAACTATAGTAATTAAGATTTTGTTGAATTGACTCAGAAAGAACAAATGTATCAATGGATATGAAACCTTGATTATGTCAAATGGGGCACTGTATAGCAGTAAGAAAAGGAGTTTTTTCAATGAGTATTCTAGGATATTGGAATACCCATTAGGAAAAAGATGAAAATTAATTTCAGCCTCACACATACACAAAAATAAAATTCAGAAAAACTGTCATTTTGAGGAAAGATGTAACAATAAAAAAACAGTATAAAACAATGTCTTCATGATCTCAGGATAAGGAATGACTTCTTAAACAGAACATAAATACTAACCATAAAGGAAAAATTTCCTGTATATGAATACATTAAAATAAAAACTTCTGTTCATCAAAAATGACATTAAGAAAATAAAAAAAAATCAATAGAGGGAGAATATGCAACACATATGACTAACAAAGGGCTTATATTGCTTTGAATATATGTAGGATATAAAACAGTACATATAAAGATCCAGGGTTTAGAGGATCTTAGGGTATGTATAGCTTCAACTTTGGTAGATGATGATAACTGATATCATTTGATATGATACCAGTTATCTAAAATTCTTAAGAGATATAAGTTTAGATAGAATAACTTATCTAAAATAAGTACACCAAAAAACAATAGCTGGAGTAAAAATTACTAGGAAGAGGGCTACATTGTAAACCAAGGTTAGTTAGAAATCCTGAGATTAGGGGGAAACAACTAGAAAAGACCTGATAGGCAATGAAGAGGAGACGACAGTGGCAGAGCATGCGATAAGAATGAAGAAAAAGTACAGTGTAAAGGAAATAAAGATAGAAAAGAAGCAAAGAGAAAAGAGCAGACGTAGAAAACAAAGGAGATCCAACATAGGCAGAATTGATTTCCCTGCAAAAGAAAATCAAAACAAAGAAAAAATATTTAAAAGATAATAGAAGAAAAACAGGTGGTTTATTTCTTTTTTAAAATTGAACTATAGTTAAGGTACAATATTATATGTTACAGGTGTAAAATATAGTGATTCACAATTTTTAAAGGTAATACTCCATTTATAATTAATATAAAATATTGATTATATTCTCTGTTTTACAATATACTTTTGAGCTTATTTTATATGTAATAGTTTTTATAAATCCTCTTAATTCTCTGCCACTATAGTGCTCCTCTCCCTTCTCCCCAGTAACCACCAGTTTGTTCTCTATACCAAACAGGTGGTTTCTAATGAAATTAAATATACCCTTACATATGACACAGCAATTCTATCCACTCCTAGATATTTACCAGAATAAATGAAAACATATGTCCACATAAAGGCCTGTGCATGAAGGCTCATAACAGATATAGGGGCTTGACAAAATAATCCTATACTTCATTCAAACAATAGGTTTAAAGATAATAAGGTTTTCAAAGTGATAATGGAAGAACTTTAACCATTACCATTTTAAACATATTTTAAAACTACATTTTTCTAAAACAGTATGATACTGTTTTAGGAATAGGTCAGTAGATTACTAGAATAAAATAGACAATCTAATCACACTAGGACCACAGCCTTGTCTAACTCAATGAAACTAAGCCATGCCCTGTGGCTGTCTCTTATACACATCTAGATGTGTATAAGAGACAGTTATCCAAGTATGCAACTAGTAACTTGGAGAATTGAAATTTGAACTGGGGCACTTGGATATTAGAGCTTCCATTTTCAAAAGCAATGCTGTAGAGCCATATATTTAATACATACTTAATTAGCAAATAATTCAAATTTTAAAAACTTTCTGCAGCATCTTTTCTCTTGTTTCTTTGTCAGCCATTTAATGCATATTGATCTATTGCAAAAACAAAATTGTGTTAGGAGACAGCATGAACTGAAGGGACAGAAAGGAACATATTGTTTAATTATGTTAATGACTGTGTAAATGGGGGTTCAGGATTGAGAACTCATGTACACCCATGGTGGATTCATGTCAATGTATGGCAAAACCAATACAGTATTGTA